>JADEZT010000008.1:4200000-4608529 GCA_016618095.1 Colletotrichum echinochloae
GCGTTCACTTTCGCAGCTGATAGCAGTGTTGGCAGGAACGGTGGTGGCGAGAGCTCTCTCATGGGCGTATCCGTGGGTGTGAGGGCATCGTGGGCATCTCCGTGGGCTGGCTACTGGGTTTCGCCTTGGGTCCGGGCTGGCTCTGCTATAACCAGTGTAACTGGCCTGTTGTCAGCAGGCAGGCTAGGCGGCTAGCAGCTGGGTTGTTAACAAAGGTAGCGAAAAAGGGCATTTCGAGATATGAAGTCGTGGCAACAGATTCAGCAGCGAAATTGCTGGCCGCAGTTGTTCACAAAGATATAGCGAAAAAGGGCGTTTTTTAAGTGAAAGCGGGCGCCACACTTCTAGCAGGGCTCTAGCCAGCAACTTTGTTACTGTTGCAACTGTTATTGTTTCTCAAGAGCCTTAATTAACAGCAGCTCTAGCAGTAGACTTAATAAAATAGACATAGTAGCTAAGGGTAAAAAAGAGAGTAAAAAAGTAGGTGAAAAAGAGTATAAAAGTGAGAGTAAAAAAGAAGTGGGTTAGCTAGAGGGTTAGTAGCTCTAGGCTGGGTAGTAGGTAACGCAGTTTTACTAGGTAGGTTAGGCTAGCTAGCTACTAATAAAAAAGGTAGCTAGTATATATATATTAGTAACTCTAGTAATATCTATATTTAGCTTAATTAATACTTCTAAATAGCTTTATTAGCTTATATATTTACTTATTATTATAGCTATTAAATAATAATAATAAAAAGTAAAAACCTTATTTATATATAAAGATCTAACTATAGAGGTTATACTACTACTTAATATAGCTAAAAAAGATAATTAAATTAGTTAAGAAGCTAAACTAAAGCTATAGCTAGTAATAGCTAGTTATATAGCTAGTACTAAGTAGAGCCAAGTAGAGCTTCTATAACTAGGCTAAAAGTTAGGCTAATAGTAAGTCTTATAGACCTACTAGTCTAACTAAAGCTATAGTTATAGTAAAAGTAAGCTCTAAAGATATATCTCTTTTAGCTTATAATAAGAAGCTTATTATTATAAAAGAAATCTAGTAAGCCTAGCTTACTTAAGCTTAAGCTTATATTAACTAGACTATTAATAATTAAAAAAGTATTCTTTGGATAGATAAAACTTAGGTCTTCAGATTTTATTATTAGAAGATTTATATTATAAGAAGGAAATATATAAAGCTTAATCTAACTTACTTGGTTTCTTACTTAAAGTAAGAGTAAGGCTAGATATTCTAAGGCTATTTTATAAGCTTCTAGTATTATAAGCTAAAAGAGATATATCTCTAGAGCTTACTTTTACTATAACTATAGCCTTAGTTAGACTAGTAAGTCTATAAAACCTACTATTAGTCTAACTTTTAGCTTAGTTATAAAAGCTTTACTTAGCTTTCCTTAGTACTAGCTTATATAACTAGTTATTACTAACTATAGCTTAGTTTAGCTTTTAAATTAATTTTATTATCTTTTTTAATTATATTAAGTAATAGTATAATATAATTATTCTATATCTTTAATAAATAAGGTTTTTACTTTTTATTATTATTAATTAATAATTATAATAATAAGTAAATAAGTATATACATAAACCTATTTAAAAGTATTAATTAAGCTAAATATAGATATTACTAGAGTTACTAATATATATATACTAGCTATCTTTTTTACTAGTAGCTAGCTAGCTTAACCTACCTAGTAAAACTATATTACCTATTACCTAGCTTAGAACTACTAACTCTCTAGCTATAATAAACCTACCTTCTTACTTTCTTATAATTACTCTTTTTTACTCTTACTTTTATACTCTTTTTTACTCTTACTTTTGTACTCTTTTTTACTCTTACTTTTATACTCTTTTTTACTCTCTTTTTTATCTTTTTTTTAACTACTATATTTATTTTATTAAGTTTACTATTAGAACTACTATTAATTAAGGCTTTTAAGAAATAATAATGGTAATAAAGTTACTAGCTAGAGCTCTATTAGAAGTATAGTACTTACTTTTACTTAAAAAATGCCTTATATTACTATATCTTTATAAATAACTATAGCTAGTAATTTTACTACTAAATCTACTATCAAGACTTTATATCTTAAAATACCCTTTTTTACTACCTTTACTAATAACCTAGTTACTAGCTATATCAGCCTAGCCTATTTACTTATAGGCTAGTTATACTAGTTAAAGTAAACAATATTAATAAGCTAGCTATGCTAGTTATAGTAGAGTAACCTACCTAAGGTAAAACCTAGTAGCTAGCCTATAGAGATACCTATAATACCTTTATGCTTATAAGAGAGCTATTACTACTACTATTTCTACTAATACTGCTATTAGCTATAAAGATAAATACTACTATTAAGGTACTTTATAATATAGTAATAGTACTTAAAAGGGCTTAGGACTACTACCTATAGTATATAAAGTATAGCCTAAAAATACTTATCTAGCTTATAGTAGAATATATATTACTATTACTACTAATACTATTACCAGCCTAGATCTAGCTTACTTATTAACCTACCTATTAACCTACTTACTAGCTTACTTATTAGTAATAATCTAAGTACTAGTAGTAACTACCTCTCTTTTTTAGAAGAGGCTAGCTCTCTATAAGTTATATCTAATAGTAATAAGTTTATTAATAATAATAAATCTAGTAATAGTAAGAGGAGATTTATAATCTTTACTAGCTTACATAGAATCTATAGTTCTATAACTACCTACTACCTCTACCTCTATTATATAAAGCTATATAGTATTAAGGTAAAGATCCTAATAAATAGGAATAATAAGAGCTAGACTAAGTTAAAGATAATAAAATAGTCTTATATACTATAAAAGATCTTTAGGATAATAATAATAATAATAACTAGACTATATATTTAACTAATACCTAGTAAGTTAACTATAAGAAGTTTATTAGTTAATATTATAGGCTAGAAGGAGTATACAGCTTAGAATTACTAAGATCCTAAAGTTATATACTTATAGTTATTTAATAGCCTTCTTAAGGTCCTTTACCTTAAGAAAGAATATTAATTAAAAATAATATAAGATATATTACTTCTAGTTCTACCTATAATATATTACTTATATTTACTTTATTATTATATTTTACTACTTTACTATTTATTTTTATATTATTACTTTATACTTTATAATACTAACTATTACTCTATATTATTAATATATTATAGCTTATCTACTTTATTAGATCAAGAATAGCTACTAAGAGAGCTATATTAAGTAATAGTATAACTACTTTAAATTTAGACTTTAGAAAATTTTCTTTTTTATAGCTTAGCTATAAAGAAACCTAACTACTCTAAGAAGGTCTTTAAAGAATAGATATAAGTATTATATAACTTAGAAATATTGAAAATCTGTAATATATATTAATATAGTTATATATCTACCTAGATTATTTTCTTATTAAATAAGTCTTTTTTAATATTTATAAAGATATTAACTAGCTTTGTTAAGTTAAGTTTATTAGTAATAAACCTTTTTATAACCTAGTTAATTAATATAGAGAGTTTTAACTTAAACTAGGTATTAAGAATAATATATTTTAAATCTACTTAAGAATCTATTTTATAAAGTAAATTATTTAAAAGGCTAGAAAATACCTAAAATTAGTTACTAAACTTAATATATTAGTACTACCTATTATTATTTTTAAAATAAACTTTTACGTATTCTTATTAAACTACCTATCTATATTAGAGAGAGTAATAAAAATATAAAGAGAGCTTAGCCTATCTTAAAAAGCTTAAGACCCTAGATTACTAAAACCTAATATAATAAATAGTAAAAGCTTTAAAAATACTATATTAGTAACTTCTATTAATTAATAAAAAGAAGCTAAAATAGAAGCTATTTATTTAATCTTATTAAAAAGTAAAGATATTAAATACTTACTAATAAAACTCTACCTAATTTATAAGAGGTTTAATATAATTATTAAAAAGCTCTATACTTAGGTATATAAAGAAACTTGTTATTAAATATAAAGTATATCTAGCTACTTATATTTTAATATTATACTAAGATAATTTGCTAGAGTAATAGAATATAAGGCTTATATAAACCTCTAAATAATATTTTAACTTACTTTAATAAGACTCTTACCTTATAAGTAGTTCTTACTATAATTAGGATAAATAATATACTTACTACTAGTAATAATATCCTTATAAGTAGAGTAAAATATTCTATTAGATAGTATAATAAGATATATTTCTATTTAACCTATAAGATAGCTATAAGCTTTAGTATTATAGTAGGATTAACTACTCTTTAGATTACTAATACCTAACTTAGAATAATAAGAATAGTAACTATTAATTATCTTATTAATAGTAATATTTAACCTAGCTTAATAAGAACTATAAGTATAAGGTTTTTTACTTATCTTATTATTAGTTATAATACCTTAATAATAACTAATTAAGACTTTAATAAGAGCTCTAGTATAAATATTATTAGTATAGATATTTAACTATATACCTATAATATTAATAGCCTTATTAGTATTAATATATTTCTAAGTAAACCTACTATAGGTTAGAATTTACTAGCTTAATATAGATATTAGAAAATACTCTATAAAAGTAATCTTTTATAACTTCTAAATAACTTACTATAGAGATATAGAGTTATAGAAATATACTATAGATATACTTAAGCTTAACTAAGAAGCTTTAAATACTATCTATTATAACTTTAGCTAATATTTTAAGGGAAGAGCTTAAAACTAATAAGAATACTAGCTATTAGAAAGTAAAAGAATATAGCTCTAAACCTAGAGTTAGTAAGCTATTAGAGATTATATTATAAGATACTTTAGATTAAAATTAATAGAAGCTTAAAAGTAGTTTTATAAAAGTTACTTTATAATAAATAAGGTAAATAGTAATAATAATATTTATATATTTACTTAAGATTACTTTAAGTATACTAAGATATAGAAAGATTATATAGCTAAGTAATAGCTTAACTATTTATATTATAACTTAGTTTTATAACTTTATTAGTTTCTTTATAAGCTAAAGAATAATAATTTAATAGATATTTATATTATTTTTATTAAGAAATACTATAAGGCTATAAAAGATACTTTAATAAATTTATAATATAACTTTATATATATTAATAATATATACTTCTATAGGTTTATTTATATTATTATAATAAGTAAAGTAGCTTATTAGTAAAGTAATAGCTAGATAACTTTATTAATAATAAGAAACTTAATAATTAGTTTAGCCCCTTAGGGTTACTACCTCTAAGGTATAGAACTAATAATAGTTACCCAAAAGAAAAGTAATAAGGTAGCTTACTAGAGTTCTAATAAATACTTCTTATAGTAAAGAAATAACTATTCTATATAGAGCTAAGCTTAACATAGATAGAATAGCTATAATAAGAAGTAATTATACTATAGTAATACTATTAAAGACTAAGAGAGAGATAGCTTTTAAAAGATAAGAGACTAATAACTATAAAAAGAGCTACTATAAGAAAGGGATTAGTAATATAAAGCTTATTATACATATAGAGAAAATAGCTTAAGAGAAAAGGTATACTAAGTCTAAAAAAGTAATCTAAATATAAATATATTAATTAATAACCTTATTAATTTTACATTTATATTTAATAAAGTTAAGAAGGTTAATATACCTTTAGGTAATATAATAAACTTTCTTTTTATACTAGCTATATAATAATAAAAGGCTGGGCTAGAGAAAGAAGTAGTTACCTACTTATATAAAAAATACCTCTTATATTAGAATAAGGTTAAGAACTACCTTACTTAAATATAACCTAGTAATAGTATTAAAGAAGTTATATACTTTAAGAGATTAGTTATAGAAATAGAGATATATAATACTATAGTAATAAAAACTAATAAATAACCTACACTACTTAAGGATATTCTTATACTTATTACTAACCTTATATCTTAAAAAGATAAGATACTAAAGGCTATTATTAAGATAGATAAAAAGTAGAAATATTAAAAGTATATCTACCTTTAAATAAAGGTATATACTAATAAGAACTTTAAGAATAAGATTATATATATAAATATAGGTACTTCTATTATACTTATTAACTAAGTATAGGTTTAGTAATTTATAAAAAGTCTAAGGTTTATAATAAGAGAACTATAAATAGTTAGTATAATAAGATCTTCTTTTACTTTAATAAAATTAATAACTTTTAACTTATATATCCTAAGTATAGTTAAGAGAATAGAGATAAAGTTATATACTATAATTATAGTAGAAGTAATTAAGAAACTCCTAGCTTATTTATTACTTAGAATACCTTTTTATAATAACTATAGTATAATTATAAACTTTTATAAGAAAATTATAATATTCTAGTTTATATATAATATAATAGTATTAGTATTTATTAAGTATTACTTTTTAGTAACTAAGTAAATTATAGTATAGTATATATCTACTATTCTTCTTAGTTAGCTCTAATATCTTTTTATAAACTTTATTAACTTTCTTAATTAATAAAAGAGAGATAGTATTAAGGAAATATATTAGATATATATAGTATATAAGTATATTCGTAATATAATTATAGAGTTTAATATACCTAAGGTTATACTTATATATAATAATACCTTAGAACTTATTATTATTATTAAAAAAGGTATTAAGGTTAAATAAATTAGCTCTATTAGTAATAATAAAGTAATTTAGTTTATTAATAAATTGTAGCTTTTAAAAATTACTAGCTATAACTTAATAGACTTTATAAATATAATAAAGAACTTTATACTAGTAGTAAGTATTAAGGCTAAAGGATAAAATAGTAGTAAAGGTATAGAAGACTAATAAATATAGCTTATAGATATACCTAACTATATTATTAGTAAACCTAATACCTACCCTATAATATTTAATATATATAGTATTAAGGTCTATATAGTTAACCTAGCCTTTATAGAAAGGCTAAAAAGTATTCTTAATTAGTATTATATATACTATAAGTAAGAAATAATTCTTATCTCTAATAATAAAAAGATAAAGATTAAACTAATTTATAAATAGTAAAACTAAAAAATAGCTATTAGGGTTTTTCTATTAAGCTATAAAGATATAGAGTTTCTTAATACTTATATAGATAACTAGTATAAGGTTAGAAAGGCTAGTTAGTAAATAGGATTAATAGTATTAGCTTACTTTATATTTATTATCTAAAAAATTAAGGAAGATAGTATAAGAGAGAAAGGCTATATTATTATTAATATATACCCTCTTAATAAATAAGTAAGCTTAGATATTTATCTATTACCTAATTAAGAGAAGATTATAAAAGGTCTTTAAGATAAGAAGTTTATTACTATATTTAATATATTAGAGTTCTTTTACTAATTAAATATATACTTACTATATTAAAATCGCATAGTAATAATTAGCTTATAAGATCTTAAATACTTTAATATAATAATTATAAGCTTTAAAAACTTACCTATATATATATATAGTAATTTATAGACTAGATTTTCTTTTCTTATTAATAGTTTATTTAAATATATATTAATAATATTATTATTTTTAGTAATTTAGCTAAGAAGTATCTTTACTATATTTAAATAATCTTAAAAATCTTTAATAAGTACTATATTTATATTAATATATTAAAATTCTTTATTAGTTTTTTATTAATAAAACTTCTTAAATATATAGTAAATAGTAATAGTATTTATAAGATAGACAACTATATCTAAGCCTTCTAATAACCAACCTTTTCTTATAGCCTTTATAACCCTAAGATATATCTTAATATAGGTAGTTAGCTATATATAGAAATACCCTAGTTTAATATAATAGCTATACCTCTTAATAAGAAAAGGATAAAGCTTATAGTAAAGCTATAGAAAGATAATATACTTAAGCTAGGTACTATATATTAAACCTAGGTAAAGATTATTATAAAAGAAATATTTAAGCTAACTCTATAGGAAATTAATACCTAGAAGATATTATAAAAGAAGCTCTATAACTAAGCTATATAGTATTACTATAACCCTAAGAAATACCTTTTCTTTTAAATTAATATATATATTAATAGGTTTAGCCTTATAGTTTTTTAACTAGATTATAATTAGAATAGTAAGAAGATCTCTAGAATAAATATTTTAAAAAAGTATATTTACCTTATGCTTTTTCTATTATAAACTATAATAATAATAAAGAAATATTATAGTATAACTAAAGCTAAGGTTATAGTAATTATTTAAGCTATAAAGAAGTTATAAAAACTTATATAGTTTAATAAGTAAAAGGTTAATATTTTAACTAACTATACTATAGTAAAGGGTATTATTACTTATATATTACTTTAAATAATAAATCTTAATAAGATAAACTTAAAACTAGTAAATACTACTAACTATTTATTATAGTATTAGCTTTAGATATTCTATATTTTAAAAAAGTTAAATATTATTTCTAATATACTCTCTTAATTACCTATTATATACCTAAATTTAAGTAAGTACTTCTTATATAAAAATAAATTAGTAGATATTAATAATAAAGATAATATTTTAAATATAATAGTTAATTCAATAGTATAGTATATATATAATAAGCCTTTAGAACCTAGAAAAGCTATTACTATAATTATATAACTTAGTAATAAGTTTACTTAGGATATTATAATTAAGTATTAAAGTAATAAAAAGCTCTATATACTTTAAGACCTAGTTCTTAAGTTTAAAGCTAGTAGTTAGAAGTATATTACTTTAGATAAGGTAATAAGAGATACCTATTAGCCCTAGGTAAGGTAGTATTATTACTATATACTACTTTAGATAATTAATAAGTAAAAATTACTATATTACATTAACTTAAATAAGACTAGAAAGCTTTATATCCTATAGCTACTTATAGGTTAGATTCTATCTCTTACTTATAATAGAAAGTTTTACTTTAAAACTAATAGAATACTTATAAAGTTAAGAAAAATCTATATCTATAGTAAGAAGAAATTTATAAAGTAGGATATTATATACTACCTAATATACTATAAGAACTAGATAGACTATTAGAAATCTATTAAGTTACTTTAATTAATTATAATACTTAGTATTCTTTACTATATAATCTCTATAGACTTTATTATAGATATACCTAAAGTTAGAAACTAAAATAGTTTCTAAGTACTTCTTAATTTTAATATATTTAACTACTTATATATTATAACTAATAAGTTTAGTAAGAAAGTCTTCCTTATTTCTAGCTATACTTAATATAAAGCTTATTACTAGGTATAGGTATTACTTTGAGCTTTAATAATATATAACTAAGGCTTATTAAATATAATTATTAATAATTATAACTTAAAGTTTATATTTATAGTCTAATTAGTAATATTTAAAGCTTTAAAAGTAAAGTTACTTATCTTAACTATATACTATTCTTAAATAGATAGCTAGAGTAAAAGAATAAACTAAATAGTTAAAATTACTATTTATTTCTATATATATACTAACTTATATATACTATAGACTAATATCCTCTTATTACTATAATATACTTTAAATAACTTACTTATAGTTATAATAGGTTAGTCTTTAAATAAAGTAATACTTAGGTTTTACTTATATATAATTTTAGAATATATTAGTAATAAAATAATACCTATAGAGTTATTAGAGGTTCTTTAGAAGATATATTATATAGAAGTATTAGTACTTATTAATATAGTAGGAATTATATATAAATAGAGATTTAATACTAACTATTACTCTATAGAGTATAATAAAAGAGATAAGGTATATCTCTAGCTTAGTAAAGGATATTTACTTCTAGGTAAGCTAAAAAAAGTAATTACTATAATATATAAGACCTTTTTATATTATCTAAGTTATTAAGCTTAGAGTATATAAACTTAATTTATTAAAATACTAAAACATCTATTTTATTATATTAGTTATATAGTTATAGAAGGTAATACTAAGAGAAGACCTCTTTAAATAAATAGAGAAACCACTAAAAGCTATTAAGGTTAATAAAGTACTAAAATATAAGATTAAGAGGCTTATAAGTTAATAGATTAAATAGAGAAATTACTAACTAATAGTTAAATACTTAGTTAAATAGAAAGAATATTTAGCTACCTTAAATACTTAGGAACTATATAAGAATCTTAAGTCTAATACTAGAAAAGCTATATTAGATTATAATAAGAAATACCTTATTAACTAGTTAGTAGAAGAAGATAAAAAATAATATAAAAGAACTAGCCTTAAAGACCTATTATAATAGTTATTAAATAATATAATATAATAAATAATAATAATAATAATATTACTAAGAGATATTATATATTTTCTTTTATTTCTTTTTACTCTTAACTTTACTTTATATTTTCTATTAAAAATTTTCTTTATTTTATTAAATTAGGATAATAGAAGCTACTAGATAATTAAGTTATTACTTATTATAGATAAAATAATAACTATTTAAACTAAAAAGAAAGAAATAGCTTTAAGCTTCTTTTTTCTTTTTTTACTTATAACTTTTAATAGTTAATAATATATAAAGTATATTAACTTACTCTCTTATATAATAAATTATTTATTTTTTTCTTTTTTATATATAATAATAACTTTATATAACAACCTTACTTTTTTCTCTTTATTATTACTAATTTACCTAAGAACTATTATAATACCTTAATAATATCTTTATTCCTCTTCTTAATACTATTACTTAGATATTATTTATAAGATATCTAATAATAATAGCTTTTCTTACTAGTATTAAAGCTCTATTAACTTTAATATTAATATTAATAATAATATTATAGTTTTTAATTAAGATAAGTATAACTTTAACTAATATTTTAAGCTTAATAATATTATAGCTTAAGCTAATTATACTTAATATATTAACTTACTAGCTCTTAAACTAAATAATAACTTTACCTTAGTAAACCTACCTCCTTTATTAGCTAAGAGATATTAGATTATTACTAATAATATAGAAATAGCTAACCTAGTTAATAAGATAACTTAATAAGATAATACTATAGCTAATAATAATAAGAGTAATAAGGATTATAATATTATTAGCCTTAAGATTATAAATACTATTCTTATAATAAAGATTAAGCTTATTAAAGATATAATTTATAATTTTAAAGCTTTTAAGAACTATATTTAATAACTTAAAATTAATAATAAAGCTTATTAGTATATAAAGAATAATACTTATTATATTATATATATTTAAGCTAACTTAAATAGCTTTTTATATTTCTAATAAGATAAAGCTATTACTTATTAGTATACTAATATATAAAAGGCTAATACTATAAAAAAGATAGCTTTTATTATACCTCTAGTTATTTTTAATTATAATAAGAAAGAGAAATATATTTTAGCCTATATAGAGATACTTATTTACTTTAAGAAGGAGTTTAAGAACTACTTAGATATTACTTTAAAAAAAGAGATAAAGTATTAAGTAATTAACTTTTATAATACTTAAGAGTCTTTTACTTAAAAATAAGTATTACTTATATCTAAGTCTTACTTTTACTATCTTATTAACTTTATAAATAAAACTATAGAGGTCTTTCAAGATAATTACTTATAAAGTAAGTATCTCTTACTTAAGGCTTACCTTATTAGATCTATATTTCTCTACTACCTAAGTAACTATAGTATTAAAGTCTTAGAAATACTCTTAGCTATTTAATACTTAGATCTTATCTCTATCTTAGAAACAGGTTATACTAAATTAATAAAAAGATAGTCTAAGTAAGTATGAGACCTTACTAATAAACTAATAAATATTTAAGCTAATATAAGTAATATTAAGAAATAGATCTAGAATATTAAGACTAGTATATAAGATACTAAGAATATTACTTAAGAGGTAAAGGATATTATTGATAATAAAGTTAATATAATTACTAAGTATAATATTAAGATTTATAGTATTATTAAGAATATTAAGGTTAAGTATTAAAAAATAGATATAATAGATATTAATATTAAAGAAATTTACCTTATAAATACCTAGTTTATAGCTTAAGTCTTACTTTTAAAGAAAAAAGCTAATAACTTTAATACTTTTTCCAAGTTTAAAATTAATAAGTTTATTATAATTAAAGAGTCTATAAATATAATTATTAATTATTTTAATACTATACCTATTATAAGCCTTACTATAGTTACTATATATAATACTAATAATAAGAGTACTTTATACCTATTTATAATTAGAAATAAGTATCCTAGTAATATACCTATAAAGAGTACTAATAAGTATTATACTTACTTTATTAATAATAACTATTAAGCTATAGAGATAATATTATACTAGAAAAGATATATAATAAATAGAAGAATATAAGGTAATAGATATAGTTTTTATATATTTAAAATAGCTTTTATACTTAAGATAAGTACTTTCTTAAAGAGAGAAGTCTTATTATAAACTAGAAGGGGTATATAGCTTAGGATTACTAGAATTCTAAAGTTATATACCTATAGTTATTTAATAGCCTTTTTAAGGTTCTTTACCTTAAAGAAAAATATTAACTAAGAATAATATAAGATATATTACTTCTAGTTTTACTTATAATATATTACTTATATTTACTTTATTATTATATTTTATTACTTTACTATTTACTTTTATATTATTACTTTATACTTTGTAATACTAACTACTACTTTGTATTACTAGTATATTATAGCCTATATACCCTATTAGATCTAGAATAGCTACTAAGAGGGCTATGTTAGTTAATCTATAATATTACCTAACTATTAAGTAGTAGTATGTTAGCTACCTACCTAGCTTATAGCTTAGTCTATAGCTTAGCTTATTATTTAACCTATAGTCTAGCTATATACCTAGCTTAAATATTATTATTATTAATAATAGCTTAGCTAGCCTAGCTAGCTAGTATATTATAGCCTTAGCTAATAATAACCTAGCTAATAAGGGTACTATCTACTACTAAGCTAGCTAAGTTACTAAATACTACCTAGCTAGCTAATATATTACTAGTAGTAGCTTGGCTATCTATTAAGTTAATAATAGTAGCTTAGTTATCTACTAAGTTAATAATAAGTCTCTTATTTATATAAGTAGCTTACTAAGACCCCTAAGTATAGCTTATATCTATATCTATATCTTATATATCTAGTTCTTTAGTATTAACTAATACTATAACTATCTGACTTCTAGCTAGACTATAGTAAATATAGGCTAGACTCTATATATAAGTATAAGCCTAAAGAAAATAGGTATAGTAATAATAGTAATAATAGATATAATAAGAAGGAATATAAAGATCTAGAAAGCTTAGATAGATATAATAGATATATTAGTAATAGGTATAATAATAGAGAATATAATAATAAGTATATTAATAATAGGTATAATAATAGATATAATAGATATAGTAATAAATATAGTAATAATAACTATTAACTCTTAGGCTTACTTTATTTACTTAATCTATAATAGTATAGTAGATATCTAAGGCTATAGCTAATAATTAGTTAATTTATTAGCTTAACTACTATACCTAATAAGATATATATAGATAGAGGCTTTTTATTCTTTTTTAGTAATTACTCTATAGCTAATTACTCTTTATAGGGGGGGTACTTATTATAGGCTAAAAGGGGTATATCTCTAGGGCTTACTTTTACTATAACTATAGCCTTAGTTAGACTAGTGGGTCTGTGGGATTTACTATTAGCCTAACTTTTAGCCTGGTTATAGGAGCCCTACTTGGCTCTACCTGGCACTAGCCTATATAACCAGCTGCTACTAGCTATAGCCTAGTTTAGCTTCTAAACTAATTCTATTACTTCTTTTAGCTATGTTATCTAGAAAGGTCCTAGGATAGTATAGGATATAGAGAGATAGAAGACTATTAGTACTACTTCTTACTAAGAATATATAGTTTCTATTATTAATAGATTTCTCTACTAGTATTAATAATCCTATAGTTAGAGGCTTACCCTTATATAAGATAGAGCTTAGTTATAACTTATATATAGCTTAATCTACTCTTAAGGATCTAGCTAGCTAAGAAATTAAGATTATTAACTTCCTCTTATACTTATTAGATCTTAACCCTATTAAAGATTATTAAAATTAGATAAAGAACTATTTATAGGATAACTATAGGTATTAGTAGCTATCTTACTAGATATTATATAGGTAGGTTAGAGAGGTATAAGAAGCTCTTCTAGATAACTATTATACTTAGTAGCTCTATATTATATATAATAGATATAAGGTAGTGATTAAGGTGAATGGTAGGTATATAAAATAGTGATTTTTAGCTAGCTAGAAAGGGGTAGAAAATGTAGTAGATTCTATGTGTGGGGGTGTGATATAATAGGGGTGGGAAAACTATACCTTGTTACCTTGTACCTAACTTGGTTGAAAAGCAAAAGAAGTTGGGCACTTCTTTTTCCAGACGAAACAGTAGTGTGGGCTGGAACTGATTGGGCCTTCTATCTGAACGACCCACCGCGAAAGTCCCTGCCACCCCCAACCCTAATTGATCTACGCACAAACGGGCAGACCCTCCAACAGCAACTGGTCTGGTGGTGTAGTTGGTTATCACGTCAGTCTAACAATTCGAGGCAACTCGACCTGGGTACACTGAAGGTCTCCGGTTCAAGTCCGGGCTAGATCATTCCACATGGGCGATTGGTTTAGTGGTATAATGACCGCTTAGCATGCGGTAGGTCCTGGGTTCGATTCCCAGGTCGTCCATTTTTTTTTTACAATAGACGATGCCATGCTCGCTCGCCTCCTATCTTTTTCTTTCTTTTGTATCCTTCCTGTTGCGCCGTGACGCCTCCCTCCTGTCTACCTATCTGCTTCTTCGGAAAGACAATTGTTATACTAAGAATGTATGGAAGGTTTGTGGGATGCGTAGAAGTAGGTGGGAAGGCGGTATGATAGTTGTATATGCTCGTCTTATTGATATGTTAGTTAATTAGTTAGTTACACTTAAGAACCGTTGAGAAAGAAAACGACTCTCTCGAGAATGGTTCTTCTCGCCCATGGTGGTGGTGCAGTAAGTTGTACGATTCTGATCATGTCGACCTGGTGTCGTTGTCGGAAGCCAGATAGATGCCTCTTCGCATAGTCCATGAGAGCCTGGCAGGGACGTCATCGACCATTCTCAGCATCGTTTCCTTCTGGCCCGTCGTCGAGTGCAACATCTTCCAAGTTCCGCTCCAAAACGACCGAATCCGCGCCGGAGTGTGATCCGTCATCCCCGTCGTCAGGTGCCCTCGCCCCGTTGTTGTTCCCTGTCTTTGCCATCTGTGTTATACATGTGTACGGGCTTCTGCATCTTTGTTCTGACATGATGCCCCACTGGCCCGTAGCCACGGACGAACCGACAGTCATGGCGTTGTCGTTTGGGTGGTCATCGGGGCCGGGCACGGCGCAGATTTCCTGTTCCACGGTCCGACTTGATGCCATTTGCCGCCTGCGTTATAAATACTATTGTTGCGCCTAGAAAGCTGTCGGTACGACCACTCGCTGCCTCTTGGTCATGTCCAGCTCATACCGATGCTATGTTTTCTGCTGATCTACTGTTGAGGGAAGAGGAAAGATTTTGTTCTTGAAGGGTAGAAAGATCGAGTGTGAAAATGATGGGGGCCAAGACCTGGCTTACAGTTGCGACGATCATGGCAGAAGCGTGCTTCGGAGGAAAACAGTCCGTCACTGGGTAGGAAACAGGATGTTATGTGGATGCTAAGAGCTGGGATGTGATTGATGTAAGTGCATTCAGTCCAGCGCAGTCTGTTTAATCGTCATTCTATCCGTGTCCACTTTGAAGTACTCAGATGTATGTATATAGAAACCCGGAGCTCAAAGCCCAAGGAACCGGGCGACCTTGACAGTCTGGAACTGGAGCTTAGAACATATGCCTGACACTCACGATGACTGAGTATGGATCGATAGGCATCTACCCCGACGCGGATGCAGTACCGGACAGTTTCCCAACCAGACAATCAACACAGTTATCGGGCCAAGCGCCCAGTGGAAGGGAAGATGCGGGAGAAGACCGTCCTCAGAGAACGCGGTGCCACGGCAGGAAGTCGTTGACATAGCCGGGAACAACATAGATACGTTGTGGGCGGCTGCAGACTCAAGAGGTGACTCGTTCAACTACCTCGGGGCTTCGGGGCCTACATCGTTTTTCAAAATAGTATACATGCACAGAAAACCCCCGGAAACATTGGAGTCGGTCAAACTGCCTGCAGCTTCAAACTTGATATCGGAACCCGGAACGTTTCTCGACAGGACTCCATGTTCTGCTTGACATGAGGAAGGCTCCTATGTAGAGGATACCGTGCAGGGACAATCGACTATATCGCAATGTATTGCCCGCTGATTTGGTATGTAGCCATATCTACGAGCCAACCATTCCACTCTTAGAGCAGGACTAACTGCACCAAGGGCGAGCAGCATAATGCTTCACGTCTTATACTGGGAGCAAGTTCACAGTAAGATTGTCTTCTATGTATACACATATAACAGGCACTTTCAAAATATGGCCAGTGGTGACGACTGGCCACATGGCGACATTCGAACACCATTATGGGACAAAATGCAAGGACACCCTGACGGCCCAAGGGTAACACGTATAAAAGGCGGCCCGCCAAGGTCTACAATGATACCTCAAATCTCCAGCTGATCATATCGGGTTGTTCCGGTCTTCGGCGCCGATAGAGCCCAGCACGCCCATGTTTATCCCCATCGTGTCAACCATGTCCTAGAATATGTGAGATATGAAAACCTGTCGTTCCGCGTCGGAGATACGCCCAAGTAATATGGCGGCGAAGATCGTGCCCATTTACGTCCCCACACAATGCACACCCTTCGATCGGGCCAAGGAGAGAGAGGAGTCGCACGGCCGTGGTCGGCGCCGCATCGGCGGAGGTTACGCACACACCGGCTCCGGGACACACACCGGTCCCGGGCCCCCGGGTCGTCGACATGCACACCTTCCCCTTTGAGCATCGCCAGAAAAGGCAAGATGCGGCGAGGGGGCAATGAGGAGGGCTAAGAGAGGTCTAGACCAGCAGCCGCCACCTCTACGCTCCTGCTCACCTCGATACCCTCTGGGCGGTCAAGCAAGCCAGCTATTCGGGCGTCGTCAGCTGCAGGTGAGCCACCCGGCATCATCGTCTTATTCCTGAAAGGCCGTTGCAGACCGTCGTCCATTCCAAGCTGCGTGCATGACGCATCCAACAACCGAACCGATCAACTGACAAAGATTGTTCTTTGGGACAATCATAACGTGACAGTTTTCTCCCTTACTCTCTCACCCCACACCACCCTGTGCAACGTGGGCGGCTTTTCGCGGTCCCAACTAATACCCTTTTCCCCCAGGTGCTTTCGATCCTCGACCTCTGCACACCACTACCTTGGCCCGCTTCAATTTCGAGCCCTCCTCATCCCAGACCCCTGCTCACCTGTTCTCACCGGTTCCGTCCCGTCCCTGGGTGCCGCCCCTCACCGGTGAGGCCAACCTCCAGCCACGGTCCGTCCTCGCCAGAACCAGCACCCCTTTCACGAGCACTCGCCGTCAATCAATGAACCAGCCAACCAACCTTGGTCTGCACCCTTGCCCATCCATGATTTCGATCAAATCAGAGGGTTCTTCTCGGGAGAGTTAGGGAGCGAGAGGAGCCGTCTCATGCCGCCGCGCCGTCGCGCCGCCGCTGGCGCTGGCGCCGGTCCTCGACCCCCTCTTCCCACGCGTTATCAAGTCCAAGGGACTATTGCCGCAGGTATGCCACACGACACATTTCGACAATGTCGCTGGCACGCTTTCATTCGTCCGCCTGTGTTGCCCGCCACACCGAGGACAAGCTGGTCTAGAACACGTCAGAGAGGATACACAGGCGCGCCCTATCGCGCAATAACGCGCTCATGCCCGCAAGCACTCGACGTCTGAGCCGCAGGACAACAGTTCCAGTGAAAGACCCCCCGGTTAAGCCGTCCGCACCCTGCTCGGTTGATTGACGCCGTCGTCCCATGGTGCAATTTCTTATCGACCATGGCACTTCGGGTCTTTATCAAGCATCTCATCGTAGTGGCTGTCTCGTTGTCTGGGGTAAGGCTCGACATCCCATTTCACATGATCACCTGTGGGATGCACATGTCGACTTCTCCAATACCCTACCATGCTCCGGCTGGAACTGTCCCATCAAAGGCCACCGAATTTATCAGAAGCGCCCGCCCCGAGGCAAGCCAACGGAAGAAGTGCACCTCAATGCGCGGCTCACCCAGCAGGTCCATCAGGCGAGTCCCACGCGTCAGGTCGGTTGGAGCCTTCACGTCACTAGCCATCTCTATTGGCGACCAATGACACCATCTCCGAGTGACCCCGACCAGTAGTTGAACCCCCCTCTACACATCACGCCTTACTGATCCAGATTCCCTTCACACCTCTAGATGCTGCACAACCATCACCATCTCTGCTCGACGTAGGCTTTTTGGGTGAGTCGGCAAAGCCATACGACCTGCTGCTCTTGCAACCCTCGCAAAGCTTGTAGCTTGGCTGCTAGCTATCTCCAAGCATACACCGAGTCATGTCGTTTCCGGCCTTTTTTCTTTTCTTTTTTTTCCCCACCAGCGCAGCCAGCCACTGCCGTCGGGTGCTATCTACCGGGGCCAACCCCTCCTCAAGTTTGCCGTCTCGGAGGCAACTCCGCGTCCGGTACTGACGAAGCGATCAACGTATCCAGAACATGGAACAGAGAGCCGGCATACAAGCTGCTTAGTGATACATCAATCTGTTCAAGCTGGCACGTCGTCAGCCTGCGTGTACTCGTTATAAATAAAACACCTCCAGAAACCCAGCGAGGATAAAGCTGGGCGCTGGGGAGATCAGACGAGAAGAGGGCCGCTAAATGGAGCACCCCGCCAAGATGCACGATGGCAAGCGTGGTGGAATGTGACTCAGGGCATGGTGGGATGGAAGCCAGGCATTCCCCTTCCGTCCGGCGCAGGCGAGTAGTCGATTCCGGTCATGGGGAGAGGAAGCGCGAGTCTTTGCAAACTTCTTGCCCCGGCTTCAACCCGAGAACAAGCTGGTACCAAAAAAAGAAGATGAAGTTTTTTGTACCTTTTTCTAAAAAAAAAAAAGAAATCAAATACGAGTCTTATTTGGAGGTCCAGGAAACAAACGCCCCTCCATCCATCGAACGTAGTCGAGATGGGCACCTCCACGTGCAAGAGGAAAGGAGTACAAAAAACTATATGCGAAAACTAAGGGGCGGAAAACTCTAGACAAGTAAAATCAAAAGACGACAGAAAGTGTGAAGACCGAAGAGAAACGCCTGCAGAGAGCCCGGCACCTTGCACACCCTCCCTCCCCCCCCCCACCTCCGGGGCCCTCCCCCAAGGACATAGAAGAAAGAAAGAAAACATGCCACTATAGTTGTCGCTATCTTCTCTTTCATATCTGCCGGGGGTTAAAGAAGGAAAAACAAAAGAAAAAAAAAGAAAAGAAAGGAAAAGGAAAAGGAAACGAGGCGAGCCCCCTCCCTCCTCGGACGGGTTACAGCGGCGGTAACCCCCCCTTCCCTTCTCTCTCTCTTTTTCTCTTATTGCTTTCTCTCTCATTTAGCCTAGCCTGACTTTGGGCCCAGAAGCTAGTTCAGATAAGCTCCCCCTCCCCCCGGTAGCGGAGAGGGCGAGTACCTAAGAAACGCCGAAGGGGGGCCGTGGAAAATACAGGTAGTGTAGAATAAAAATGGGAAAGAAAAAGAAAGCAGGTGGGGCATAAGACGTCCCCTCAACCAACGATGGGGTTCCTTCAGAACTGGGCCGTCTAGTTCGTGCCTGTCTATCAGCGGGGTTCTGGCCACCCTGCCGGAGGATCGTGGGTCCTAGATCGCCATTTCGGGGTCACGTCGAAGACGCAATAGTAGTTGATACTATGTACATGGTCATCGACGGGCGACATCACCAGTGCAAGGGTACACGAGGAGAGGGGGGGATATATTAGCAAATCATCAACTCCTTTCTTGGCCTATGAAAATCCCATAAGGGGGTATGTTCGCTCTCTCTCTCTCTCTCTCTCTCTCTCTCTCTCTCTCTCTCTCTCTCTCTCTCTCAATGTCAAGACAAAAAACAAAAAACCGGCAGAGGAGGGGGGAATGACAGGTGAAATGAAGATGAAAACAAAGGCCAGTAGAAACGAAGAGAGAGAGAAAAAAAAAGAACCAATCCTCCTGGGGGGGGGGGGGGAAAGGTAAAAGCCCCCGAAACAGGAGAACGCCGGGGGGGACGGGAAGAACCTCGTTTGGACTTCCCTTTCCCTATTCCAACCCCTGATGTCCCGCTGCCCAAACTCATGGATGTGATGATGATGAGGTCCTTTCCGTCTTGGATGCCAAACAGTAACCCCGATGGATGCGAATTCCGTAAAGTTTGCGTGCGTGTGCCAGACAGTTTCCATGCAGCCTTACCTCCCAAGCCAACCCCACATCCATCCAGTGACGACAATCTTAGCCTAGCTTGGCCTGGCCTGATCCCACGACGCATCCTGTCCTGTCATTGGGATGAACCCGTCGTAGCCAGGCGACTTGCCGTTGTTCCGTTTCGTCTCTCCTCTCGGCCGCCTTCTTTTGACCCGCCCCATTTTATGACCCATAACAGGTGTTGCGTGCGCGAACAAAAACAACCATGCTCGACCGTCCACATCCCTTTTTTTTTCTTTATTTTTTTCCTTTTGGTTTTCTTTCCTTTTTCGGTTGGTTTTGCTTGGGAAAGGATACTGTCGGATCGATTTGAATCCATTCGCTCTCTTGTGCTTTTGGGTAAAGTATTCTCTTTCTTTTGGGTGAATCCATGCCATGCTCCCAAGGCCAATACAACGCTTTCTCTCCGCGCTCCAATCACTGATCGCTTTGCTCGTAAATGTTCCAGTCTCTCTCATGACACTTTCGGATCCCGTTACCTCATATCCTCAGGATGCCTCGCAAAGACATCGAAGAACACGTCGAACCAAGAAACTCCATTGTTGAGTCGCTGGCGCGGGGTATTTGCAGCCCCAGAGGGCATGAGACCAGATCCCCCAAGCCCGTCTACCATAGTAAATATCCGATCCACACGCCATGCTGAATGAAAGTAGGGAAACCCAGGGCCGGCGCCTAACGTAAAGAAATAGTAAAAGAGAGGGGTGGGGGGTTGCTGCTGTTGCTAAAAGATAGCCGAAAAGAAATCGTGTTTAAACCGGGATAGGAGGCAAGGGTTGGGGGGAATACCCCCCCCCTTTTCAAAACAAGGGCTGATGCCGGAAATCAAGATACACAAAAAGTCAGATGCCAATGTAAATGCTTATACGCCGAGCATGCCAAAGAGCACCGCCCTTGAAGCTGTTCAACTATCGCCCGACTTGCCTTGTTGCCGTGTATCCATGCTTGAAACACCGTGGCGCCAGGAAGTCTCGCCAAGTTGGGTTTGAGCACCGTGGAAGCAGGCATTCCTAGCCCGTTCCTGGTAGACGCTATCTACCCAGCATGTGAGGCGGCAGGTAATTCGAGTTGTTGCCATTCATCAGGGAGCCGCCGGGTCCGCCGGCCGTCATGGGACTGTTGTATCCGTTCCAGACGTTGTTGTTGTTGTTGTTGTTGTTGTTGTTGTTGTTGTTGTTGCCGCTTGCCGGAAAGCCGGCAACGGTGTAAGACTGGGTGCCAGAGTTGCCGTTGTACCGTCCCGCGCCGAGGCCAGGAGGAGCAGCAAGACCCGGGGGAGGGCCGTTGGTAGTTTTGAACCCGTTCGTGGACCCTGCCATCATGCCGCTCATTGGAGACGTTGCCGGGCCCGGGGTTTGACCTGACCTGACACCCAGTGGGTTCTTGGAGAAGCTTAAGCGAATACCGCCTTTGACGCTGTTGTGCAGAGGATGGCCATAGAGTTCGTGGAGGGCCTTGGTAGCGAAGGATACGTCCTCAAACTCGACAAAACACATTGGTCCGTTCTGCTTGGTCCTGAAGCAAAGTCGCTTATACCCACGTTGCTTGGAGAACATGGCCTTTAACTCCTCCTCGGACGTGTCGATGGGTAGGTTACCCACGTAGAGCGTGTTGCAGGGCGGGTTCTGGTCCGCAGGGTTCACTGGCGGGAAGTTATGGCGGCCGTACGGGTGGTTACCTCCCATGGGGAACGGCACGCTGTGTGGACCTCCACCCATGGCCGTCGGCGACATGACGGGGTGGGCCGACATCGGGTTCATGCCTTGTTGGCCATACTGGGCAAGTGACGACGGGCTTGGTGTCGTGCTGGTGTTGAGAGACAGGCTGGCCAGGCGCGAGATGGGTAGCTGTGGGGCAGTGGCCCTTCTCTGGGCCGTGGGGCCGTTCTCTGCGTAAGCGACTGGATCCTTGAGCAGCTCGCCCGTCTCGTCGTCGTCGGCGGCGTCGTCGTTGATCAGAGACTTGCCAGAGATGCGCGTTCGTTCCGTGAGATGGTTTCCGATGGGGGACTGGGGCGAGAACAGGTTCTGGTAGTGGGCGCTCGACTCCGGGTTGGGCAGCTCGCTGGAGCCGTATATGCCGTTCATGGGCGGCGATAGCTTCTCGAGTGACTGGAATGTGCCGTTGAACCGGGATGGCTGTCGCGATGATGGAGCAGAGGACGCGGCGGAGGAGACGGTACTCGACGACCCCGTCCCTGCGGGTTCGGCGTACCTCCTCGAAGCGGTCGGGCTACCACCCAGGACCTCAACAATCATGTTGGCATCGTTGGAAATGTTGGATTTCCCGTCCAGCATGTTCTTGGCTTCGATTGCGCCGTTGGCAGTCCTGAACTTTAGGATGGCGGACCGGAAACCCTTGTCCTCCGACTGATCCACAGGTAGCACTTCGACGTCGACAAGTTCCTTGGACCAAACCACCATGAGGCGAAGCGATTCCTCCGAGGTATTCAGCGGGAGGCGACGGATGAGGACCGACGAGGCGACAGGGCCCGAAGTTGCGAAGGGGGTGCCGACAGGCTTGGTCGCATCGCGTTCGAAGGGGTTGACGGACGAAAGGAACGGGGGTTGGGTATTGGATGGCCTGAAAGGTTGCGATTGTTGTAGAAAAGCCGGCGCAGCCATGGCGGTCTTGGTCGCGGTTGTTGTCGGTGAGAAAGGGTTGGCGCGACTCGATGTCATATCAGAAGGTCGGGACCCGATCGATGAGACTGCAGATGCGCCTGGTTCACTTTGAGTCGCGGGTCATCCGCCAGTGGAGCGGTGCATGTGCTGGCGCGTGGTGCCTCGTGGACTGTGTTGGACCTTCAACGGGGAAAAGGGAGAGAGAGATGCGACGATCGCGCAGATCAGAGACGAGGTCGGAACGAGGATGCGGGATTGAGGGGCTAAGAGGCGATAGCTAGAGAGAGAGAGAGAGAGAGAGAGAGAGAGAGAGAGAGGAGGGGAAAAAAATCGAGTGTTGTCGGTTCTTTGATGCGCGACGATCAACAGGGCGAGGAGGAATGCAGCCGGCTACGTGCGGACGATGCGGGAAAAGGTTGGGGGCTAGAGCCAGGTTTTGGGGAGGGGGGAGGAGAGACGGAGCGAGAGAGGGAAGTGCGAGATGAGCTGTCGCAAGATTAAGTATCGCGCCTTAAGGTTCGGAGAGGAGAGGAGGAAAGAGCAGAGTGTCAAGGTACCGCGCGAGGTGGTGGTGGTAATGGTGGTGGTGGTGGTGGTGGTGTTGGTGTAAAGGAAAGGCAAGGAAGGTGTGTTGGTGGAAAGTGTGTGAAGTGAGGGAAGACGAGGAGGAATGGTGTGCGCCTTGATGGGTTGGCTTGGGTTGGGGGTGAGGTGGTGCAGTGCGCGCGGTGCGGTGCGGTGCGCGGTGCGGGTGCGGGTGCGTCAAGACAAGACAGGACGGACGGCTGGTCTGCTTCGCTTCAAGAGTATGGAAGGGGAAGGGGGGGTAGCAAGCAGTA
Organism: Colletotrichum echinochloae; assembly: GCA_016618095.1. Lineage (NCBI taxonomy): Eukaryota > Fungi > Ascomycota > Sordariomycetes > Glomerellales > Glomerellaceae > Colletotrichum > Colletotrichum echinochloae. The sequence continues at coordinate 4,223,996 of JADEZT010000008.1, forward strand.
GCAGCAACAGTGGCAGTGGCTGTAGCAGCGTATGGTGGTAGTGGTGGTAGTGGTGGTGGTGGTGCTGCTGCTGGGCTAGGTGCTGGCTGCTGGTTGCGTTGGGGAGAGGAGAGTCTGGTCGGTTCTGAGACTGTGAGAATGGGAGCATGGGAGCACGGGAGAATGGGACTGGGACTGGAGCTGGAACTGGGATGGGACGGGGTGGGGGGACCTTGGGTACCGGCGCGCGGTGGGCATGAAGCATACGACAGGGTAGAGCACGTCGACTTGCTGGGCCCATCGAAGCTTGATGGTGACAGGTACCCAATAGGACCACATCCACGGATGGGTTGACTCGAAGACTAGAGCCGGAAGACTCACGACTAAGGCAAGGTCGACAGCACCACTACCGCGACAGAAAGGGGAGGGGATGGGGAGGGGAGGGGCTCTGCCTGCACCAGTAGAGGAAGTCGGGGGTCACAATCCGATAGCAAGCTTGGGAAGAACTTTGGTGACGGAGAGGCGGAGGGAGAAAGAGGGGAATCGGGATTGGAGCCTGGAGCAAATGTCGCAAGAGAGCCTTGTCACAACGCCGTCGATTTATCGTGTCGGGGATTTCTTGCAGCATCAATTATCATGGAAAGGCATGGATAGCGCGTACATGGTATGCCGATTGTTTGTTGGGTGTATGTGTGTGGTGTGTGGGTGTGTGAAGATACTTTGGGGGGCGGGCACAAAACTTGGGCCGACGATGGGAATTGCGAGATGTCGAGTGAGACGCAGTGTACCAGGCCGGTACGGATAGACCTCGACAGGTTGCGCGGCGCGTCGAGTGGGATGGAAAGTACCTGGAATCGGTGGTGGATGGTGGCTGCTGGCCGAAGGGGGTGTGCAAAGCGGCCCTTGTTCAAGCCCTTTGGATTCTACACTAGTCCAGTCGCGCTTGGACTTGGTACTGATGAGGAGCAGTGTGTAAAGGTACACGGTACGTAAAGTACAAAGTGTGGAGGGAGAAGGGATGTTTGTCTTGTGGGGTTCCAATTGCGCCGGCGCTGGAGTGCTCGGCCAAGGGACGTACAGTATCGTACCAATCAGAGGCTGATCGCGTAGAGTTGGAAAGCGTTCAGCGTCACGTACCCAAGGCTGAGGAAATGCTAAAGGTGCCCCTATGCTTTTTTTGTCTGTGTACCTTGCCTGTGTGGAGAGATGCGACCACCTCGACGAAGGTTCTGTATAACTAATTAGCTTGTCGCAGGACCTCGAGAGTGCGGCACAGCCCTCGATTGCGTTACCTCCCCCTCTACCTGAAAAGTCTGCAGGCCGTCGTCACCATTCCACCGTCGTGCCTTCTTCACGTTCAATATCTACAAGAGACATCAGGTTGTATCGATGGCGTCTTCTAGAGCTTGGGCTGCGACGTCCAGCGTAGTTTTGGTTGGTTGGTTGGTCGACTGGTTGAAGAGGGTGGGATGCGCCATGTCCGGGTGTGAAGAAGTTTCTGCCGTTCCTTTGAAGGAGGGTGGGACAGCAGCGGTAGTGGCAACAGAAGCTGATTGCTGGGCAATGGAGGAGCGTACCCCAGTAGGTAGGTACTGTGTTTGGGCTCACTGCCGTAATCGTCGTCGTTGTGGCAGTAGTGGCAGTCAATGTCGGTCCAGAAGGGACGGATACGATTGAACCAAAGTGGAAGACAGAGTTAACCTGGCGGGCAGGCGTCCGAGCAAGCTTGCGAGAGCAAGAGAGACAAGAGAAGGGGCCCCTGCTGCCCCTGCTGGTGCATCTTCTTGCTGAACGACCGGATCCCTTTGGTGGGCACAGCCTCTAGAGAGGACAACGGCGTCAGGAGAGAGCGCGGATTGGCTACGATGTTAATAGCAGTGCGACTGGGCTCAGGGGTCTTGGAGACTTTCGGTCATTGTCGACACCGTTTGAAGGCCGGCGCCTGTGATAGATAGTAATAGTGTCTCTAGAGTCTAGACTCTCTGCTGACTGTTCCCCTCCCCCATCCGTATGGCGGCGAGGACGATGCTGTGCATGTGTTGTACCTACCTGCCTAAGTAAGCGTGAGTGTACCCAAGGCTCCTGTAGAAATACGTGCGGTAGATTTATTCTAACCCCTCGTTTGTCTTGACGAGGTTTCCCATCCTGTAGTATACCCTCCTTTTGTTATATTTTCTTCTTCTTCTCCTTCTTCGTCTTCTCTTTCCGGCTCTCCCGCATGAGAGAGTAAGAGAAGTGTGTGTGTGTGTGTGTGTGTTGTATCCGTGTGCCGGAATGACGCAAAAATACCCATGTAATCCACATTGCCTGCTCACTTTGGAGTAAGTATTCCTGCAGTAGGTTCTTTTGTTTTTTTGGCGGAAGTTGATCCGGGAGACGTTGCGGAGTCCACCCTACCCGCAGCGGGCCATGACCATGTATGTACCTCAACTACCTACACAAACATCGTAGCTATCTGATCAGGAAGGCCATACTGGTACGTTGTACAATGTAGACGGGGGGGAGAGAAGGTGAAGAGCTGGTGCCCCCCAATTGTGGGCGACGCAAGTGGATGCTCCTGCTCCAGACCAATGTTGCAGCGTCACACTTGCCTTTCCTTTCCTGCCTGCTGTTCCAGTACCAACACCCTTTCCCTCCTCGCCAATCTAAGTTCGGGCGGACGACTGCTAGGTGGAGCCGAGCTTTTCGAAACAGGGAAAAGGAACACCATTCTGTAAGGTACCTGTGTAGGTAGGTATAAGGTACCTACCTACCTACATACCTACGTAGGTAGGTTCCGTAGATAGGTACTTTGGTTTCCTACGAACATGCCGTTTCGACCAACCGCATCCCTTTTCTGCTCGTGCCTGTCTCTCTGCGGCCGTTCTTTGCTTTTCCACAGCACCTACCGCAATGCGTCCGGCCGAAGCACGTGGACGACAGATAAGTCAACGAAACTGCATGGCCAGAGAAACAGACAGACCTCCCTAGCCGAGCACAGCACCGGCGCTGCAGTGTACCTAGGTAGATACCTAGTCTACAAATTAAGGCAGGTAGCACGTAGGTAGCGAGAGGACCCTACTTATATCTACGATATCTACGAGGGAGGTTATGTACACTCCACCATCTCACCCGCCCTGCATCGTGACTGACTCCCTACGTCGCCACTTCTCCCCCATGCGCCCGCGATGCGATGTGAACGCCGGCGCATACATACATGAGCTGTATGGCGTTGCCGAGGAAAATGAAACGCAGAATATAAAAATATATATATATATAAAAAAAGCTCTTCAACCCGTCTACCTGGCCGGCTGCATCGTAAGCTGCCGCTGAAACCAACGAGGATTGAGACCGGGTCACCGCATGGGGCTAGTCAAGTGTGTGCCTCGCACCCAGCGCACCTCTTTAGTTCGCAGCGCGGCAACGCTCGGAGGCGCGGACGGCCTCGACTGTGTGTCGGATGACCCTATACGTACAATTCATGTACTTACTGGGTGCGCTGCGCGCTCCCTCTCGGCGTCTCTCGTGCTGCCCTTATAATGGCATGGAGCGCGTTGAACAGAGACCCGGCTCGAACAGATCTCTCGGCCCTGATCTACCATGCGAGACCACCGACAGATGAGGCCATGTGCCCGTCACGCCAGCCTAGCCCAGCCCAGTACGGTGTACCTACCTAGGTACTGCATCCCAACCAGGATACGTATCTGTTAACCTTGTCAGAGACCCACCACCAAACACCTAGCCACTCACTTTAGACGCCGGGGACAAGGATCATGGCATCCGCATCCGCGCAGCAAGGGACCAGACCCTCTCGCCATGCGGAGCACGTACTTCCATTCGACGGCGTGATCCTGGACATGGGGAACTTTGTTTCCGTAAGGCAGGCTCCGTCCCCGCCGTTTCTTACGCACAGGCGGGGGATGGTGGTGGTGGTGGTGGTGGTGTGGTCGAAGACACGGTGGGCCATTTCTTGCTACCAGCTAGCACTGCCATGACATGTTCACTGTTCTTCCATTCGACAGCGATGCTGCATCATGGACCGTCATTGTGCAGTTCGTCGGTGGTAAAGTGCAAGACGCCTGCACAGCCTTTCGAATGAGAATGGTCGTCGATCGTGTGGTGACCGGTGGTAATGGTCCGTCAGACAGCCCGCGCATGAGATTTTGGAGCCGTCGGTGTCGATAGGGTTTGTTTTTGTTCGTTTTTATTTATTTGACCACTGCCCGAACTGGCCTTGGCATTCGTCTGTGTCGAGCCTGTGGATGGGTCTAGACATCATCTAGGCTTCAGCCCAAGTATACCGTCTGTCAGCCTCCCTGCCGGTAGTCGAATGTCCTTTGCTCGTTCCCGTCTGACCCTACACATGTCAAAAAGTTGTGGTAAGGGCGGGCGCGGTGCCTGTTGGCCGCGAAGAATGCAGGCAATCAAATCTGCGCGGTGAGACGTGCAACCCTTGGGCAGGCTGTACCATGCACACACAATCTGCAGGCAAACATCCCTGATAATGGTATGCGTTTTTACCAGCAAGCAAGGCTCTGAGCATCGGCCTGTGGATGTTTCGCTGTGTTTATACGAGCCTTGCCAATCGTGTCTTGTCGTGTCGTGCCGTCTGGCTCGCGAAAGCTGGCGACACATGCGGTTGGGCCGTCCAGACCACCTGCCGATGGAAGTACCTACGATCCGACAAGTCGAACAGGCGGACGCATGCATGTCTCTTGTCGTCGGCAGCAAAGCACATCTTATCGTTGTGGCAGGGAAGGTATGAGAGGCCGAGATGTGAGCGGGACCCTGCTGCGATAGGTGGTAGTAGGAGGTACCTACCTACCTCGGGTTGGTAGGACGGATACAAGGTACCTACCTATACCACCGGGAAGTAGTCATGCGTGCTATCTATGTGTTTTCCTTCTCCCTGTTTCCTTTCTTTTCTCCTCACCTCCAGTATGGTTTCCACTTACTTTTGTTCTCACTCATTCACTCATTGCCAGTACATATTAGCAGCGGCAATAGACAGTCAGTCTCCAAACGACAAAGTGGTGCGGTTTCGCAAAGCCAGTCAGCCCTGACGACCCCTCCCCCTTCGCCAGTAGCCGCGTGTTCGCTGCCAAAATGATGAGACGATCATATCATCGAGGACAATTGGCGGGACGCTCCCTGGTTCCCCGGCTCCTTTCACGACATGGCAACTGCCCACATGCAATATCTCGGAATCTGCCCCTCAAGAACACAGAGGCGTCCATCTCGCCAATGCATCAGCGGAACCCACGTCAATACAGTCCATCTGTCGTCAGCAAACGCGTTCCTCTCGGAAATCGACTCGAGAAGTCTCGCTCGATTTGACCAAGCACGATACCCCGCAAACTTGTCTCGACGCCATGTACTCGGGAGGTACTACTAAACCTCGACATGTTAGGTAGTACTATGTACTCTGCATGCCTGTCTCGCAGGTACAAGTAGCATGTACCATCGCACCACAACCAGTAGGACGATACGATCAAGGCGTCGATGGGACGTCGAGAAGGTGGGGATGAGCTCCTACCCTTCTTCAAGTGTCGTGCGGCTTGATTTGATTTCCTGAAATGACTTTCAATGCTTGCCGACCTGCAATTACTGCAAGTCTTTAACCTTTTTGTCGAACTCGAAGTCGACCTCGACCTCGACCGGTACCACCCAAGCAAGACAGAGCTGCACGGCGACAGGACCTCCTCCCCTTGCCCAACGCAGCCCTAGTGTCTCTCCGCCTACCACCCTAAACGTTGAAGTCGCCGGCCGGCCTGCGCCTGTCCGCTTTGGGAAGCCATCTCAGGAATCAGGATAGGCCTTGCTCCATGTTCACGGTTGTGGGCCGCTACACACGAGGCGGCCCCTCCTCACATCGCTACTCTGTATTGACCCACCATGCCTATCCTACCCACCCCGACAACGGCCAGCTATCTCGACGACAGGCTCCCCAGATAGCCTGAAGAGATTTGCAAACACCACTACGCAGTAGTGAACAGTCTCACGGGACGTCCTCTCTCTGCAGCCCAGCAACTGGACACCATTGGTCCGCCGTCTCGCTTTGATCCGCTGATGTACAGGTTATGGGCTCATCCAGCCCGTCGCCTTTGTCTCCAGCAACCCTCGCTCGCAAGAGGCTCTATCTTGCACCAGTGCCATATGCTTTGCAAGTCGGCATTCGAGACTCCTCAGCATCCAAGGGCGATCGAGATCCCGACCAATCAGCTCTCTGGACAGGTCATCCATGGGAAACCCAGTCTCGCGAAGCAATGCCATCTCTTTTTATCACATGTGCCTTTTGCTTCCTCCTGTATCTTTCGTCCTTCGTCCATGCATGCCAGCCCTTTCATACCAAGGTTACATGAGAGGGCACTGGTGAGTATAACAGGCCATAAAGCGAAGGTCGAAAACTTGTACCGACCTCTCGCTGCTGTTGATGTTGTAACTCACATGGCGGATTCGCATGCCACTTGTAAACTCGCCCGGCACTGACTTTGTGCCCATGGACAGACTTCTTTCATGGCCATGTGAAACGCATATCCTCTTCAGATTTGGAGTATTCAAGACCAACCGCGGTTGTAGCTATTAGAATGATGCATTCTTCTGGTAGATATCCCGAGCCTTCACCCTCTCTCTACATCACCTCGAATGCGTCGCGCCTGGGATCACCGACAGCTGTTGCTGGGAGTTGGTCGTCATGCTGGAGACTCTTTGATCCTCACACCAGTCTGTCCTTCACCTCATAAAGTGATTGCCAGCCCATTTCTATCTCGATGGAGCTCCTGGCCTGTCTTTCTCAAGATATTCTGCCCTGCACTTGCGAAAACATATGTCGAGCTGTTCCTTTGCGATTATGTAAAAGCAGGCTGCGCGAAACAACGCGAACGTTGCGACTTTTGTTCAAGCTGAACCTTGGCTATCTGTCCCTCGCGGCGAATTACGATCTGCAAACCATATCATTGCACACGAGAAGGGACGGATGCCAAGCAGCTCAAGCCTAAACATTAGTCTATGTCAGGAGCCACAGTTTGCTCAAGAACACAAGCTGTGTGTAGGGATCCGTCCAAGAACTCTAGCTTTGAATGCTGTTTCCTCTCAATTTTGAGTTCAGGGGCGGCGAGTTTCAAGCTTTGTCTCTCCCAGGACAACGTTAATCACTTGCATAGCGGGTATTCAGCACCCGTCTGCGTATTGCAGAAAAACGACGAGACCCGATGACTCGCCGCGGTTCAAAACCCAATATGCGTCTTTGTTCATCGATTAACCGACGCGGAGACAGACCGCTGATACGCTGCGACGACACCCACGGATGGCTCCTACACGGGTAACAGGCAGTGCCGCCCGCTCCCCTCCCAATTGTCCAGTCATTCTGGGAGGTACCGCTCGTCGTGCATGGAGCTGCTGTACGGATGTCGTTGTCAGTTGCTTTCTTATGCAGAGTTCTGAAATTAGATGCGCACTCTTGGGATGAAAACGAGCGCTCGGCGGTTGAAGAGACAGATCGCAATTTGCTTCTCCTGCGACGGGATACCCGCACGACATTGTCTTAGGGGCCTCGATTGCCCCTCGGCCCCAGTGATACGTTTAGCAGCCATTTTGAAAGGATGAAAGTCGCTCATACGCTGACTTGGGGCTTTTCTTCTAACCCTTCAAGGCACTTCCTCGCTGGCACAAAGGGCCAGATTGAAGATAGACATGGCTATCAGCAGAACATGCCAATACCGGGCGATACCTGTCACCTGTATGCTGCTCCTTTGGCAAGAGCCGCATATGTCGGCATTGAGGCTCCCGAGACCTGTTTGCCGGGCCTGGACCAGAGGCTGATTGTGACACCTGTCAACTCGTGGACGATCCGCCATGGCGCCGTGCGTCCATCGTTGGCATTATCTAGTTAGGTAGGCTTGTTAGCAATGTCTTAGTGGCCGTCTCGACAGGTGCAGATGGAGCAGCATCAAGTACTTGCGGGGCACGGCGGTTGATCATCCCTGGCCCCGAACCCGAGTCTCCAAGTGGTCAGTCAACATACATATCCGGAGTGAAGGGGCTCGAACGGCTCCATCCGCGACAAAAGCACCGTGCGCGGAGCAGGCGTCCTATGGTATGTGTTGATTCTGTTTCCGAGACAGGTGATATTATCTCCAGACTCCGGCCTAACTCAAATCTACTGGGGCCAGAGCCGGAGACTTCAGTGCATGAAGACGAATCACGATTAGATTCGTTGGGATGAGTTGCAGAAGAGGGTGCGCCAAGTCAGAAAGACAGCGGAATTGCTTGGACCGACCCAATCCCTGGCGACGGAGCCACCCAACAGAAGGGAGTACCTGCCAGGAAGCCTTCCGATACGACGACGGTCGACGGCCCTCCCACCGTACACTACTACGTAGTAGAGTGTTTTACGGGGCTCTTGCAACGCGGGCGCGTGGTTCTTGGGAAAGCTTGGCGTTGCAGAGAGGGCACATGGAAGGGAAGGGGGCGGTGCGTTGCTTGTCTGTCTGTTTGTCTGTCTGTCTGTTTCTGACGAGGGAAACAGTCGGAAGACCAATGTATATACGGGTCATGGAGCTCGCGCAACAAACGATAACGACTGTAATCGACGTCCTGCGACCCATTCGTGCAATCGAGGCTGGAGAACCCAAGGAGGGATATGCTACGACGCCCTACCAACCCATGTCTCGCCAAGGACGGGTGGCTAGTAGTATTGTCGAGAATGAAGGGGTTGGAGGCGTTTCCAAGGCATGTGCAAAAAAGTCGATGAGGATACAAACAATCCCATGGACTGACCAGTTCAACCCGCCTAAAACGGAGGCTTTCATCCTACCCACACACACACACACACACACACACACACACACACAGACGGCAGAAAATGATGAAGCATGCCCACGAGATGACACATTGTGCAAAGCGGATTCCCCAGATTCTGACCGATCCAACATGGCCCCGGGAGCTCACAAGTCTCCGGTGATCGTGGGACATCTGGCTTCCAAGGCCCGACGATCCATGGTCCTGGAGCGGGATTCGGCCATGGCGCCCGGGCAAATCAGTATCCGTACGCAGTATCATTATTACCCCCCTCAGAGCCAAACCGACCACTCGGGGTCCTTCGCGGGGGTGCTCAACAGACTATATTCCTCTCTTGCTATAACCCTGACGTATCATTCCCATCCCCAGCATACAAAGTACTGAACATAAACGCATTGGAAGCACTTTGTTTAGCCTTCGGGTGGGATCGGATGGGCATTCAACGCAAGGGCCCTCTTCCAGTCCCCCCAACTTGTGCAGCAAACACGCCCGCTCCTCCAGCCAGTCTCCTTCATTCCGTGTCGTCAACAAGCGTACGACCTGCAGCACACAAAACAACGCCCATCCGAAGATTTCTGTACCCTTCGGAACCTAAACTGGGAGCACACATCCAGCGACTGCGTCCAGCCTCTGGGACGCCGACACAGCCGAAACGGAGGCGGGGCTCGATCCCTTCTGTTCTGCTTTCTGAGAAGAGGGGGCTTGCAACAGGCCAGGCATAGAGCCCACACCCTCTTCTCAGAAAAACACATTCCCCGAGCTGAGTCTGCGCTTTCCCCCGGGGGTTTAAACCCCTCTGCATAGTAAATGGTATCTCTTAAACCAACAGGCATGTGGAAGCCAACACATGGTCTAGATGAATACTGCTACTGCTGCAGCCGCGAGTCTCAAGCCTGGGCTCAATCCTTGGCTCGGCGAGGCGAGCGAGCCTCATTGCTGGCCCGTCCCCCCCTTTTGACTCGGCGATGATGAAAAACCTTCCTCGGGCTCCCGGGTGGTCTCCAGTGAGGGCCCGGTGCTCCGCTCCGTGTCTCCATTCCGAACGGGTCTTGTACCGGGCCCTGAGCGACCTGGCCCTGTATGCGTTCTCGTGGGCAACACGCGCTGAGGACTGGTCCCGCGTTTTCTTGCGTCCGCCGAACTGTATCTTGTCGATAGAGGCGCCGTGTGATGAGTGTGTCTGTCAGCCGCAACGCGCTACAGTGTATGGTGCTTACTTTGTGGCGCCGCCGCCAAACCCACCCAATTTTCGTCACCGCTTGGGTCAAAATCCCTCTCTGCTCGTTCCTCCCTTGGATTGCAGCGTTTCTGAGGGACCGGGATCCATTGTGACCGTCACTCCGTTTCCGATTGCCTGTCCTCAGACTCTGCCTCCTACTGACCATCTTCGAATATTGTAGCTTTAGGGGAACCTGGGCCAGAACTAGAAGCTCTTCCTCAGACTCATGCTTCCGACTTACTCTTGACAGGCTTCCTTGGCTCATCACTGTCGATTGGGTAGCAGTTCCGACGTTGCTTACGTCCGCTTCTCAGCATACCCAGCATCTCATCGCCCCCCTCCCATTCTCACATTGATTGCCCATCATGACAGTCGCGCAGGGCTATCACAACCTCGTCCCTGTGACGAAACTCTCGCCTCCTGTGGATACTACGCAGCCCTACGACCCTTCTACCCTCTCTGGTAAAACGGTTCTCATCACCGGCGGCGCCCTCGGCCTGGGAGCGGCTTTTGCACGGGAGTGGGCTTCTCACGGGGCCAACGTCATCGTCGGGGACATCAACGGGTCCGTCGGCGAAACCTTCGTCGCAGCTCTGCGCACCGAGAACCCCAAGGGCTCCCACCACTTCGTGACGTGCGATGTAACCTCCTGGGACTCGCAGGTCGCCTTCTTCAAGGAGGGCGCCCGTCTCTCGCCCAACGGCGCCATCGACGTCGTCGTGGCCAACGCGGGCGTCAACGACCCAGCCGCCAACCACCGCTTCGAGAGCCCGTCGGCCCTCGAGGCGGACCCGGACGCGCCCGGCAAGCCGTCCACCGCCATCATCGACGTCAACGTCACCGGCCTGTCGTACACGACGCACCTCGCCCTCTTTTGGCTGCCGCGCAACGGCGCCTCCCGGGACAGGTGCCTCATCTTCGTCGGCTCCATCGCGGGCGTCGGCCACTTCCCGGGCCAGTCGCCGTACACCATGTCCAAGCACGCCGTGACAGGCCTGTTCCGGTCGATGCGCGCCACCGCGCACCTGTGCCATGGGATCCGGCTCAACATGGTCTGCCCTTACTTCGTCAGCGGCAGCAACATGTTCCCGGCGGCCGCGGAGGCCACCTTCCTGGGCGGCGGTGCCGGCGCCGCGCGCTTCGACGACGTCGTCGATGCCGCCACGAGGCTGGTGGCGGACGAGGGGATCATCGGCCGGGCGCTGCTTGTGGGCCCGCCAGTTGTGGAGGGCGAGGGGGCAGAGCGGGTGGCGGTGTGGGACGTGTATGCCGAGGACTACATGGACTGCGAGACATTTGTCTGGCGGTGGATCCGGATGCTTAACACGGTCGAGCACGTCAAGGGGTGGGCTGGGCTGGTCGGTGATGTGTTTTCGATCCTGACAAGACCTCTCCGGGTGTGGAGGTGAGATGTGTGTGACGAGTAGGACGAGGTTGCCGGGGGGGTGTAGGGAGCTTTTCGAGGCGGCATGGCCAAGAGCGGGACGGTGCTAAATCAAGCGCGCGGGTGCGAGAGTACAAGGGCGCTGATGGAGGCCAATGCCATGATGGATCTGGCAGAGGATCGAGTCGCTTACTCCCATAGACGACAACCCCATCTGGGAGGGTTAATGGAGACTCTTGGTCGGGGTAAAAGCGGGACACAAACCGAACTTACAACCAAAGGCTCTCAACCGGTCTTTGTTCTTGTTCTTGGTGAACTTCCTTTTTCTTTTGGCATGAAATCCTATGGGCCGTCCTGTCGACGCAGGGGCTCATGCAGACGCTCCTCTCACAGCACTTCAACGGATGGTCGTTTCCCAGGGATCTTCGGGGCACAAGTGAGCCCTGCTGCCCGCGGTCCAAGGAACGAGGAGCTATCGGTCCCTTCTTCTAAGGTCGTCTCGGTGCAGGCCATTCCATGCTCAAGAGCAGCATTCGGATCAAGGGAAACGGACGACCCAGGATGGACGAGGACCAATGCGCGTTGTGTGACCACTGGCTCGATGAGACGCTTCCCCCTCCCGGAATATTGCGAGCTCTTGGAAATGCATTGCTTTTCATTCTCTCAGTCTGGGCGTGACACGATGTACAAAAGCTGCCGAGGCTTCCAGAGTTCATCCCATGGAGCCTCAGGACCATGTGTGCCGGCGATTCCAGCAGTTTGGGGGCGTACAGGGACGTTTGCCGACACGCAGGGTTCCCTTCTCGTGGCCCGGTGTCGCTGCCGCTGCTGGGGGTTTGTTTGCGTTGGACTCTTGGCTGGGACGGTACCAAAAGACATCGTCTCTAGACGTGGGTCGTAGTCCAAACAGCCCAAAAAAGAAGTTGATCGTAGAAACATACTCCAGAGGCAAGCGGTCGTCGGCTACGTCGTCTGCGGCCGTTTTCATGCAAGCTTGATTTCGGGTAACAGTGCAGTATCTCAGCAAGACTTGCAGCAAAGTGTTTTACGTCGGTACACGACAGCAGGCGATGTGAAGATTACCTTCCCCTCTCCGCCACGGCATGATCAATCATATAGAGTGTGGCGGGCAAAGAATGCCACATGAAAATAAGGAGTGAACTCGGGACGTTGTTGCTTTATGAACCCTCTTACAAAAAGGCCCCCACCCCTAAGGGGGAGGTTCTATTCATGCCAAGAGTAATCTCTACGTTCGAGAAGCCGTGGCTAGAACAAAATGAGTGATACCTTACAAGCCAGGAAGCTCATCCGCTATCCGCTATCCGCAGGAGGTAAGCCCGTGCTCGTTTCCCCTGGCAATGTAGGATCCAGGTACATCGGCGGATGTTGCCCCTCACCCAGATTGAGATTCTGATCCGGGTCTCTATCCATCCCCTCTGGCCATGCCATGGTCATCGTAGCCCAAAGGTCAGTGTAGACAGGCTGGCCGTTCACCACCATTGGCGTCCCATTCAGCACAGGCGTAGCCAACCCGTGAGCGCCGTTCCGGTTGATGTCCTGGTCCCAGATGGGAAAATAAGGATCCAAACTCCCATCGAACATGGGACACCCGCGCATGCTCCTCGGCAGGTTGTTCACCGGCGTACCAATGTTCGCCATGCGGCTCTCGTACTTGCGCTTGACGGCCGCGAACACGATCTTGCTCGCCGAATAGACATCCATGCTCTTCGTCGACGGCGTCAACTCCTCGTGGTGCGCTGACACCTTGGCAAGGTACGAGTCGAATTGCAGCTGTTCGCGAGCCCGCGCGTGGTCCCACTCAGGGCAGAGCGGCAGTGGAAAAGACACGCGGATGGCTATGATGGTGAGCTGGATGAAGCGGCACCAGTCGATGGAGCTCATTTCAAGGAAGGCAGTCTTGTCGAGATTGACAATGTAATCGAAGCAGCTGCGTAGGAGCGTCAGGCACCGCTCGAGGCGTGGGGCGGGGATGAGCGGGCCGAGGGAGAGGGTGTCTCCCATCTTCGATGTGAAGCTGAGGCGGTACAGGGGACCAGCGAGAAGGTAGATTTCGGTAAACAGTGTTGCAATCCTAATAGAGTCTAAGATTGGTTCAGCACAAGACACTCGACTATGTGAGTGTTGGGTCAATACGCACTAACGTCACCCAGACTGCTGGGTATTTGGTTTTGCCATTCCCGGAGCTGGCTGTCGAGCCCGAGAAACATGAAGTGAGCCTGCTGTTCCGCCTGCTCTGTGGCCGGGACGTTCTTCGTCATCTCAGACGCCTTCTCGGTGATGTGTAGTAACCTTGCGAGCCACGCGAGGGTGTGGTCCCCCTTGAGAGCGGAGCTGCGCTCGAGGAGGTCGCAGCAGGTGGCGGTCCACGAGGTGTACGGGAATTGTACCAGCGACGTTTTGGCCCATGCCATTGCGAACCTAGAATGGGTCAGACTCATCCTGCGAAAGTACTGAAGGTAGGGCAGTACGTGCGCTGTAACCAGATAGTAGCATGACAGGTAGGCGCGGACGCCTTCCATCTGGTCTGCTGTAGGCGGGGTAGACACGCCCGCGCCTTGGGAGGGTGGGTGGTTGAGGTCAAGGTCGTGGAGTATCTCGGCTGCCATTCGGACGTACTGAAAGCCCTGTTTGTTCTTTGGCCGGAGGTGAAACGGGTGCCTGCAATCGATTAGACGATTGAAGGGGGGGGCAAGGAAGTGGAAGCTTGCGTACCACGCCGTATAGATGAGCAGGCCTTGGAGGAGTTCCAGGGTTCGCTCGCTGCCGGCCACGAATTTGAGGCCGAGGATCTTGCGGAACTCTTCGTCGTAAAGTGTGCGTCCCTGCAGCGCACTGGAGGCGGATGCCGTTGAAAGAATGGCGAGAAGCAGGAACGGCTTCGTCTTGGACAGAGACGTGACCGTGGCGTCCGGTGGGAGTGCCACGCAGGGAAATTGCTTCAACATGACGCGGAAAGTCTGCAGCAGTTTCTCGGCAGACTCGAGGTTGAACTGGGGCTTGAGGCCGAGGTTTGATATGGAGATGGACAGGCCTGAGCCTGAGGATGGCGTTGACGATATGGTAGAATGGTTTCCGCTGCCGGGGTCCTCGAGGCCGAGCATGATGTCGATGGAGTCCGGGTCAGACGAAGGCAAGAGCTCTTCGAAGTACTTCTCATGTTGTGCGGCGAGGTCCTCGAAGTCGTCGAACTCTTCCAACTGAGGCATGTCAAAATCGATGCTGAAGGTCTTTGATGGCCCCGGTGGTGGAGGGTGTCTTGGGGCGTCCTGGTTCCTGTTACAGTGTAAGTATGACGGCGAGGCACGGGAAGTGGGTGGAAGAAGTTGTCATCCAAGAATTCGGCGGCGAGAAGCTTACAATCTGGATTGTCGCGGGCGGCGGGTTCTGGGACCGGTCCGGAAAATGCATTCTTTCTTGAACTCGAGACACCTGATTCGCTCAGCAGACACTGATCAGCACGCGACTCGACTTACATGCCGAACCAAGTCGGGGCTATGATCTGAGCTGAGGGTGGGTACACATCACATACCTTCGACAGATTCCAGGCTGCACGCCGGTCTGGCACTTGACCTTGGCCGCCCTGCACGCCTCGCAGGCGCTGGTCACTCTCTGTCTCGAGGCCGCGGGGGTGCCCAGTGCATCGGCGTCGAGGATAGCCTCCATGACGAGATAATGGGGACCGAAGACGACTTGATGAGGGGCGAGGGTCCAACGTGACAGTAAGGGTGGGGTGGGCAGATACCTGGTCCGCAATAGATGAAGGGGGGAAAGTAAGTGAGTCTTACGCGCCGGGATTCGCAGGGAGATCAAGTTTCGACACGATGGCTGTCAAAAGACTAAGCCGGATATCGATAGTAATCCAAAGGGCCAGCCTGGTCATGACCAACTCGCCCAGTTCTCACTTGATGATTATCGCTCGCGAAACCACAAGTTGGGAGAGAAAGGGAAAGTGAGAATGGAAGTGAGCCTCACCCGGCTACCTAGGTAATGAATGGGGTTTGATGAATCTTCCGAGGTGCCCCGGATGTTGGTGATTGGAGAATCCTTGCTCCAAGCCATGAAAGGCCTCCGCTTCTAGGGCTTCGGCGCTAGAACCCATGCTGTCTTACAGTGGGCATAAGTTCCGAGCCGCATCGGGGTGTAGGAATGAGACTTGGAGTGAACGCTAAATACGTTGCAATCAGACAAGGCCCAATCGACACGCTACGGGAGAAATCCATCTGTGACCGTTAAAGCAGCAGCTATTGAACACAATCTCATAATTCATCGCTGGTCAGGAAAGCCTTGTCTTACGCCAACCAAGTCGGCAATCCGATTGTTCTCATTTCCCTTCAGTTATTCGGAATCAAAGGCAACGTGTTATTGTACCAAATGCAGACAACTGTCTTGGGGTCCTATTTTGGACCTCGATGCTGAGGATAGGAGGCAAGGACTCTATTCTTGCTAAGAGCAGCAGCCAGCCACTGCATGTTTTTAATGCTGGATATCGCTGATATCAGGGTTGTTACCCTTGAAGACGCGCGCGAAAGCCTCGTCAAGCCGCCACACAAACTTCGAAATGTCGTTTACATGGTACTTGGACTTCTCGTCGTTGTCATAGACTAAATGCTCTCCCTGGATGCCAATGTCGATGCCGAGCCCCTTCCAGTTTGGAATGTGAACGCCCTCTCGGTGCTCCTGGAAATCGGCACTTGCGCAGCGTGATGAGCAGTAGACTATGCTTTGCCCTAGCTGCTCTGCGCACTCTTCGCAAATGACAGGTCCTTCGCCGCTGTCGCCCATTTCCTCATCCTCGTCCTTGAGTTGAATGCATCCTTGGCCGGCGGCGCAACTGTGTGCCGTCTGAACGTGTTCATCCTGAGTGGTTGTCAGCATACAGCTCGCCAGAGTGGGCCAGTCATGAAAGTCTCACATATGCCTCGCTATAGCACTTCTCCGAGTCGAATACTGTCCTCTTAGTCAGGCTCAGTTCAGCAAAGACCAAGCACAAGGGGCACGCGATGACCTCGTCCGGCGAGACCTTGCCTGAGCAGGCGAGACAAGGAGGGAGGTCATACAGTTCCTTGTTGACCTGAGGACCCTGCGGAGGGGGCTGCTGCCGCTTCTGAGCTTTCAGGAGCTTATCCTGCTCATGTGCCGCCTGCGCCCTCTTGAGCTCGTTGAGCGTCCGCTTGTGCTTGTCCATGTTGTTCGAGGCCTGCGACCTAGCCGGGCTGTCAGCCGCTATAGCGGACATGACATCTTCGATAGAGGAACCTGAGCGCAACCTTTCCACATATTTTTTGCATGATGCAGGAACCTCACCCGTCCTGGGATCTCGGAAAAAGATGTCGATAAGAACGTCGGTCTCCTTCTCAAGGACTAGGTCATCGAACATGGGTGCCAGCTCTTCGAGACGCGGTGCGTTGTCGACTCCTTTGCTAACGGCTCTACTGACATCCTCGATGAGTGAAGATGTCGGCTTTCCTTCATCCTGTAGAGCAGCCTGAAACTCGGCTCTGCCTATCGCGGCTTCGGCGACGCGCCCCGCCGCTGCCTTGGGGAGGGACTCGCGGTAGTGCCTTTGCTTTTCCTTGTCAATCCGTGCCTCAACGGCTTTGAGGTCCTCGTTGAAGTCCTTGAGCTTCGTGAACAAGCTATCGAGATCGTTCATGAAGGCCTTGTTACCAGAAAACCACTCGTCCTTAGAGCCGATGTATCTGCTTCTCATGGTCTCCACAACATCCCCGTAGCAATCCTTGCAGTGCGCTACATGAGCCTTGCCATGTTCCTTGGCGCATTTGGACTTAAGCTTTTCGATGGACTCGGCCTCCTGACGCTGCTTTCTCTGCTTGGTTTGCAAGGCGCCTTGCTTGCTTCTGCTCATGGTGGCGATATCTTCGGAGCGACAGACGGCGGTGCGTGACGCGGATGGTGGGGTAAAGCTTCCAAACTGCTATCTCATCCAGAATGAGTGAGATTCTGAATTATGGGATTGTGCGATTCGTTATAGGAGATTCTGCTGTTGAGGATGTTGCTTGAGAGTGAGTCTGGAAACGAGTTGGGAAGCTCTTGTTGAAGTAAAGAAATGTGGATCGCAGAGGTCGGAGGTACCGTGATACTTGAGCCGGTGCACGGCCCCTCACCAGTGTCGTCGCGTACCTACCTAGGTGAAGGTCTGCCGAACTTCAGCCGGCGCATCCATGACAGAGGCTTTGGTGCCGTAAAGCTTTGGATTTCGGCAGCAACCATCAACGTTCACAACAATCCAAAACAACATGGTGAGCCAGGCGCGCGCAAATTTGGAGAGGAAACAACCACTGATGAGAATCATGACAGGCCGATAAACTCCGAAACCAGCAAGAACTCGAGCGCCTTCAGGCCAAGTATGTCGGCACGGGGCACCCCGACACCACCAGTTGGGAATGGAAAACAAACATCTACCGCGACACGTACTCTTCCATCGCCGGCCACCCGCCGATGCTCTCATACATGGCTCTGGCCGAGAACGAGCCCACACAGCTACTCCGTGCGAGGCTCATCAGGGTATGTCTCAACTGTCCTTCTCGGCCACATCGTGATCGTTTTGTGAACCCGATCATTGACTGCTAGTAGAAAATGATGCAGCCGGCCGGCCCACCGCCAGCACGCGAGGATTAACGACCGAACCTACGCTTTGAAAGGAGAGGAAGTCTCGAGTATGTTGAAAATTACTGGGCGGACACACCGGCGTTGGGCGACATATTTGCTTTGGGATCGATAAAGAAGGGCATAGATACCCCCGAAAATCCATTGCCGGTATCGACTGGCTATTCATGCACTCGTCGGCTCAAAACGCTTACTACCTCTTGGATATCCCATCCCGCCACATTCTGGCCAGCCCCCCCCCCTCGCCATGCGCAATCGCTCCGCGCTTCTGTGATTTCACTCAATGCGACGGACCCGCCTCCGGAGCCTGCGACATATCTACATCGCCATCGGCATCTTCGACTGGCCGAATCCCGAAAGTTGCCCCGATCTTCTTCTCCAAATCCGCATCCGCGTGCTCACCATACACAGCACGTACCATGCCTGCCGCCCCGTCGACGCCAACCTCCTCGAGTCCGCGTGGGCCGACGAGCCAAGTGATGTCCTCGCTGCCGTCCTGCGCCTGCGTTGCCGCGTTCTTCTGTACCTTACGCACGACATAGCCCTGTGTCTGCATGCGCTTCAGCACGTCCTCGGTCCTCTCCGATGCGACGTTGGCCTCGGCGTTTAAGCGGTTGAGGTACCGCCGCAGCTTTTGTTCCGACAGCTCGCCGCCGCTCGCGAGAATGATGGTTATAATAATGGTATAGAAACCCGTGTACGATGCTTCGGCTTCAATGCTTGGCGCTTTGGACGGAGCGATGATGGCTGGTGTGCGGTATCGGGGAGGGAGTGTTGTGGAGAGGACGAAGACGCCGGAGCTGGTCTTTGCTTGGGAGCCGGATTTTAATGCTGTGTGGTGTTAGTCACAATTGCCACGTAGTTCCGACTCTGCTCGAGACTTTCCTTGACGTTTCTCTGCCATTGTAAACTTTTCCCTGAGGGCGAGCTCCTGCAGCTCCATGCCCCAGACGGCGCGGAGCTGCTGCTGTGCCAGATCAAAAACTTTCCTGAAGGCTCTACCCTGGTCACCAAGAACTGGTGACATCTCAGCTACGGTTCAGAGCCGTTGTATCCACCAATGCAACTGCTCACCTCGTTCCTTAATTCCGTCTCGACGGATCGGTGTCCGGGAGAACTCGCAAGCCAGGGCATAGCGTACCAGTTTCTTCGCAAGCTGGTCTTCGGCGCTAACGGCGGCATCTACGGCATCATTTTCGGATCCATCATCTTCGTGGGACTCGTCGCGAATTCGGCGCTGTCTGGGGTGCCTGTCTTCCTCTCCTGAGTTCTCGTCCTCGTCATCCACCTGATCACTGTTAGCAACTATAAGAATGCATCTTCGCCCAGGGCGGATCGTACCTGTCGTCGTCTTCTTTGTGAGGGGGGCATTTGGGGGGTTTTTTTTTGGTTTTTTTTTTAAGTTTGGAGTAAATGAAGATCTTCTTAAGACTGTTCCACCCGAATTAAGGACACTAAGGCAGACGCGCAGCGACGAAAATCAAGCTCTGCTGGTCATTACGTTCTTGAAAGTTAAGTGACGTGCGATTTCGACTGACGCGACGCGGTTATGGATGGGGCACTTTAATTAGCTTGCGCCAGCGCTCCCCTCCCCCAATTCTCTTATCTTATCTTTATCTAATCAGCACAGACCTGTCGCAAAATTTAGGGAGCTTTGGACCGTGACATGCTTTTTTGTCGCAGTCGTCTCGGAGTGAGCATTCGAAAGTTGTTGAGCGTATCCTTTTTTCCTACCAATGCTTTCTCGAGCTGCTTACGCTCGAAGCGTGTGTCTGCGATGTCAACTGCGACTCTCCGATCGACCGAGAGCTAATAGCTCACTTCGAATCCCCCCTTTCCGAACCGACCTCCTGCAGCGACGGTTATACAGCGCCGACTCGGCTTGGAACCAACCCAAGGCAGCAGGTGATGGCGAGCAAGAACAATCGAGTAGCAGCAAAGAAAACAGAAGCTATGACGTGTCCCCAAATTACGAGCCGTCTCAGACGCAAGAAGATGCTTTCTTACCGTCTAAGGATGACGAGGTCCGCTCCAGGAAGTGGGCCACTTTCGTGAGGGATCACCGGCGCGTAGGACAGCGCAGCGTTTACTTGCAGTCTCAGGAGCTTGACGTCAACATGCTAGGAAAGAATGCCCAGGCAATTGTCATGCGCGATATGCCCCGGGACTCTGAGGACTCTGAGGAGGCCTCTGAGGAGCTGCTGGTCGAGGAGTCTCCGGCTCTAGAATTTGATCTCAAAGCATCACTTGAGGCGGAAGCGAAGGAATTCACGATGGAGGAGGTTCTGGCCAACATCGACGGTGTCCGTCCAACGGACCCCATCGTCTCGCAGAGGAACTTTGATCGCCTGTTGGATGTCCTCCTTAATGGTTTCACGGTTGCCCAGCTCAGAGCATATCTCGCGCGCGAGAACGCGAAGGCTCGAACAACACCCGTGGGGCAAGGGGCGTTGTACGATTGGGTCCAGGATGATCAACCCTGGACCTCCTTCCTGAAGCCGAAGATTGTCGGCTCTCCTAAGGAGAGACTTGCTTTGACCCTCATGATCGAAGCTTGGCGTCTGAGCATTTGGGAGATGGTACAGGGCGCCGGCTTCTACAGCGCCAAGATCAACCACAGAATTCTTGCACTCTTAGCGCGTAAGTAATCCAGTCGACTATCCTGCCAATGTCTGACGTGTGATAGGGGACCGCCAGAGACTCGATGCCATCAGGGATGCTTACCTCGATGCGGGCGAAGACATTCAGCTCACCGGCCAACGAGTTGATATTACAGCCACCAGGGCCAAGACGGAGACCATCCTGAAGAAGCTTGACGAGGCAGCTCAGCTTGTTGTTACAAAACAAGTCTATGCTCCTTGGCTTTCCAACTACGACGTTTCCTCCAGCTTGCTGCATCATCTTGGCCAGCTCACCAATACACTTATTACGTTTAGCACCAAGACGCAAAACGTGAGTCCGACCCCTTCCCATAGCAGTAATGGCCACGTCTAACAGTGAGAAAGCTTCGTGTTTCATGGTTCAAGGACGCAGATGTGGAGGAAGATGATGTCGGTGAACAGTTGGGAAATATTGTTCACCGTCTCTTGTACACCGCCTTTCAACCCGACGATGCGTCTGTCTCGCTCCAGTACGACCCGAAGGATGACAACGGCACATTGATCCCCGAAAGCCTTGGACAGGAAAAGCTCCCATGGAAGGACAGGCTTACACAGTGGTCTCGCTACGTGGCGCCGGTTAGCCGTGTCTCCCCAGCAGAGTCGGCATTCCCGCTCAAGACCAGCGACGTTCTCCGGCACCCTATTCAATACACCGTTCAACAAGACCCAGAAGCTACCTGGAGCAAGAAACACATCTCTACCGTCGCCTACTTTGGGAAAATCCTCCACCGGGAGCAAGATGGTTTCAACTTGGCTGCGGCGGCCAAGGCCAAGAACCACGTCTTCTCGCCGACGTCACCCCATCCATCAAGTTTGAAATCTCTGTCCGAGGCACTTACCGCAATCCCAACGCAATCAGTGAAGACTGCTCTTGTGCTTGCCTTCCGGCAGCACCCTTCTCTGCATGGCATAGAAGGCTTGCCCCATCTCCTTAAGCTTCGCCTTTTCCTTCCGTGGAAACTCCCCAACGGTCCTCTGAGCTGGGACGGCTGTCAAAAAGAACTCGTCGCCGTCTTCGATCAGACCTTCACTGACGTTGCGTACCCCTCTGAGCCCGTCGACATGCGACTGTCCGAGACGTCGCTTTCGGCAATGTCACCCGCTGCCCTCGACGGGTCTATCTTCCCCCAATATATCAAAAACGCGAAGCTGGACCTTGCAGGAGGCCGTCTCCGCCCGCCACCAGAGGTCGAGCTCATCGGTCTTCCATCCTCGGAGGGCGGTGTCTTCAGTGGGTCAGCCCAGTACGTCTTCTCCGGTCTCGAGATCCAGCGGAGTTTTAGTGCCAGGTATCGGGGCCACAAGCTTCGCTACACAAGCGTCGAGGCGGGCCTGCACGGCGGCCGGCGCTCGGAGCTTGTTCTCGAGGCGCGAACAAAGGAAAAGGATGCGGATGCGCTGCACGAGCAGGCTTGGACCGAGAGATACCTCGCAGTGGCACACAACCTGATGACTGGCAAGGTCTTAAAGTGGGTCGGGGACAGGGATCTCGCGCGAGAATCTGAAGACGTCTTCGACACTAGCTCTATCGAGATAGAGCAGGCCCAGGAGGAGGAGGACGAGCACCATAGCAGTGCGGAGGTGGAGTTTGAATCAGCGGAAGAGTCTGTCGACCCCGCCGCTGCCGAGGAGGGCGGCGAGGCTGAGGTGCAAAAGACGGAAGACATGTGAGGATTTGTGTAGCAGCGTATTGTATATCAAGTGTAATATATATATTTTCTGTACAAGACGCGGATTTGAGCCTTGCAAATGTTGAAGGGTGATGATCAAGTGCATAGTGAGCGTGAGGCCGTCGCTATTCCCTGTACTTACTTCTATAAGGGACGAGCCTGTGACAGACACCCAACAGACAGCTAAATTTAGCGATATAGAAAGATTTAGGGGGAGTTGGCACCAGTTTCGCTGCCAGCCTAGGTGAAAGTGTTGGATACGTCAGTACCTAGGTGCTTAGGTTGGCAATACATGAGCCTAAAGTCACGCCATTAGACCACAAGCATCAAATCACGAAGCAGTAGGCACAATCATGTAACTTGGGAATCACTTCTAGGACTCTATTTTCGTGCTACTGAGCACGTATCATGAGAAGTTTTTTTGGCGTAGAATCATCCTGTCCATCCATCCTCTCGATATTCGTGCTACCCAGCCGTATTCATATGTCCTCATGCCACGCAAAGGGAATTCGTAAAGCCGTAGAAGCGAGTGTCCATGGCCGCGAAGCCATGTGCGTACTCAGAACCCAACCCTGGTGAGTCAAGTTGCTTATTTCTTGGAAGCCTTGGCAGCGGACTTGGTGACCTGTTGATGAACATGTTAGAAGGCGGCTTCGGAATGGTGAGTGAGGAAAGATAACGTACCTTGCCGGCGTTGGCAGCGGCCTTCTCAACGGACTTGATGACACCGACAGCGACGGTCTGACGCATGTCACGGACGGCGAAACGTCCCAGAGGGGGGTAGTCGGTGAAAGCCTCAACGCACATGGGCTTGGAGGGAACCATCTTGACGATGGCGGCGTCACCAGACTTGATGAACTTGGGGTTGTTCTCAACAGACTTTCCGGTACGGCGGTCAATCTTCTCGAGGATCTCGGAGAACTTGCAGGCAATGTGGGCAGTGTGGCAGTCGAGGACGGGGGCGTAGCCAGCACCGACCTGACCGGGGTGGTTGAGGACGATGACCTGGGCGTTGAAGGAAGCAGCGCCGGCAGGGGGGTCGTTCTTGGAGTCACCAGCGACGTTGCCACGGCGAATGTCCTTGACGGAGACGTTCTTCACGTTGAAACCAACGTTGTCACCGGGAAGACCCTCAGTGAGCTGCTCGTGGTGCATCTCGACGGACTTGACTTCAGTGGTGACGTTGGAAGGAGCGAAGGTAACGACCATACCGGGCTTGAGGACACCAGTCTCGATACGGCCGACGGGCACTGTGCCAATACCACCGATCTTGTAGACATCCTGGAGGGGGAGACGGAGGGGCTTGTCTGTCGGGCGCTTGGGCTGCTCAATGGAGTCGATGGCCTCGAGGAGGGTCTTGCCGGTGGACTTGCCAGCCTTGGACTCCTTCTCCCAACCCTTGTACCAAGGAGCGTTGGTGGTGGGGGCAAGCATGTTGTCGCCGTGGAAACCGGAGATGGGGACGAAGGCAACGGTCTTGGGGTTGTAGCCGACCTTCTTGATGAAGTTGGAGGTCTCCTTGATGATCTCCTCGTAACGGGCCTCGGACCACTTGGTGGTGTCCATCTTGTTGATGGCAACGATGAGCTGCTTGACACCAAGGGTGTAGGCGAGCAGGGCGTGCTCACGAGTCTGGCCATCCTTGGAGATACCAGCCTCGAACTCACCAGTGCCGGCAGCAATGATGAGAATGGCGCAGTCGGCCTGGGAAGTACCAGTGATCATGTTCTTGATGAAGTCACGGTGACCGGGAGCGTCTGTGGTAGGTTAGCAGATGATCATGGATGGGTTATCTGACTCGTGAGATGACAGGCGGGTGTCGATCTCGATGAGCGGGGAGAAGCGGGGATGAGATGAGCTTACCAATGACGGTGACATAGTACTTGGGAGTCTCGAACTTCCAGAGGGCAATGTCGATGGTGATACCACGCTCACGCTCGGCCTTGAGCTTGTCAAGAACCCACGCGTACTTGAAGGAACCCTTGCCTGTTTAGATATGTCAGTCGAATGCCTCGATGCCAAGGGATGAGGCGGGATGTCTAACCGAGCTCGGCAGCCTCCTTCTCGAACTTCTCGATGGTACGCTTGTCGATACCACCGCACTGGTAGATCAAGTGACCCTATTATTGAGGAAGCAAGTCAGTCGACCTTGTTCACCACGGGGGCTTCATACGGGAAAGGTGCTTACAGTGGTGGTCGACTTGCCGGAATCGACGTGGCCGATAACGACGACGTTGATGTGAGCCTTCTCTTCCTTACCCATTTTGGCGGTTCTGGATCGAGATGTGTGGTTTTGAGAGGTAAAAGCTGATGAGAATTGTTAGATGCTTTGGCCTTGTCTGATGAAGCTGGTGAGGGAAATGTGGTTAGAACTCACTGCACAGATGATTCGCAGAAAGAATCGGTATGTAGCAGACAAAGATCGGAAGAGGAGAACGGGCAGAGGGATGGGTGATGGAGAGGGTTTTATTTGCGTGGGCTGTTGTGCGGAAGAGTGAGATGGTGGGATGGGTGGGTGGATGGAGGGGTCGAGGTAAGAAGAGGGGCTTGAAAAGTTTTTGGCAGGGGCTAGCGTGGGGCCGGCCGCTCAATCCAGGTGAATGCCCTAGGTTTTGTGCGCCAGATTTTTATTATTATTGCCTTGGTTCAATCTGATTGGTCGACTCGCTAGCAGATGGGTGGTCTCACTAAGTATCTCTCGAGTTGCGTTCAGTCTCCGCTTGGGTGTGGCAACCACCATGCACCCGCCCTCCACAGACAGCCCCTCATTGCACCGAATTTCACAGAAAGAGCGGTATGACCTCCTCAGAGGTGAAGACAGACAGACTCCTAGGTTCTTTCGGTATTTCCCATGGTCAAGATTCCTATGCTGCCTCTTCCTCACTCTCTCTCTCCCTCTCTCTCCTTCTCTCTTTTTTGAAATCAAATATGCCATGGCTGTCTGTCAACCGTGCTGGCACAAATGATGGGCATGCGGACGTCATGTCTGATGTCGCAGATTAGTGGCCTTTGGAGGGGCAGAAATGGAATGGAGGGGCACTCGTTCGGCTTGTGTTCGCGGGGCAACACCGTAGCCTGCATGGTCGCAAACGGGCAGACATCCCGCCTCCGTGGCCTCACCTCACCTCACTCGCACCCCACCAGAAAGAGAGCTCCGGGCCTGCTGCTGCAGATCCGTGATGTCAACCCCTCGACCCGCGAGCGAGGAAAATGAACAGCACCCTCATCACGATCAATCTTCCATGGACCCTAGCTAGCCGCCTTCTTCTTGGGGGAAGGCACGGCCGATGGGACCTCCTGCTTTGTTGGCCACCTCAGACGCGTCTCATCTCAATGCCGCCGCCGCCGCCGCCCATTCCATTCCTGCCTAGACCGTTTGGTCCCCTCCCACAGCTTTGCAAAAAATCTTTTTTTCCCCCTCCCTTGTCTTCCTCACTTCCCGTCAGAGGTACTTCAGGACTACTTGCGCGGTGATAAGGCTCCCACAGCTACTCGTTCTGCCCCTCCACCCCTCCCTCAGACACATCCCTGTCAGTCACCAAGGTCGCCGCCGCACAGCCCAACCTGGAACTCATTGCTTTCTGATTTGAGCCCAACCCTCGTTCGGCATGAGTCACGTAGGAATCTGGCTCTTTCGCACGGCTGTAAACGGCCTGAGGTGTTGCATAGGAGTGCAATGTGTGATGATGCCGTGGTTCATTCAGCCCACATTCGCCCAAGGTTCCCCCGTTGAGCCTGTCCTTGTTTCTCTCCAAGTCTCCAGCACATCCCAGTACCTTGCCGAGCTATCGTCTGGTTAGTGGATGAAGAGCGCCTATCCGCATAAGGAAGAGGAAAAGAAAAATATGAAGCCAGTGGTCCATGACAAGTTGGCTGGCGACAGAGTAATAAGTCAGAGTCAATGCTCAGCACAACCTGCATGCATTGATTCCGACAGTTGTCGCTGGAGGGTAACCCGGGTGCCCAGGCAGTGCGGGGTTGCGAGAGAGGCACAGAGGGAAAGAAAAATCTGATGTCGCAAAAGACAAGGGTGGCAAACTGAGATCCATGGTGACGTGCAGTCTAAGCGCTTGCGCCGCCCGACAGGGGCAATTCTCTTCTTGGAAAGGTAGCAAGCATCGCGGCAACGTGCAGATTTGCCATGACATCGGGCGTCTCGAAAGAAAAAAAAATCACTTTTCGATTCGAGCAACAGCGGACGCGACATGAGTTGATAGGACGAGGGGTCTTGCCTATTTGCATGCGCCGAGCTTATGGTTGCGCACAAAGGTAAAACGAGGGGTGGCTTCCCCTCCAACCAGAGAAAATGAGATAAGGCTACGTGCGACAGTCTGAGACAACGAGTGATTCCCACGTGATATGTTCCGCTCAGCCTTCTGGCTGCCGTCCCTCCAGCCATCCCGACCACGTCTTCTTTTCCGTCTTGTCGTTGTTGTTTGTCGTCGTCGTTGATGCAGCTTTACTCATTCGTAGTCTCTGTGTCTCTCAAAGGCCCAGTGATGACGTCGCATGGCGACGGAATGCCTTAGCCCCACTGGATACAATCAAGACGTCTCACGTGATCTGTATTTATTTTTACCTGGCTCGACTGATCAGTACCTAGGATCCACCTCCCTGTTGGCGGGCCACCACCTCCGCCTTCAACCTTAAATCAGGTACGTACCGGTTTCTGATCCGGCGAGCCAGCCGGCGGGCCACCACAAATATTCGTGAGCGCGTCTTCTGTAATTCGACTGGAGCGCCACATGCCGCCCAGTGGCTCCTCTGTCGAGGGTGCGCGTTGGTCAGATTCATAACTGTAGATCGCTGCACTTCTTCCAATTATGGGCTAATGCTACAGGTATATTCTTGGGGTGTAGTGCCTGGTCACAACAACTGTAACATCCGTTGCTCCCTTGATACTAAGGACGACTTCGTTAGGACTACCTACTCAAGGGCAAGCAGCGACAACTCTTACTTGGATACATTCATTTTCTAACCCGGCACCCCCGCCCCACCGTCTGTGCTTCCCTCCCGGTTCGAGAACCAGTCAGGGGCATGGAAGCTTCCTTTGGAGCAAATCTTCGAGGCCGGACTTGGAAGAGGCGGAATAACTAAACGTCTTCTCTGGGTCCGCTTTCTGCAAGGAGGGTCTGCGGACCGGGGAGAAGTCGAGTGCTCCAGCTTGCGTAGTAATTGATGTGTCTTCATCTCTTTTTCTTTTTCTTTTTCTTTCCTCTTTTCTTTTCTTCTTTTGACATTCTGAGGGCATGTCATGAGCTCGATGCAGTTCGAACCAAGACAATGCCTTCCTTTTGTCAGACATATCCTTGTGGGTATAAACAATGTATAAAATCGCGGGCATATTACTTCTCGGTTAAGTGATGAAACAGACTTGCTTACAGGGGGGCCAAGATGGACAAGAGACAACATGACATGATAACATAAAGAACGTGTAAATTTGACTGCGGATCTGTCTGACCGGAAAAGGCCTACTTCTGACTCCCTGGTATCGCCGACCTTGGGATGCCTTCGGCTGTTGAAATTCTGCTTTCAAAGTACTGCTTCGGTCTCGTATGTAATCAGGCTGATGAGATGTAGAAAATATTCTGAAAATCTAGACAATCGCAGGGCTTCTGGAAACCATAGTGTTGTGTCCATAGTGGCTGGTTGAAGTTTGGATCGTCAGTCTAGGAACCAGTGACAAAAAGCTACTCTTCCTCACAGGATCCAACATTGGGGATTTAACCTGTTCAAACATATGGCTGTGTAAAGTTTGGTGATTATGATGGCGGAAACTGTTGTGCCATCAAGTGAGTACTCAGTGCCTGCCCTGCCTTCCTCTGCCCTAGACGAAGAGGCGGTGGTTTAATTTCCATATCACCCATCCGTCCTTCCTGGCCCGCTTCTATAGCACAATTCGATTTTTTAATTTTTTTAGTATGGGCCAAGGAACAGGTCCTCCGTCGGCGGCATACAAGATGGGGTGTCTTTAAAACACACCACGCCAGGATGACCGCATTAAATCGTTTAAGCAACAGCCTCTAATCTGACTTGCCGTGGTCAGCGTGCTCGGAAGCTTCCCTTATTAGGAGAATACTAACAATAGTGGTCTTTCGGCACCAACTTGGTCACCACGACTCTCTTTTCATTGGTATAATCGTTCTAGACCACCACCAACAGCCTAGACCAGTTCACCCAGTACATGATAATCACGATGCGCATAGCCCGAAATACGGCTATCACTTGTAAATCTTTCAATACAGTACAGAATACCCGATAACGCAGGACAACTACCGAACCAGACCATGGCCTGGGTGCATAGGCAAACGACCTCGTGTTGCCTGTACGTCGGCGACGGTGATCAGTCGAAGCCGGAGTTGGAGGGCATTGGCTTGACATACCGGCCACCATGGTACTGTTGATACTCCTTTCAAGGTCGTGACAGCCTCGGAGCCACTGAACTGCCAGCCACGCGATTCCCTTGAAGTCCGCCAAGGTTGCTGAAAACCTTGCGCCTTCAGTCACACTGCAGACGCGACCGAAGTACCAGAGACGGCTTCCTCCAGCAACCTCGCTGGCTGAGGTCAGGCACAAACGCAGGAGCTGGGCTCTGGCCTCTTCCTCTCCATCTACCTCACACATTCTCCGTCTTTGCGAAACACACACAAACGAATCATGATCATTCCCACGGCCCGCTATAACGATGGTCGACTGGAACACCGCCGAAGCAGAAATAAAAAGGCCTTACATATCCATACACTCGAATGGCATCAGCTGTATGCTCTTGACAGGCACCCCCGTGTTGCTCCATCGAAGCCAAGCTCCTTTCCGAAAGCCCGGTGACGACAGGGAATGGGTAACAATTACTCCCCTTGCCATACAGAAGTTTTATACCAAAGGTGAACTGCGTGAGCGGCGTGTTCTCCTGTCAGAAGACAGCCATCCCGGAATCGCGATTCCCGCCCTCCACATTCGCATGAAGGTCCGCATCATCAGGGACTTCGTGCTCGGTGTACCTGAGCATGACCATATTGCCAGAATTGGCACCGCCACGCTTCGCAGGACGAGCATCTTCCGAAAGGGGGATGTTGCCATGTGTGATGACTTCACAATGTATCCATCTGCTGTTATCGAACTCCGCTGTTTAAGACAGACTTCCCAGGAATTCGAGCTGGGGGAGGGGGTTTTCCTCATTTATCACTCGTTCGTCCAGTTTGGTATTCCACCAGAACCAGAATCAAAGTCGGGCTCAATGTCATGACCGTTTTCAACGTCTGGAGTTGGCTTGGTGCCGTCGATGATCCCCGCTCACTGGACGGCCACCTCCAAGTGAAATATATTTCGAGCTCAAATAGGTGTACAAACCTACCAATGGTCAGGTACCAAGCCGTCAAACAAAGAGGCCCTTGAGCTGAGCAGGACATGGTCAACAAACACGGGCTCGTAAACGTCAAATCCACCCGGAACGCGCTCCCAGGGTCCTCCCTGATAGGAACGTCTCACCTGTCATGCATCTGGCCTTGGTTACGGGTTTCCATACGCCCTTACTTGGCAAGCCGATGATTCGTTCACTGCGGCATTGCGGACAAGGGTCCAGCTAACGAATCCCCAAGCGAGTCCCGTTGGAGAAGAACCACCGATCCATTTACGGGGCAGCACAGCTATTTATGTTTCTATTGGCAATCATTTGGCCGAACGGTGCGAGCGCAGGATTGACGAGTGTAAATGGCGCAGTGCAGGAGGTCATGGGCGGGGGCTTTGGAATCGTATAGCGGCATGCAGTTCCTGATACTCCCCAAAAGGCTGTTGGAGACAGTCTTGTCCGAAACCAAGCGTCAAGGGATGGGTTCATATTCGCCTCACGCCTTTGTGGGACCACGACTATCCATACCAATATCTCGCTGTCAGGCGCGGTCTCCTGTGTGGTGCAAATACGCCGCCAACACTCGGGTTCCATTTCGTCCATGCAAGCAAATTACAGTCGACTAGACACCAGAGGTCACAGAGAAGGAAGGGCCGGAACTTGACGAGTGGGGAAAATCAAGACAAAAATTTGAATAAATGGCGAGCCGGAACTTGTCGAGTACTGGTTCCCGGGAGTATCGACGCGGCCAAAATACAAACATGCCGCCCAATCCTGAACGCCCAAAGGGGAGGGGAAAACCATCAAACACCATTCTCCGAACCGGGAATCATTCTGAACCCTCCTCCGTCTCTTTTGATTCATTGCCCCCCTTTGACCCGCTAATCTTGTCCCAGACCTTGCCAAACTTGTCCGTGAGCCAGTCCCAGATCCCAATCAAGGCTTCTTTGCCCTTTTTCACGGCGTCATCGTCGGAGTCTTGGCCGTCTTCGCCCCCTTCCCCCTTGTCGCCGTCTGGCGGCGCCGCCGCCTCCGTTGACGAGGGCTGGGGAAGAGTGTCCACCTTGCTAGACTTCTCCGGGGTTGTCGACTGAGCTGCCGGTGGTGTCGTCGAAGTCGGAGCGGCAGTCTGAGAAGTGGTAGTCGTGTACGGAGGTACCGGGTCCTCGGGCTCTGCCAGTGTGTCCTCGGACTTGTGGGTGCCGACGGGCGAGAGGGGTAGACGCAGAGTTCCGTTGTTTGGTTCGGGAATAAGACCAACCGAGTCGCACAGGATGTTGTACACGTTGATGTTTTCTGCTCGCGTTAGTCCGACTTGTCTGAGCGAGTAAGTGAGAGGGGGGGGGTCGGTCTACTCACGGAAGACATCAATTTGGCTGTTCGGGGGATGGGGGAAAGCTGGTCCGCGGGCGATGAAGATGGCTCGCATGAGAGGGTGCTCGTGATCATAACCGTGCAAGCCACGGGGGCTGTAGACCGAACCATCCTTGAGGGCCGTCGCCACGTCTAACTCGTCCTTGGTGACGATGGCCCATCCGGCCTTGGGGACGATCCACAGGGGCGCTATGCGCTTGTTGTTGGAGAAGTGGTAGCGCTCGGGCATGTTGACGTCTCGGAGATAGACGTCGAAGTTGGGGTTCGTCTTGGCCTTCTCAGCCAGACCGTCATAGAGTCCCTGGAGGTCGTCGGAGTTCTTTGGGCGAAGACCGTACAGAGGCCAGCCGTCCGTGTGCTCAATCTTGGAGGTGTCGACCAGGTCCTCCAGCTGCAACAGCCGTGTCGTGTCCGTCGTGGCCATGCCGTGGTCGGAAACGACGATGACGTTGACGATGCCGGTCAGGTTGCGCTGCTCGAGTCCGAGGAATATCTTGTCCATCATGGCATCGGTGGTCTCGATGGTGACGCGGATCTCGGTGCTGTTGGGCCCGTATCGGTGACCGTCGGCGTCGACGTTGGGCACATACGCGGCAATGAGCTGGGGTCGCATGTCCTCGACTCTGGCAGTCTTGTCCTCCATGCCGGGCTTGTCGAGGAACTCGAGAATCCTTCTGACCTTGTTGTCCAGCGCCTCCTTGCCGTTGAACTTGTCCAAGAAGGCCGGCTCAACATCGAGGATGCGGGCCTCGCTGCCGGGCCACATGTGGACGGCGGATCGGATGCCCTGCCTCTCGGCTGTCACCCAGAAGGGCTCGCCTTTCCACCACTTGGGGTCGAGACTGCGACCCGGGTCGGTGTAATAGAACTCGGCCTGCATGTCGGGGTCCCAGAACGTGTTGCCGACGATTCCGTGACTCTCGGGATGCAGGCCCGTCGCCAGGGTGTAGTGGTTCGGGAACGTGACAGACGGGAAAGCCGGGAGCATGTACTTTGGTGACACGCCTTCCTTGACGAAAGCGTTCAGTCTGGGTGTGATGCCGCGCTGCAAGAAGTCGGCGCGGAAGCCATCGAGGCTGATGATGATGGTTGTCGGCGCAAAGAGGGCCGTGCCATTGCTGACAAGCTCCACCTTGTGCGCCGATTTCCTCCCCAGAGACAACTTGTACGCCACCAAGACGAGTATCGCGAAGCCGACGGCAATCGTGCCGTGTATGAACAGCCACCGGCGCCACGAACGTCGCTTATCCGTCTTGGCATCGGCCATCAGTTTCAGTCGGCGCCTGTCGATCTCGTCGCTGTCGTCTCGGTCGCTGCTCTCGCCGGTCGAGCTGCCGTCCTTCATGCCGCCTTCTTCCATCTCGTACATCAGCTCGCCATCCTCGCCGTGGGTCGCCTTCTCCAACAGACGTTCTTTCTTCTGTCTCCTCCTGGTGCGTCGCTGTTGGCGCCTATCCTTCTCATTGAAGAGGTCATCGGACGAGGCGTTGCTGGACCCGGGACGTTGTCCGTCGGCGCCGCGCCCGAACAGCTTCAGAGGGTTCGGCACGGCCAGGCCAGACCCTTGGCGCTGCAGCTCCTGCCTCTTGCGCGTCTCTGCGACGAGCGTCTCGACCTCTTCCTCCTCCACGAATACTAGGCTATCGGCAGCGCGCAGCTCGCGACTGTTGCGAGCGCGCAGTTGCAGCTGGTCGTCGTCGCTGTCGCTGTCCTGGTCACTCCGGCTGTGCAGGGATGAGGCATCGTCATCGTATGTATCGGGGGCGAGTAGGCTTGAGTTGTCGCGTTCCGTTAGCGACCTCGTGCTGAGGCGACGCATCGGCATGGTGAACGGATTGCCGTATGCAGAAGAGGGGGAAGGGTTTGCTCTAGGTCATGTAGTGTGATGCGTGTGCAGGGTAAGCAAGTCTGTCTCTTTGACGAGGTAACGACAGAAAGGAGTTTCTTTCCCTTGATTTACAGATCCAGAGGCAAAGCTGCAGTTGGACCCCCCTGTATGGATCACCCCGATGGTGTCTTATCAGGGACAGTTACAGTGTCACGTGGAACTCCACTTTCACTGCGCCCCGGGTGTTCGGAATCCAGGGCCTGGCCTGTTACTGGCCCGAGCACGGAGTGGCCCCGTTCCGCATGGCCTACTTGGCGCATAGGCTTAAATGAGCTCTACCTCCTCAGGTAGGTGGGTACTGTTGAAGTACGTAGATGATTATGGTGATAATCCTTGGTTAATTGCTGGTGTGTGTCTTGTAACTACGTGACTATTCTCTAGGGGATTCCCTATATATTTCTACCTATAGTACTACCTTGGGATCTAAATATATGTACTATTGGATTTTAGTTATTTGGGTGGTGAAATCTGTCCCAGCGATGCAGCTGACATTTCGCTATGGACCTTTCCTTATCCAGCCCAATTGGCGGGGAGGTCCGTGCCAGTCGCCGGCATATTGCGCCCACTTTGACAGGTACCTACCTACCTAGGTAAGGTAGGCAGGCAAGCAGGGTACGGATACTGAAGTAATTAATTCACATGGTAACTTGTTGCGACGCGACAAGTAAGCCTATTTGACACTCACACCCATGACCAAGACAACGGCGTCTGCGCTGATCAACCTTCTGCAAGAGCAGGTCTAGCGGCAAGATGAGAGAGCTGATGCGGGCCCTGCCGGAAGACTACCGCAACGCGAGCTCGGGGCACGAGGGGCGCGGCGAGGGCATCTCGTACCGCCTGGGTTTAGGGACTTGATTCGGGCGTTTGCATCTCGGGACGATTCGGCGTAATCGTTTTTGGGGTTTCTCTACGCACTAGCCAACGCGTCATGAGGATACAGAAAACGCAAGATATCATGAGATCATTATCATCTTCATCATTAACACCCTCCACCTAACCACGTGCCGGGGACAAGCCCATCTAGCACCATGCGTAGTACTCGTTGTCCTCCCACACAAGCTCGCCCTCGCCCTTCCACCGCAGACTGGGGATGCTCCCGTCGGACCTCTCGTCAAAGACGACCCTGACGGCGCCCTCGGTCCGATCGCTGACCCTCTTCGCCGAGGCCGAGACGCCGTCGTCCGGGTTCCACACCAGCACCTTGGCGAGCCCCCAGTCGGCGGCCTCCAGCACGGCGGCGTGCAGCAGCGCGGTGACGTCGGCGTCGGGGTCGCCGCCGACCCGGAGGACCTTGAGCTTGTTCTGGCGGAAGTCGTGGTCCCAGTACACCCAGGCCTCCCCGTCGGCGGTGGCGGCGCCGCGGCGCACGATGTCGCGGCCGACGAGCTCCTTGGCCATGAAGCCGTCGCGCCCAAAGTGCCACAGCATCTGCTCGCCCGACGGCGCGAAGGCGGCGTGCGTCTTGCCGTCGTCCGGCAGGCGCGCGAGCTTCCTGCGCAGGAGCTCGACGTCCCTGTCGCAGAAGGCGGGGACGTCTTCGGCCGCGAGGTACCTCAGGTCCCGGGGCGGGCGCAGCGCGGAGGCGTCGTCCGGGATGAGCGAGACCTGCAGGGACGGGTAGACGGCCCAGCCCATGCGGGAGTAGTAGACGGTGCCGATGTCGCTGTAGAGGGCGCTCGCCTGGGAGTCGGCGTCCATGGCCTCCTTGACGCCGGCGAGGAGGCGCGTGGCCATGCCGTGGCTCCGGTGGGTGGGATTCGTGTAGACGGAGGCGATGCCGTACGCCTTCTCCTCGCGGACGGCCGGCGAGGAGGCGCGGCGGACGAGGAGGGTCTTGGCGAAGGCTTCGCAGGAGGAGATGATGTGTTCCGGGTCCGCGGGATCGACGAGGACCCAGTAGGTACAGCTGGACCCGAGTGCCGTCTTGGAGAGGGCGAGCTCACGGGAGAGGTAGGTCCCGAGGGGCATGGGAGTGGCCCATGTGACGCTGTTGAGGCGCCATGCGGCCTCGCGCTGGACGGGGCTCGCCGAGAAGAGCCTGACATTCTCTTCCGACGCGTGCTGTGTCGTGAGGAGATCGGACATGTTGAAGGGAGCGAGGCCGGCGGCGATGGGGTGGTAGGTGAGCAGGAGTAGCGAGAGAGGGGGCGAGGAACAATCAAAAGATTTGGAGCCGGTTATAACAGCGTTGGCGATGTTAAGTTGGAATGCCTGCGTTTCAGCTAGGACGGACGTCCAACACTCTCAGACTACTCGATGTCGTCCGGGAGCTTGGCTTTTGAACCTTTTTCCCCCCCTCTATTTTATTTTAAACTTATCCTTTCTTTTGCAGTATGAGGCAATTGCCGCCAAAGTAAGCGGATGCAGACACAGCCCAGTTGAAGTCAACAGGGGCATCTCAGGGCACATTCACGGGCTGTCTCGAGGGCTGAGAGAGGTAGGGGGCCTCTCAATAGCGGGGTGGCCCTCTAACCCCACTGTGATTAGGGACACACCCTGTCTCTGATGGGGGATCCCACCACTGATGCAACTGTGCCAAATCCGCCCCAGTCACAACGGTCCGGCGAAGCCTATTTTATGTACACTATTCCCGCTACGTTCGTGCGGCTTGTCTGGTCTTCGCCGAAGCCTTGCTTTTATGGACATGTTGGTGGTTTCACGTTTGAACTGCGGATAATAAGGAAGGCACCGGAGTCGACCGTCCAGCATCGTCACACCTCCCCCTCAATGCATTACCTTAGGGCGTACGCCGCTTCTACTGTTCTGCTTGGTGTCTAAGGATTCCGCAACCCTGGATTGAGTATTGTTGATTTGGGGTGAACCTGGCAACTATGTCGTTTAATGATGCGCTGGCTGTCATTGGCATGTGTATGTTTCCCACGTTCCATGCATAGGTCCCAACCTCCCCGAAGCTGCCCACCAACCCTTACAGACAATAAAACCCCGTTTAGATATGGTCCGGTGCTACCCTGTTCCTTCTCGAACATGCCACCTGAACCAACAACAACCCATCGCCGGCGTCATCGACTTCGACACACTCATCTGCTTTGTTGATATGAGCCGATGTCTTCCACCCGCGAGCCAAGATCGGGTTGAGGCTTGTACCACTCAAAGCAGCAACTTACAAAGTGAAGTGTCTTCAGGGCAGAACCAACATCTTCTCCGATTGCTCCTCTGACTGCTTAGCCCCGGCGATCTCCGGTTTCTCGACGCTGGCGATTTTGTCGGTGTGGTGCTTCATGATGTGAGACCTAGTGTCGCGGCGTCTGAGCAACTTCTTCTTCTTCGGTGTGCTGGGGGCTCCGTAGTACGCCGGCGGTTGGATCGGGATCTGCGCGGCCACGATGCCCAGAATGCAGAGCAACGTGAAGACGAGTGCAGCGTGCTTCATGGTTTTTGTGGTTTGTAGGACGACGGCGCAGAGGTGGTAGGGATGATGGGCAAAGGACACGGCCTATTCAGTGAATCGAGGTTCTTATATTGCAACTTACACTACTCATCAAGGTAACGCCGCGAAGGATGTGACAAGCCATCCCCTGCTGATCTTGAACTTTACCACCGCAACCTTGCATACATATCTTCCATATATGGCTCACGCGCCATGGTGAAGCTTGTGTTTCATTAAGGCCCAATAATTCTGCATCGTCCATTTGACGACGCGCGGAGCTGGGTAGCGGGGCCTTCTCTTATCCTGGAGAGTCAGGAAATAGAAGCAAATTCGAGAATCACATCGTTCAAGAGAAACCGAAACCTCGCTTCAAATGGCTCTGATAGTAACGACCACCGGAGAGGTCCTCGCCAGGTTTCTGGTTGAGGGTGCCAGGGTGCGGCTTTCCAGTGGGGCTGTCAACCCGGACCCGGAACCGGAGCCGACAGCCCCAAGTCGGAGTGGGTCTTGATAAGAGACCGTGCTTGGGGCCGGCCGACGACGCCGGGCCGGCATCAGGAAGGTGGCGACAGCTTGGTAGGGAAAGCCTGCGAAAAACACGTTCAATCCCGAGGCAAATAAGCTTATACCAGAAACCGGAATGCCGCACTTTGAATTGCATCTCCCCACGTCTTTACACTACGACGGTAGTGGCACACTCGCTTGTACCGGCTCCTGAAAATGCACGAGACGTTTCGCAGAACCTTCGATTTCCACCACAAATCTGTTCTGGCTTGCTCAATTGTGTTCTGTGCATGAATAGTAGCTGCCATTTTACAGTCAATATCTTGGGTGGCGGTCGTTCAACACCGACCGACCTTGGTGAGGAATTGTGGATTTTATATGAGAAATCAGAGTAAACTTCTGGGTCCGGGCAATTTAGCCGAGTATTATACTGAACAGCAAGCCATTTCCGTACGACAGCGACGTCCCTGATAAATCCCACCATGTTGGAAGATACCTCATGTCTACTATTTGACCGCTAAAAGGATGGACAGAAGAGTCACAAAAGCCGAGGGCCATGCTCCAATGAATGAGGATGGGCAACGCAGACAAGAAGAATACCATTACAAGTCGCCACGCAGTCTCAAGGTGTCCTCTCAATATGAGGCCGAAATCGCTGCCGAGTGATAGTTGCCGGCTGCTCGATTGATCCGGGTATATTCAACTTTACAGGCCGAGAACCCAAGGAATCAAACTGGCCAATCGTGGTATTACCCCACACGTCAGGGAACGTCCGGAGAGTCTGTTTCGTAGAGGGAGGAAGCTGCCGGGTACTGGGGTTTCGATACTGGTGCCAAGACTGGCGCATCTTGGAGCTGAGAAGGAGTGTCAGCAAAGATTCTCGCTAAATGAAGAGCCACTAGATTGTTGGAGCAGAGATAACATTACATTTGTCCTGCAGTAAAAGTCAGGTTTTTGGTACTGTGGTCTTGTTAGCGACACTGCTGCCACCTCATCGTGCTTTTGGAAGTCACCTACCAAGCCGAGTACATCATGTAGTTGCGGACGAGATCAATTCCAGGTAGTCCGGGGCACGAGTCTTTCCCCACTACACAGTTTTGGTCGTTGTTGGATTCCGCCTGCGGCGTGTCCGGGATATTGTCCCCGTCAGGGACGAAACAGCCCCCCTGAAACGGGTGCTGTAGCCCGAGCCAGTGGCCCACCTCGTGGATCATCGCCTTCTCCGACAAGTAGTGAATCATTGCTGAGTGGCTGAAGAGAACGCCGTCCAGGACCAAGGCCTTGCTCGTGTCCTTCGTCAGGATGTGGGGGAGGAGTGCGAAGCCCAGGAGACCGGGAGACATCTTGGGCACGAGGTAGATGTTGAGCGTCTCGGCCCCGCCTACGCGAAGGCGACCTTTCATTTTGAGCAACGTGCTCGAGATAGACGTGCTGAATGTAAACTCGGCGAACTCATGGTCGTAGATGTGGTAGGTGTTGAAGGGCTCAAAAGCATATCCTAGTCTCGAGTATCCGTAGGCGAGATTGTCTTGGATTCTAACAATAGGAGAACTCTAGACGAATTTTCGAGTCAGCCAAAGCATATATAGGGCTTGGAGTAGAGTATGGATTTGATGGTGATGCAATACCAAATTCAATTTTGTTTGTGTCGCTGAGTCCCCAAGCACGAAGACGTTGACGGGGATGTTGATCGTGGCTTCGTAGTCGACAGAAGATTCGGGCGTCGTCATCTCTAGGGCCTCAAGGTCTTCCGAGCTATCGAAATGAGCGCCGTACTCGCCCAAGGAGCACCAGCTCTGTTGGAGATGTCCGCGAGGCACTTCGTCAGGGAAAGGGCCGCCGGAAGGGAGGGCGAAGGCGACATGCGCCATCAACGCAACGCCTAGAAGACGGAGTGCGCAAGCCTGATGAAACATGTTGGGCGACTTGGAATATCAGTCAGGAGTTGGCAGATGTGGAAGAAAGAAGGCCGTGGAATGGTTTAGATGCAGGTTTGGCGACGCCCATGTATTATATAGAATATTCACGTGCAAAGAGGTTGGGCCAGCATCTTGGGAGCGAAAGGTTTCTTGTTGAAATGCGGCTAAGGAATAGTTTAAATTGTGGAAAACAACGGAGAGGGCTTCGAAGCTTTTCGCCATTTCCTTCGAACCGTGGCTCCAAAAACAAAAACAAAAAGAAAATTTCCGGATCCAACCCTTGCGGTCAGTTGAGGCACCCCACCGCCGTGGTGATAACTCCAAGGTATATAGTCACTCAACCCTCTGTTACACCTCCAGGGGGTAAGTTGTGTTTGTTTCGAATCCAGGGGACTCAACAAGTCCTCGAGAAGACCGTTGTTGGGCATAGGGGACGACCAGTGATGTAAGCGATGAGATACTCGCGATCTTTGGCCGACAGAGGAAACAGAACAATGGCTCCGGCAGTCTGAATTATGCAACCGCCGATGAAATCTGCGCCGGAAGTGAATGCGGGTTCGTGAACAAATAAAACAAGGTGGAAGCGCCGGAAAAGCATTGCATTCGCGTGGGTGGGTATAAGCGCTTGAGACATGTCGTAATGTGGTCGCGGGAGATCAACGGGATGCCGATGAATATCGGACCACGCTTCAGTGGTCATCAGGTACCGAGGAGAGCGTTATGAGTTTAAGCCCATCGGCGAACTCTATCTAAGCCTTCTTCAAGAGGCGCTTGAGAAGACTCTTTTTGGGCGACGGAGCACCTGGAGTGGAGCACGTCAGCAAGCTTGGTGTTCCATAGACAGTTGGCAGTGGCCTGCTCGGAGACCAAAGAACGTCTCGAAAGCGTTGAAGCCGAGACTAGAACGCCCTTTTTTTTCTCTCGAGGGAGTAGAATAAGATGGACAACTCACCGCCAAGAGAACTGGCCGCATCGTTCTCCTCCTTGGACATGACGGGGTTGCCGTCCTCGTCGACGAGAGTTGCTTCCGAGGCCATCGCACTGACAGTCGGGCGAGATGTCGGAGCAGGCTGGCGGGGCCGGCGAGGCATAACTGAAGTCTGCATGTTGGGGATGATGAAAGCTAATTCGTAGTAGGTGCCGCACATCTTGTTGTTGTCTACTTGGTCCCGGAGGATGGCCTTGAGGTGTTGCGTGGATTCGATGGAGCTCATTGGAACGCTGTGAAGAAGGAGTGTTTGGAAGCTTTGTGGAGAATGTCAACAGAAGTTGTGATGGCTGTGTGCTTTGGCGTCGATGATGTCTAAATCTGGGGTTCACGAGAAGAGGAGAGGCCGCGGAGGGGCTTTATACATCCAGAGAGCCCGAATCTGATTTCTAACCCAACCGCGGCTTCGGTATGTAAGTCCCCGTCTTGACTCACAGGTGCAGGTCTAACATACATGGCATCATGTTGAAGGGCGCGTCGTGGATCAAGTCAAGGAAACCCGTGGGCCGGCATAACCTTGTAGTTGGAGGGTAAGACTGGGGGCCGTTGCCGAGTGGAAGCCCGGACGGTTCTCCAACGCAATTCCCAAGCCAGTCAAGCCTTGTCAATGGAGACCAGGGCTGAATGTATGCGCCCTTGGTCTTGTCAAAGAGGCTTGTTCGGTCAATCATTTCAGGTTAGACGCCCACGGCAAGTGATACAAGTCTAGTTCGGCGAGCCGATTTAGGAAGAGTCAACGAGAAAACCGATTAGTCACACAGCGACAAAATAGTGGGGTAACCGACACCGACACACCCACTTCCGAAGCCGAATATGGCGTTTCCGAAGCCGAGGCCGAGCTCTTCGGGTTCGAACCTCAACCCTCTAATAATCAAGCCGACGACGGTCTCGTTCGACCTTTGCGGCCCGTTTCCGGAACATTCTTCTGCGAGACGACGCGACCTTGCTTGTTCGGGAGACGGATGACATTGACGCAGCTCCATTGCTGAATGACAATGTCGCAGGATATGGAGCCAACACAAACACCACCCCGGCTCCTGTTTAGGAAGAACGGGCGGCCACAGGCCTGTGAGCCGTGCCGGAAGCGCAAGGTCGCCTGCGACCACGCCCAGCCCGTCTGCAACAGGTGTAGGAAGTCTAAGCGCCCCGGAGAGGCGTGCGAGTACATCCTGGGCGGCAGCCCGGCCCCGAGAGAAACCCAAAAGCAGACGGCCCGGGCGAGGGAGAGTCGGCGTGGGCCGAGGACTCCTTCTGTACCACAGACGAGTCCGACATCTCAGCCCCATGTGGCAGTGGCTCAGCAAGCGCCGAGGCCGGCGGTGATATCGCAGACGGCGTCGACGGCTACGGCATCGCCCGTGACGTCTGCCACGAGCCGCCCCCGCACATTCGTCCCCGCCAGTCTCCCCACCAGCCCGGGGTCGGTCGGCACAGGGGCCACCCCGGCCGTGCTCGGCATCGGCTACCTGGGCTTCACTTCCTTCTGCGGCATCTACGAGGAGACCCGGACCAGCCTGAACCGGCTCCAGCCAACCGGCGCGGCCCCCATCGGCGAGATCGGCGCGACGGCCTACGGCGGGCCCGAGTCCTGTTCTCCGCCTCTAACGAACCAGGCCTTGGAGACGTGCCTGACCATCCTCCGCCACGTCCCGGACCGGGAGACGGGACTGAATCTGTTCGAGACCCACGTCAACCCCAGCGACGGCTGGATCCGCCTGGCCGCGAAGCGCATGATCACGTCGCTGTACGACACGTTCCCGCAGTACTTTTGCGGCCCCGAGAGGCCCGACGACGCGCAGCTGGCCGCGCTCGCCCGGACGATATGCTGCAACACGGCAAAGTGCGTGTCCGACGAGGAGTCCGACCCGGAAAAGTGGATCGCGCAGTTCACCGGCACGAACCTGCGGTGGGAGTCGCTGGGCGTCATGTACGTGTACTGGGAGATGTCGGCCAGGTATCTCGGCCCCTACCGGCCCGAAGTCCGCTCGCAGAACCAGCGGCCCCTGGACGAGAAGACCAGGGCCGTGATGCAGTACCGGTATTGCGTCGGCGCGAGCATAGAGCTGACCAAGGCCGCCGGCAGCGGGGGCAACACCCTGCTTCTCTTCATGTGCGTGAAGCGGACCGTTATCGAGTCCATCTTCTCGGGTGACGCCAGTGAGTTTGACTTTCCGCCTCGGAGCAACGCCCCCGACGGTGTGCGTGCTTGCAGGACGACACACGAGAGAGAGAGACAGAAAACTAACGCCGTCACCCCCCCTTCTCCAGGTTTTGCCTGCTGGCAGTTGCACGCCGAGACGGTGGCCCTGTCGACGTTCCTCGGCATCCACGACCAGGTGGCAGGTGAGCCGTACAAGCCGACCATCTGCTCCGAGATCAAGCGCAAGCTCTTCTGCTACATCTTCTACATGGACAAGGTGCTGGCCTCCTTCACCGGCAGGCCGCCCCTCATCAGCCGCCGGTACGCCCGCACGCCGCCG
The DNA here is from genome assembly GCA_016618095.1 of Colletotrichum echinochloae. Classification (NCBI taxonomy): domain Eukaryota; kingdom Fungi; phylum Ascomycota; class Sordariomycetes; order Glomerellales; family Glomerellaceae; genus Colletotrichum; species Colletotrichum echinochloae. Next base: position 4,266,220 of record JADEZT010000008.1, read on the forward strand.
CCGCTGGACCTCAAGGACGAGCACCTGCTCGCGGACGAGGCCACGCTGGCCCGCCACGTGGCCGATCTCGACGAGAACGGGTGGAACACCGAGGGCGGCCTGTACTCTGCCACCTTTGTGCGGGCCCGCGTCATGTTGGCGCATATCCGGGACGAGCTCTTCGAGATCGCCCTCGGCCACGGGCCGGTGACGCCGGTCGAAACACTCCTGTAGGTAAACCCCGTGAGACGAGAGAGAGAGAAAGATACATATTTGGCACTCGCCCCCCCCACGTAGCTGCCCGGGGAGACGATGCTGATATTTCGGGGGTGGTGCTTTGCTTTTAGGGAGATCAAGGAGAGACAGCTCAGGACGGTAGCCGGCCTGCCCCGGATCCTCGTCTTCCGGGAGGAGGACGTGCAGGACAGGGGGATCGATGTGCCGCTGATCTACGTCCGGCTCATCGTGCACCTCGAACACCTCCAAAACATGTTCTTCATCGAGCGCCTGCTTGCCAAACGAGGCCACGACGACGGCGCGCTGCTCTCCGTCAGCTTCGAGATGGTGTCCAATACACTCATGTTCTGGACCAACATGGACCGCCTCTCGTGCGTGGATGGCGATTTTGAATGGCTCGTACGTGAACCCCCCCCACCCCCGGAGCCCTTTTTATCAAACAATCTCAAACTACAAAGACGGACAACTGACACGAACCAGGTAATGGCCTTCGCCGCCCCCGGCGGCGGGATCCTCTGCCTCGAGCTGCTCAAGCCCACCCTCCACGGCGGCAACCACCCGCAGAACCCAAAGGTGACGCGGTCCAGCATCATCCAGAAGCTGAGCCTGCTCGTGGGCTTCCTCGACTGGGTCAGCCCCACGGCGCCCAACGGCGACCTCTGCGCTGACTGCAAGTGCATCATCCAGCGCGTCCTCGACCAGGCCCTCAACGGCCCCGCGGCGTCGGCCTCGTCCGCCGTCGACGGCGGCTTCCCGGCCGCCCTGGACGCCATGGACTGGGACTTCTCCACGCAGCTCGACTTCAACTTTGACCTGCTCGACACGTACGACTGGCTGCGCCCCGAGGTCCCCTCGAGCCAGCAGTCGTGAAGGGTTTAGGGGGCGCTCAAGAGGAGAATGAAAAGAGGCAAGAGGATATACAAGCCGGTTTCCCCCAGCTTAGCCGGGCATCTTGCCCAGAATTACGGCATACCAGGCCTTTTCTGCGTTTGCTTATTTGGGGCCACAATGGATGACAATGAGGTCACGATACACAATTGACTGATGATGAAACTTACCGAACGAGGAGGAATCTCATCACCATCACACACTCCGAGCACCTTGGGCTTCCCCTTTGGCGTATCTAACAAAGCACGCCGTACAGGGGAGATGATCAGACTCCACTAGTCACCTCCAAAGCTTATGCCGTAGTCTGGAACGGGGCGGCTACTTGCTTCGACTTTTGACGGCCGCCGCTTTCCCGTTACCGGTTGTGCAGGCTCATCAAGCGCGGTGAGGGTCCGAAAATGATTACACAGAGTGTTGGGCCCACTGCACAATGAGCCATGTGAATACACAGTTACTGATCACATTGAACGTGTCAGCAAAGGTCCACCCCTCGGTGATGTACACTGCGCTTGATTTCACCAGCAAGGTAGATGTCCAGCTGCGACGCTTTGTAGTAGATGGAGACCCGAATGACAACTCTGAAGAGGAACGATGGTCGAGTTTATGCGAGCTTCACTCTCATACGCCTGTAGGAGGGGGTTCCCGATAGAGGATAGAGGATGGTTAGGCGTCTTTGCCGCTCGGCTACGGAGGCGGTTCGCGCTGTACCGCAAAGCCCCAATTCGCCGTCCAGTCTACAACCGGCAAGGAGATCAGCAGGGTAGCCTGGCATCATCGGTCTTTGCATGTCGCCGATTACTGGGGTGCCTGCGAAAAAGCACAACTGCGACCGAGGGGAATGTGGCGAGAGTGAAGGGTTGTCTCTCATCGTGATCAATGATGGAATTGTATTGTGCCGGGAAGGCGGTGATCGCCATGTCGCTCAAGAAGGTCCAGACCGACATCGGCGACTACAGCTACGCAGAGCTGCCATGCGCCACAGGCTGAACGGGGGTAAGCGGCTTTCGGTCTCTCGGGAGTTGCCTTTCCGTATTGGTTTATTGCCAAAGGCAGCCGCACCCGATGTTCCAGTGTAGCGCCTACGAACTGAGACAGGTGTCTGCGATTGGACTAAAGAAAACTTAGGGTGCTGGCTGGATCGTTGCAAAGACTATAGGTATGTATTTGCAGGCAGCCGGAGCCAAGGGACTGCGACGATGACGCGAGGATATAGGGGTTGCAGTCGGTGACTTGTCGACTTGGCTCGCTCGCATGCCAGAGAAACTGAAACTTATTTGTTCTTGCAGCAGCGGAATCAGACTCAAGACATGCGGATAGTGTATGTACGAGAGAGGCGATGTGCAGTTAGCTCTGGAAAGCCGCAAGGCCGGGAAAGTCGCGCGGTCGGGAGGCCAACACTCGATGACGTGTAGCAGTAAGGTCGAATGGGGAGAATGAAGAGCATCTTCCCGAGGGAAAAGATCTTCGTTGAATTGTGAGACACAATGTTGCTTGTCAGCTCTTCTAGCCCGGGCTGGAACCCGATATCTAATGTTGAAACAGGCGGGGGGTCCGGTCAGTGGACGGACGTTGCCGTTACTGGGCGGGTGTGGCGGGTCTAGAATCGTCGTCGGGGGGGGGGGGACATGGATTGGACTGAATGGGGGTTTGCCCACCCGGCCGAGGCATTCCGGACGGAGCAGGTCGACTCGATTGGTAGAAATGCCCGATTCGGCCTGGATCGTTCCCAAGCTGGCGCCTGCTGCTGTGTCTGCGGGTGTGCTTGCTGTGCGATGGCGACGACGGGATTGTTCCTCCCGTGATGGATATGCGTCAATTTGGAGGCGAATGCACGACTGTAGGCGTCGATGCGAGCATTGCCCTCGTCAGCCTGACATCGCGGCTGCGTTTTGGCTGGGCCTCCGTCGTGCATGAAACCTCCATGACGCCAACGAGGTGGACGTTGCCGACAGTGAAACCCTCGAATGCGGTGCAACGCCGGGCGTTGGCAGGTCTGACGGCGGCACGCTATCCGACCAGGAAACAAACCACCCAGGTCGACACGTCGTGTGCATGGGGCAGACGACGTTGGCGATTGCCGGAGCAGGATCAAGGGCCCAGGGGCAGTACAGGTAGGCAAACAAAATACACTAGGTTGATGGCGGGTAGACAACGTCACGGTTCAACGGAGCGAAGGCTGAAAATGCACGCATGAGGCGCAGCCGCCTGGGATGGCCTTCGATGCCGCTGTCTGAGCATCGAGCGTCACAGACACGCAGATCGAACTTTGTGTCAGGCGCCATCGGCAAATCGGTTCTTGTCGGAAGAGGATTGTTAGCTGTAAAAGTACATACCTAGCCAAGCCAGCTCGTCACGTCACGATTGCCAGCAGGTCCAACTGGAAATGATAATCTGTCTAGGTAGGTGGGATAGAATCCTGGTAGTCTGCTTAGGTAAGCAGACGGCTTCTGGTCTGCTTAGGTAAGCAGACGGCTTCTGCAGCTCTGATGTTGGATTGTGGAGCATTCCGCGCCGATCGAAAGCGTAAGTAGTGTACACGAGAGCGAGACTGCCTTGGCCAGAGGTTCGAGACGCAGGACCAGAGCATACTACTACGTCTGCTGTCCAAGGTTGTTGGGAGTCGAGGCAAACCACTCTGGGTACCTAGGATGATTTACTTGGACCCAAGGAAGAGCAGGAGATGCAGTGACTGGACTGTCTACATTACCTAGCATCGGAGCACTCTTTGCCATGTGTCACTAGTATTATTGCCTGGTTGATGGGCGTCATCAGCTATAATGAGTTACACATCGGATCCGAGCCGTGTGTGTTTGTCTTGGGGACTGGAAATATTTTGAGCTATACCCGCGGCAGCAGCGAATGTTGAGTGTACCCATGTGTATCGCGCCCCAAGCATGGCGCCCCAAGCGCAGTCCATGAGCCTTAATGCTTCGTTTTGGGCATCGCTAGTCGAAGCGCGCTGATGGTGCTTTGTTATGCTTCATGGAGTGTTGACGCGTTGATTCAAAAGACTGACTGACTCGACGGTGCCCGTCATGTCTTGAACAGGTCGGCCGAGTGGAAGAGTGCCTGAAGAGTGAAAGTCCGATGTGTGAGATCGGGGGGCGGGTAGCTGGGCCAAGGTAAAGATAAAAACTAAAACAAATCAAAGATAAAATGACCTGAGAACAAAGCGGAAAGACGTACAAGTGGACGGTTCGATGATTCATCATGTGCGCGTGTGGGGAAGAAGCTGGCGCCCCAAGCTCCAGCTTCGTTGCGACCTGCATTGACAGGCAGGGAGGTCTCTACATTGTAGGTAGTGTATGTACATCGTAGTGTACACTAGGTACCTGCCTGTATGGTATGGGATGCTGCACTGCACCATAAGTACAACAACGTACATGTAGCTTTGGGGCACCGTCGCGATGCTCGGGGGATGGACAGGGTTGGCAGGGATTCTAACAATCGAGGGTCCGGAGGTGGATGAGGATGGATGCGTAATGAATGGCAATCCTGGAACGGAGGAATCCTGGACTGGGGCGCTTGGTTACAGCAGCCTACAGGGCGCACTAGGTCAAAAGTCAAAACTTGCCTATTGAGGTTTCTTATCTATACTAGGGCTACTACCTATATATAGTTAGATATAATAATATAAGTATATAATACTTTATCTAGATAATATTACTAAGCTATATTTATATAACTTTAGTATATAAATTTAATATAAGAGAAAATCTCTATATAGCTTTATATAAGAAGTACATACTTCTATATATATATTAATAAAATAGTTACTAAGTATCTTAAAAAAAATAACCTTAACTATTTCTTAGTAAAATTACTTTATAAATAAGACTTTTACTTATATTATTTTCTTAATTTATTTATTCTTTAAAAATTATTTATAATTAATTTTACTTTTACTAATAAAAATATCTTTAAACTATTAAAACTCTTTATATTATTTTAATTATAATTACTTAAAAATAATATAAACCTAAGTAAATCTATCTTATATATTTTAGATATAAAGCTTTTATTTAACTTTTTATTAACTATTATTAAAAGCTTATAGAAGTATAAAGTAAGTATTAAATAGAAAAAAAATAAACTAATTTAAAACCTAATTATATAAATTAATATTAGTCTTTAGGTTATTTTATACTATAAGGCTAATATTAATAGTCTTATATTTTATATATATACCTATATATAATACTGAAAGAAATTTAATAGAAAGTTATAGTTTTTTATAACTATAAAGTTTACTTTATATACTAATATAATAAAGTACCTTATTATAAAGTTTACTTTGGATAAGGCCTTTCTTAAGTAGAAGTAGAAAGTAATTCTAATTAATATAAAAAACCTAATAGATATTTTAGAGTTCTATAATATTATATATAAAGTACTTAATCTTTATATATTTCTATAAGAAATTTTACTTCCTAGTAATAAAGATAGCTTTATTATTACTTTTATATTAGAGATATAAATTAAAGTATTAGTTTCTAAGCCTTAAGTTATAAAAAAGTAATAATTTAAGTATATTTAGCTATAATAGTAAACTCTAATTTAAACTAATATAACTCTAACCTAATTAGAGCTAAAAAGTAGTATTTAAATTAAAATAGAGTAGAAACTAATACTTAAAGCTTTAGAAGTAGGTTTGTAAATAAAGTTATAAAAGTATATATACTCTAAAGTAAAGAATATTAAATAAGAGGTTTAAGAAGAAGGTATATAGACTAGTATAGAAGAAGGTATTAAAAGTATATAGGGTATAGTTTAAGACTTAGGTTATAATAAAGCTATATAAAAGAATATAATAATACTATATTACTTTAAATAACTTAGGTTTTATATTTAATCTAGTATTAGAAGATATAACCTATTTAAAGCTTTTAAGGTCTAAATAGATATATTGTTCTTAAATTAGATATAGTAAAGGTCTCTCTATTACCTAAGTTACTATACTAGACTATATTAATAAGAGTATAAAGTTTTAATTTAAAATATAATTTTAAAAGATAAATAAATATATAAAGGAGTACTTAATTATATACTAATCTAAGGTATACTATCTCTATTTAAATATACTCTCTTAATAGATACTTAAGTAAGTATCTATAACTTATAAATACTTTAAAAGAAAAATAAAAAAGAAATTACTAACTATTATTTTTTAAACTATAAATACTATAACTCTAGCTTTACTTTAATTATTCTTTAGTTTTTTTATAACTTTAGATTATAAAAAAACTATTAAGTATTTACTTATTTAAACCTTATATTATCTATATTTATATTTATTAATTATTTTCTTTATCTTTATTATTCTTTATATTTCTATTATTTACTTTATCTTATTTTACTTTTATATCTTATTATTACTATCTCTTTTATTCTTTAAACTAAGCTAGTAAAAAGTAAGGTATATATACTTAAATAATAAATATTATTTTAATAATAAGGTTATTAAAATAATCTACTTACTTATAATATCTAAAATTAAGAATACTCTTTTTCTAATTATAAATAATGTTAATTTATTACTTTAGAATATTTTTATAGTATTTAATATATTTTATATAGTAGTATTTTTAAAGTTTTTAAATATATTATTTAGGTATAAAAAGAGAATCTTAAACCTCTATCTAACCCTTTTATATACTTAGTAAAAGTAGCTTAGATAAGGTATATTTATCTACTTTAATATATCTAATCTTCTTTAAGCTTTAGTATTATAATAGTATATCTTTGGGAATTAATAGTTTAGATAGTAAATAAGTAAGCTTAGAACTTAGTATAGTAAGAGCTTTAGCTAGAGAGCTAAGCTATACTATAAAGTCTCTCTAAGTAAAAAGTTATTTTTATTTTCTAGATAGAGGTATCTAAAGTAGTAATTTATTAGTTATATTTCTATTTAGTTAAGTAATCTTTAATTATAAGTATAGTATTTTAAAGTTATTTTTATAATCTTAAAAGTACTTATCTGGATATCTATATTTCTAAAGTTTATATAGTTAGAAAATAAAGATATACTTTTTTAAATATTACTTAGAGGTATAATTAAACTTTTTAAGGTTTATAATTTTATAACTTATATTTATAAAGACTTAGCTTTAGTTTTAAGTATACTTATATTAGTTATATTAGTAACTTATGTTTTTTAAAGTTTCTTTTAAAACTAGTTTTATAGCTTTATACTAATATTTACTAGAAATATAAAACTTAGTATTAATCTACTTAATCTACTATTATTAGACTCTTTTACTATAGTTTAAGCTTTGGAACTTTTTAATATCTTACTTATTTATATTAATGAGATATAGTAATCTAAACCTAAGTACTAATTTAAACTACTTTAAAATATAAATTTTATACTTTTAATTACTTATTTACTAAACTATATCTATTATATATATACTAAAGTTAATTAATTAAGTAATATATATTAGTATATAAAGTTTATAATAAAACTTCTTTAGAGCTCTAATATTATTAATAGAAAGTACTTTTAAATAGCTTTTAGACTATATAGGGTTATATTAATAGACTGTATTATCTCTTTAGTCTATAATTATACTTATAAAATAATAGAACTAGGCTAAGAATAAGAGAAATATAACTAGATTAGCTTCTCTTTATATTATATTATAGATTTTAATAATTAGTATTACTAACTTAAGCTTTTAATTATTATTTAAATAGCCTTTTTAGTATAAGAGAATAATAATAATCTATCTTTTTACTTTTAGACCTTAGATTATAATAATAATTACTATTATAATTTTATCTTTAGTAATCTATTACTTAGATTATATATACCTTTATATATTATAATAATTATGAAGTATTATTTAAGTTTATCTATATTCTATACCTTTTTATTATCTATACTTATTTACTTTTTAGAAAATTAAGTTAAATTAGCTTAAGAATTAATTAGTATTATTCTATATAAGCTAGTTTAAAAACTAAGTATTAGAAAGTATTAGAAATAGGTCTTACTTTAGAATCTAAAAGAGCTATACTAGTATCTTATTAGTAAAGTAAATATAAGCTTATAAGTTATAAAATTATAACTCTTAAAGCTTAAGCTCTTTAGTAAGACGTATATATATAAATAAGATAACTTAGTTCTTATCTTAGGTATTATAATAGAACTAATTATTAGTTTAGAGGTTTTAATTAGTATAGATTTTTTAGATTTATAGTTAGCTTGTTATATAAGTAAGAGAAAAAAAACTAATTAAAATACTATTATTGTTTATTTAAAGGTATTATTAATATATATATAAGAAAAAGAATAAAGATATTATTACTTAAGTAAGTAAATAAAATAAAAGAAAAGGTATTATTAGGTCTAAATAAAGAACTTAATATATATATTTATTATTATTAATAGAAAAAAGAAAAAGGTTATAAAAAAGAAGGCTTTTAAATAAGCTTCTAAGAGAAGAAGTTATAAATTATAAGATAGTAACCATAGTAAAAGCTTTTAATCTAAGAGAGAAAGAAGTAAATATAAAAGTATAAGGATAGTAAAATATTTATAAGATAGAGAAAGAGGTAAATAGTTAGAAAAGTAAATAAAGAAAGGTAAAGGTTAAATAAGATTAAGTTATAAGATAAATAAAGCTTATAGCTTTAAGAAGATTTCTCTTTTTAGTTACTTTTAAAAGAAGTTACTCTTTTAGTTTTAAAGGAAGGTCTTAAGAGTAAGAAAGTAAAGACTTCTAAAGCTTTATTTAAAGCTTTAATAACTTTATCTTATAAATAAATTATAATAGAGGTTATTAAAAAGTTATAATATTACTTAGTATTAAAAGTAATAAAGTTAAAAAGTTATATTAAAGCTTTAGTTTTAAATAGTAAATATCTTTTAACTAGTTTATTTCTTTTACTTTCAAGTTACTATATCTTTTATTATAGTAACTATTTAAACCTTTCTTTTATTATCATAAAAGTAACTCTTTTTTCCATTTATAAGATTTTCTTTTTTTCTCTTTTTTACTTATTATATTAGAAACTAATATTACTATTAACTTAGCTTTTTTAGATCTCTACTATTAACTTTTATATCTTTAGCTTTTAACCTTTTAGAATATCTTTTTTTATTAATAAATACTAACTTAATAACTACCTATAGTAATTAGTTTAATCTTAGTTCTTTTTAACCTCTCTTTTTCTAAAGTAAAAGGCTAAAACTTTTAAAAGTACTAAGTTATACTTAGTAATACCCTCTTATCTTAATATAAGTTTCTTTAATAATATCTTTAAGGTTTTTTTTTTAATACTTAAGGTTTAAACAGTTTCTGAAGACTAATATATAAGTTAATTATCTCTCTTTCTTTAGCTAGTTATACTTTAAATTTTAAATTTATAACCCTTATTCTAATTAATCTCTTAAAAAAGCTATTACTATCTTCTAGCTAATACTTCTTAATTAAGCTATTATTTAAAGAGCTTTTAATAAGTTTAAAAATAATAATTATAAGTTTTAATAAACTATTTATATTAATAAAGAAGTTAGATCTTACTTTAGGTCTTTTTTTAATATCTTATATAGTATACTTTAGTTATAAACTCTTTATTAATATAAGTATTTGATATTTAAAATAAGGTTTTATATAAAAATTATATTTAAAACTTTTGAAGATTTATTAATATAAAGTATAATTAGGTTTAGAATATAATACTATATTATAATTATATTTCTTTACTATAGTTATTTAATAATTACTATAAAAACTATATATTTTTAAAAGCTAAAAATAACAAGTATAACCTTTAAGAGAATATAAATTACTAGAGTCTAGCTAATCTAGCTACTAGTACTAATTAGTACTCTCTTAGTAATCTAATTTATTATTAGTAGTTAAGTAATAAGAGACTAGTATTACTAGTACTTTTAAATAATTTATTATTAGAGAATATAAACTATTACCTTCTTCTTTACTTTTAAAACTATACTAACTTCTAGCTCACTATACCTAGCTTATTTAACTAAACTAATAGTATTATATCTATTCTAGAGGTATTTAATTAGTTAGATATTAAGTACTAAAAGATAGAAACTATAGCTATATCTTTTTAAAATAAGGTTTTAGTTTCTTTTTAACTATTAAGACCTTTAAATAGCTATTAGATATATCTAAAGTTTTACTAGTTACTACTAAGTTTATTAAGTAAGGTATCTTTTTATAAGCCTTAATAGAATTATTAAGCTAAAATAGTTTTAATAATACAAAAAAAGATAAGAATAGTTATAGCTTTAAGCTTTAGTAATAATTAGTAGTTTTTAATAGTATTATATTCTTAGTTAGTTTATAGTAGTTCAAAGTTCTTTAATCTAAGTTATCTTCTTTTTATTTAATATAATTTCTTTATATATTTTTAATCTCTTATTTTTTATCTTCTATATTATTCTATATAAAGAATAATATACTTTATTAAAAGAGAGTAAAAATATAAATTAGCTAAATTTAAATAAAAGAAATATTAATAATAGAAAACTTAAATATAGTAGAAGTACTTAAATAAAGTATAAGTATAAAGATAAAGAAAATTAAAATAAGACTAAAGAGGTAGTAAGAGTTAATTAATAAAAGAATTTTTTAATATCTATAGAGATATTACCTTAAGTAGTTTTTTTATTTACTAAGTAAAGGATACTATCAGTACTTATATAATATTTCTTGAACCTATTAACTTTATATATTACTTTTATAATAAGTTTTCTTATAAGGGTTTCTAAAATATATAATAAGCTAATTAATAAAACTAAGTAAACTCTAAACAGTTTTTTTAGTAGTAATTAGCTTTTTAAGCTAAAGATATATTAGTCTAATATAAGATATTAAAGATAAGTACTAAGTCCTCTATCTATAGCTTTTCTAAGTAGTACTTTATTATATATTACTTATTATAGTATTTTATAATCTTTTAGTAATACTTTATAACTATATTAGTAGCTTTTTATCTATTCTTTATAAGCTATTAAAAAGCTCTAATCTAAAGCTAGAGTTTCTTTTTTACTATTTAGATATTTTCTTAATTAAGGACTTACTATATTATAAGTTTTTCTTTAATTAGTATAACTATATTATATCTTATAATAATATAAAAGAGTATTATACTATAACTTAGATAAATAGTAATATAATTAGTAAATAATATAGTAAGTAATATATACCTAATATCCTTTCTCTCTTAGTCTAATTATATTTATAAGGTATATACTATAGTATAATAGCCTTTTTTAATAATACTATTTACTCTTAAGTTATATATAAATATAATCTTTTTATATTCTCTAATCTTTTTATTTAGAGCTTTAATATAACCTTTTTTCTCTTATTTTCTATTTATAATTAAAGTTCTATAAACTTATAGTAATAAATAATATTTTTTTAAAAGAACTTTATAATATTAGCTAAAGTTATATAGTAGAAAATCTATACTTTGGGTTATTTAAATAGGTTAGAATATATCTTTATAACCTTTTACTTACTAATATATTAGATATCTAGATAGATATATTAAAATAGTTAGGTATAAGGTATAGTTAAGATATAAGAATTATCTAAGTAAACTAAGTAAGCTTTTTAATAAGTATTATAACTCTAAACTACTATTTTAATATTTATATATATTTCTAATTAAAAGTATTTATCTTAGAGGTAGAAGTAAGTTACTTTATATCTTTAGCATTTAGTTTTATTATATATTATCTTAATTAAAGCTTATTACTAGAATAGGTTATTAATAACTCTAAGGGGGTTAGAGGTTTTATAAGTATCTCTCTTAAGAAGAATTCTATCTCTTATAATAAAGTATAGTGTTATTTTTTTAAATTAAAGAAACTTATATATTAAGATCTTAAGTAGTTATTTAAATATAAGAAAAAAATAAGTAATTTACTTTAAGCATATTAACTATTTTTCTATAGAATTTAAAAGGTTTAAGAGAATATCTGAAGATAGATTAAAGTTCTTAATTTTTAAACCTTAATTTAAATAGCTATATACTTTAAGTAAAAAGTTTTATACTACTATTGTATAGTAAAGTTTAGTATTAATAAAGTCTTTAATATCTTTTTTACTTTCTATCTCTTTTAGATTAAATAGTCTTAGAGGTTTTCTTAATAAGCTATTAGCTATAGAATTCTTCTAGCTTAGAATATACTTAATCTTAAAATTAAAGAGTTTAATCTATATTAGCTAATAAGTTATTATTACTAAAGAGATATTATTTATTATATTATTAATCTAAGCTACTAAGACATTTATATCTATCTCTAAGAGAAAATAAACTTTAAAAAGATAGTTATAAAGATATTTTAAACTTATAAAGACTATATATACTTTAAGCTTTTTTATATTATACTTAAGCTTTAATCTATATTAAGTATTACTTTTATATTATATAATTATAAGCTTACTATTAACTATTTAAATAAAGATATATCTTTACTCTTCTTTACTTATATCTATAGTAATAATAATCTAATTAGTATCTAACTTATAATTAAAAATAACTAAAACTAAGCTAGAAGTTAGATTAGTCTTAAGGATATTTATTACTAGTTTTTAATTTACTCTTTAAAAGAACTTCTTAGTCTTTTATAATAGATATATAAGTAAGAAAGCTACTTTAGTAAAATAAGAAACCTAAGACTTATAAATATTACTAGGCTTAAGAATAATTAGATATCTTTAATATCTTTATAGAATTTCTATTTTAAAATCTTTAAAACTTTAACTTAATCTAAGTATCTTTCTAATATCTTATAGAGATATCTAGTAATTATTACTAACTCTTAGTACTATTATAACTTTTCGTTTAAGATTATATATCTTAAGAGTTTTATATTTATAAGAATTTAATTAATATTATAAAGATATTTATATATAAATTATTAAATACCTAGGTATTTTAAGATTAGCTTATTATTATAGTATAAATAGAGGCTTTTAATACCTATATTATTTATAAAAGCTCTATAGTAGTTTGAAATTAGATTATAAAAGATTTAAACAATAATATAGTAGAATTAAGTAATAAAGTTAGTAATACCTATAAAAAGGTAGTAATATTTAAATAGACCTAATAATATAGTAAATATTATAAGATTATAGCTTTTTTTATTTAAAAAGATCTGATTATATTTTAAAAAGAATTCCAAAAGTAAGATAAGCTAGTATATAGTAAAATCTTTGGAGAATTTATTTACTCTAAGAGGTAATTATATATTATAGAGAATAACTTTATTATATCTTATTACTAAATTAATAAGTTATAGGTTACTATCTTTCTTGAGAACTAGAAACTAAGAGTTTTTATACACATTATAGCTTTCTTTAATAATACCTCTAATTACTTACTTATAGAAGACTTCTATAGCTTTAGAAACTAAGGCTTTTAAGATAGAGATTTCTTTTACATACTATACTTTATATAGAACTATTTTAATAACCTAGAGTAATATAACTATTAAGTCAAGAAACTTATATTTCTTAAACTTCTAAACTAATATAGCTTTATAGTTAACTAGGATTTATTTTAATAGCTTAAGCCTTTCTAGCTAGAGGTAGAAATAATAATTAGTAATTTATTTTAATTTTTCTAGCTTAAGTTAGAAATACTTTTTAATATCAAAGAATTTTAATATAATTAGATCTCTATAAGGTTTAGTAGAAGTAATAAACTTTTCTTTAAGAGCTTTAACTTTCTTAACTTTTTAGTATAGGTTACTATTTAGGATTAATCTATTAAAAAGGTAATTATCTATAAGGTAGATTTTTACTTCTTTTTCTTATATATTATAAAGACTTTAGTAATAGTAATCTTTTTCATAGTATAAGTAATCTTTTTTTTAGTTTTTTTTACTTATATAACTATTTTTTAAATTCCTTTTTAGAACTTCTAAGTCCCTAATTATTATTATTATTTAGGTAGTATAGCCTTAGGTAATAGTAGTTTAGATACTATTATTATATAGGAATACCTCTTTATAATAGTTACTATTCTAATAATTACTACTATATAAGGTTTTATAAAATCTTCTATTATATAAGTTATTAAGACTTTTACTTCTTAATTAATTAGAGTTATTAAAATTATATCTTTATTTTTATGGTTTAGGTTTAAGTAATATATAGAGCTAGTAATAGTCTTAAAGTAGTTCCTAATACTTAGTTTTTAAATTCTTTATTTCTAAAGATTATCTATATATATTTTTCTAGGTTAAATAATATATAGTTAAGGTTTACTTTAGTATTTCTTTAAATTACTTTAATAGAAATCTATATTAAAATATTATTAATAATAAAGTTTATATTAATTAGTTCTTTAGACTAACCTAGATTCATTAAGCTATTTATAATAAATAGAAGACCTAGTAATAGTAGTCTTAAAATATAATCTTTATTAGTAATAAAGAAGTATAATTAAACCTTATACTTATTAATATAAATATTTGTATAATAAAATATCTTAAAGTAAGAATTTACTTAATTAGTTTTATAAGTCTTTATTATAAGTATTAGATAGATAGAGAGGATATTAGCTTTTTGAATATATTATCTTATTAGAATATTAACCTATACTTTTATATTTAAAATACTATTAATGATTAAAGTAGTAATTTTTTTATTAAGCTGTATAATTCTTATATTAAGCTAAAGGTAAGCTCTTAATATAACTACCTCTAGTAGCTCTAAGAGAGGTATAGTATAAGTTACTCTTATTATTCTAGTTACTAGAGGTTTTCTTACTTTAATAGCTTAATTATATTCTTTAATTAAGCCTTTAATATCTAACTTTTAATTAAGCTTAATTATAAGGTTAATAAAAGAAGCTAATACTAAAAGAAAAACCTCTTTTAGTTTAGATACTTTATATTTATAATTCTTTAGAGTATTTACTATAGCTTTATTAAACTTAGACTATATTTAATATAGGAGTTTAATAAGTAAAGAGATTAGGGTATTAAGCTTCTTCTCTATAAAATAGTAGGCTTGTTAAGTAATATCTAGCTTTTAGAGCTATTTAGAAAAAAGAGTTAGTATATCCTTTAGCCTCTTAGAGAGAGAGGTAGAGACTTTAGTAGCTATATCCTCTAGAGGTTAAGGTTAGTAATATTTATAATTTTAAGCTTTTTAAAAGTAACTTTCTCCTTACTTAAGATCTTAACTATAATATTTATTATAAGTTTTCTTATATTTATTATATATAAACTTTATATATACTTTTAGGTTATAGTTTTAAATATCTTTATAGTGCTATCTCTTATAACTATAAAGATATAAGAAATATAAGACTATTTAAAAAAGAAAATAATTACTTAAAGATATCTAATAGCCTAAGTAGTAAGTTCTAACTTAGAGAATATTACTTCTAGGAAATTAGCTTATACTTATTAGGGTAATTCTATTTAATATTTAAAGATCTCCTTAGTAATTTAATTAAGAATTAAGTTATTACTAAAGTTTAAAATATAGCTAAGTAATATATTTTAATTAATATATCTCTAGCTATAGATTTTATTAAGAATAGTATAAAGAATAGTAGATATTAATAAACTACTTATTTATTATTTATATTTTTATAAACTTTAAACTAATAAGAGAAGTTAAGTAGCTTTATTTATTATATATTACTTATGTTCTTAGATCTAAGTATAACAAGTAAAATAATAGTATTAATATTTATTCTTTAGCTTATTAATCTATTTATATAGATCTAATCTACTTATATTAACTAAGAAATCTTATATACTTAGATAAGAATAAGTTAATTAATAATAAATCTTTAGTTTCATAAAGTCTTTAGTTAGGTTAAGCTTAATATTAAAAGTCTTAGAGATTTTAATATTAATTAAGGTATAGTACTATAATTAAGGCTACTAGTTATATTTAGTTATCTATTTAAACTATCTTAAAGTGAGCTTTAATATGGATATCTAAGAATTAAAGGTAAAGAAAGAAAAGTATTTATTAGATATTAAGGTTTAAATACCTTATATCTATATATAAAAGATAGTAGATATAATAATAAAGTGAATTATATAACACAGTATTAATAGTACTGTATACTATATATACTAGATAACTATATATTTACTTAGAAAACGCCTATATATTATAAATACATAGGATATCTATATACAAAGAATAGTTCCTTTAAGCAAGAACTATCTATTCAAAGAGAAATCTAGGAAATAAGAATATAGTTATAAACTATATAAGTGGGATGTTTTAGAAAACAACCTATAAGAATATAGTTATAAACTATATAACTGAGATGTTTTAGAAAACAACCTATAAGAATATAGTTAGAAACTATATAACCGAGGTGTTTTAGATAATAACCTAGAATATCTAAGAAATCCTTAGAATATATAGAAAATAAGTATAAATAAACCCCTTATATACCTTATATTTAGCTAGATAGCAAGGTAAATAAAAAGCTCTTCTATTATATTAAAACAATATATATCTTATTTTATCTCTTATTTCTTATCTATAACCTTATTACTCCTTATAGCCTCTAATAATATTTCTTTTATAAGTAATTATATTTAATAGAGCTAATTTAAAAACTAAATAACTAGTTTATTATATAAAAGCATTAAAAGTAATACTTAGCTTATTTATAATATCTTTAATAATCTCTTATTGAAATTACTTATATATAGTTTTAATTAAAGTTTAGTTTATTATAGTATAAAGATTTTAATACTTTACTTATATAATAATATTATTAATCTTAATAAAAAGATTCTAAGTAGTAATAAGGTCTTATTTAGAGATAATAAGTTTTTTAGTTACTTTTTTAATTTGCTTTTTTTTATTTAGAAATTAATTAGTATCTTATTATTTAAACTTAGTAAGAAAGTAAGCTTTTCTATTAATTTAAGAAAGAGATTTAATAGTATTTTTAATAGAGATTTAATAGTCTCTATCTATTGAATAAGTAACTAAGGTACCTATATAATAGTAGAGAACTTTAATAATCTTATATTAGTTCTTAAACTTCTTTAAAAACTTAATAATATTATTACTCTTAAAAGTAAAAGCTCTATCTTAGCTAGGTATAAAAAGCTTATAAAAGTTATAAATATTACTTTAATTAATATCTAAAGCTAACTAAGTAGTAGAGATAATTAAAAGTTATTTTATAATAGCTTTTACAAATCCTTTTATAGAGAAAGAGGCTAAATATATAATTACTAAAGTAAACTACTAAGGTATAGTAATAGTTAAAGCTTAATTTCTAGGTTTAATATCTTACCAAGGTATACTTTTAGTATTACTAATTTTAATTACTAGGTTACTATTATTATCTAAGTTAAAAGTAATAAATAGATTATAATAAATTATAAAATTAATATTAAAGAGCTTATACTAATTAATCTCTTTATTAAGAGAAATATTAACTAGAGATAAAGAAGAAGATCTTCTAATTTTAAAAGATATATATTAATTACCTATAGTTCATATTAAAGTAATATTAAGTAATTTTAAAAAGTCTATAATTCTTATAATAGTTCTATAATTATTATATTTTAACTATCTATAAGTAAGGCTAGCTAAAGACTATTTTATAAGCTAGATTAAAGTTATTAAAATAGTTTTTATAATTTAAATAAAGAATTTTCTATCAAAGATAGCTCATATCTAACTTTTTATAAAGATTATTACTAATTTCTAATATAGAGTTTTCTATCTTTAGGTAATATTATATAGCTTTTTATATTATAAAGCTTATTAAAAGTTATAGGTATTAGAAGTATTACTTATTATTAAGATTAATATATAAAACTAGAATGACTTAATTGAATATTACTTATATTTATTAAGTAATTCTTTTTTAAGGTATAATTTTTATTTTATATATTAAGAATTACTTAAAAGACCTATGGGTTATTTATTATTAAGATTATTTTATTAATATTATCTTACTAATACTATTACTAAATCTCAGTTTTTCTTATCTCTAAGCTTTTATTATTTATTATTATATCTATCTTAATAGATACCCTAGAGTTATTAGTAAAAAGAAAGAGAGAAAGAAGTTATAAGAGGCTTAATTAATAATCTATATACTATTTATTTAGATATATCTTTACTATTAATACTTTTTTTTAAAAAGAGAGATTATTAAAAGTATATAAGGTATAGTTTAAGACTTAGATTATAATAAAGCTATATAAAAAGATATAATAATACTATATTACTTTAAATAACTTAGGTTTTATATTTAATCTAGTATAAGAAGATATAACCTATTTAGAGCTTCTAAGGTCTAAATAGATATATTATTCTTAGATTAGATATAGTAAATGTCTCTTTATTACTTAAGTTACTATACTAAACTATATTAATAAGGGTATAAGGCTTTAGTTTAAAGTATAATTTGAAAAGATAAATAAGTATATAAAGAAGTACTTCATTATATACTAATCTAAGGTATACTATTTCTATCTAAATATACTTTTTAATAGATACTTAAGTAAGTATCTATAACTTATAAATACTTTGAAAGAAAAATGAGAAAAGAAATTACTAACTATTATCCTTTAAACTATAAATACTATAACTCTAGTTCTACTCTAGTATATAGGATAGTATATAGGTTATACTAAAAGAAAATAGTAGTAATTTAGAATAATATAATTTATATTTAAAGTTTATCTTCTTATATTACTTTAATTCTATTTATAAAGACTTATTAGATATTAACCCTAAGTATAATAAACTATACTTTTATCTATTTAACTTTATTACCTTATTTCTCTAAAAGAGTAACTTCTAGAGATAACTTTAAGATAATATATATCTCTAGATATTATTATAAGAAGTCATATACTTTAATATAGAGGTATTTTAAGCTATAAAAGTCTATAATAGGTAGAAAGTTTTATATAGAGCTAAGAATATCCTTATAAACCTATGTTATCTATATAGGTAAGTATAAATTAACATCTATTTAATCCTAATTTAAAATTAAGAGTATTTCTTATACTTTTAAAAGATTAACTAATCATATAAAATTAGCTATAAATATTAAGTTAGGTTAGTAAAAAAGTAACTAAGGCTAACTAAAAATAGTATAAGGTTTATTTTTATATATATAAATATAGTAATTATTCTAGATGTATATAAAGTTAGAGAAATCTTTTTAAAGTAGTAGTAAATAGATAAAAAGTAAGGTAATCTAATTAAAAAGAGAATTTAAAGAGAAGAGGTATAAGGGTTAAAAATAATAGAAGAATCTCTATATAAACTATTAGTAAATACTTTATAGATGTATATAAAGAATAATATTTACCTTTTATTATATAGATTAAGCTCAATGGAACTAGTTTTACTAACTTTTAATCTTAATATTATAAATACTTTTACTAAAGATCTAATAATTATAAAAGTAATAAGAAGCTTAATATCTAGTTATAATAGTATCTATTTTATGTACTCCTATAAGAGATACCAGTACCTACTTATAGTAAGTTTTACTTCTATACTATAGTCTAAGTAAATGGTAAAGATTATATACTTATAGTTAAGAATAATAGAAAGATATTAAATATGTATTAATTAGGTAGTATATATAGAGAATCTTATATAAAACTATATAATATATTAAGAGTATATATTAATAATAGTATATATTTTAAATTTAAATAAAAGAAGCTTATTATAAGTATTAATTAATTAAATAAAGTTTTGCTTTAGTATAGTCTAACCCTTTTATTAATAATTAAGCTCCTTAAGATATCTTTATATATATTTAGAAAACACTTGATAATATACTTTATAAAGTATATCCTAACCAATTATATAGCTATATTAATATATAAATATATAAAGAAATTTATAGCTTAGATCTTGGATTATATTTACTATACTATGTTCTAAAGAAAGATATTAAACCATACTATTAAACATAGCTTAGAGTCATTTAAATATTTAATATTACTATAATAAGTAGTATTTTTAAATATCTTAAAAACTATAAGTTATAATTTAGAATCTCTTTATATATAAGTAAGTAAGGATATTTTAATTAGGAAGTTAATTATTAAAAAATAGCTTAAAAATATAATAAAGTAAAGAAATTAAAAACTCTATATAGATTTTATAATAATAGTTAATTAAGTATAAGTATTATTAAAATATTAAAAGAGAGATTTAAATTTAATAAGAATCTAAAAGATATATAATAATTATAGTATAAGACTATCTACTAGTTAGCTTTTCTTAAATAGGTATTATATATTATATAAGATTATATAATAAGTAATTATATTATAGTATTATTGTTGTGATGCTAGCTATTACAGGACTGATTGGCGTTATCAAGCTTAACCCTAATAATACAGCAGTAGATTAACTATAATTCTGCTGTAACCCCACCAGGCTAATAACTGGTGATTTACTAAAAACACTCTATACCTAGTAGGGAGTATTTACTGCCTTTTTTAACTAAGCGCCCTATAATAGTTATACCTTAAATAATATATAATAGAGATCTAATATTTACTTCTATTATTAGTATTACTTATTTATTAATATATATAGTTAACTATATTATAACCTCTATAATTCCTATACTAATTAGTAGTTAACTTTATAGTTACTATTACTATAAAAAACTATAGATTAGTAAGGGTTTTTAGAAGAGGCTATGGATTACTTTAACTAGGCTTGTGCCTTCTATTTAAAGCAACAGTCTATAGTACTACTTATTATTAACTTTAGGTTATGATACCTTTTACTAGGTAAAAAGCCTTTTATTAACTAGGTTATTACCTAACTATTACTAATTATTTCTAGCTTAACTTTATAATATACCCCCTTAATAACTTATGGTTTACTAGAATATATAGCTATTCTATAAATCTAATAACTTATAATATAAGAAGTTAATTGTTAACTATAAAAAATACCTTACTTTATATACTACTATTTAAGCAGGCTTTTATAGCTATTACTACTACTATAATAGTAAAGAAAATTAATACTAAAGAGTACTTAGATAATTATATAGATTTTTTACTTTCTTATAATAACCTTTCTTTTTATAATAATAAGCTAGAGAAGTATTTAGTTACTTATATAATTATTTCTAAATACCTATTGTTAAATACTAAAGTATACGTAGTTAATTATATATATATACTTCTTTCTCTATTAGACTGTCTATATTACTAGTAATAATCCCTCTAATAAATATATATACCCTCTAGTCTACTAGAGGAAATGCTTTTATTTAAGAGGTTATTAGGCTAATAGAGGGTAGTTATAATAGCTTTACCTAAGGTAAGTAGTAGTAATACTGCAGATACCATAAGTTATAATCTAACTATTTTAAGCAATATATAAGAGATATAAGGACTATCTAAAATACCTATATAATATAGACTATATATGATACTAGGTATATAGAGATTCTTATACCTTAAGTATATACTACCTAAGGTACTATATAAGACAACCCTCTAGGTAATAATAGTATATTATATAACAGAGTATATATGAGATAGTATCTATACTTAAAGACTTTAAAAGAGGTTAATTACTAACTTTAATAAATAGACTAAGGATAATTTTAATACTATTAACTATACTCTTTATAATACCTTCTATATCTTTATTATTAACTATAGTATATGTTAGATATTAAGGTTTAAATACCTTATATCTATAAATAAAAGATAGTAGATATAATAATAAAGTGAATTATATAACACAGTATTAATAGTACTGTATATACTGTATATACTAGATAACTATATATTTATTTAGAAAACGCCTATATATTATAAATACATAGGATATCTTTATACAAAGAATAGTTCCTTTAAGCAAGAACTATCTATTTAAGGAGAGATCTAGGAAATAAGAATACAGTTGTAAACTATATAACCGAGATGTTTTAGAAAATAACGTATAAGAATATAGTTATAAACTATATAACCGAGATGCTTTAGATAACAACCTAGAATATCTAAGAAATCCTTAGAATATACAGAAAATAGGTATAAATAAACCCCTTATATCCCTTATATCTAGCTAGATAGCAAGGTGAACGGAAAGCTCTTCTATTATATTAAAATAATATATATCTTATTTATCTCTTATCTTTTATCTCTAACCTCATTACCCCTCATAGCCTCTAACAGTATATAGGTAAAATAGAGCTATTACCCTAAGGTATTTATATAGGTATACTAGGTAATTACTAGGGAAGAGTATAAGCTCTAGGATAATAAGGGTATTACTACTATTAGTAAAGGACATCTAGAGTTTATATAGTACCTTAATAATCTATACTTTATCTCTAGTATTAAGAATAATAGTAATAATATATAGGAACTACTAATAAAGACTACCTCTAAGCATAGCTTAGGAACTACTATACTATATAAAGCCCTATAAAGGAAGGATTAGCCTATAAGCTAACCCCTATAGTAGATATCCATTAATAACCTAGATTTTAGATTACTATTAGTAAAGAAAAGTTACTAATATAATATATTATATTAACTTATAGTTAAGGTATTTATTACTTAGTACTAGACTATATACTTACTAAACTTACTAATAGGTAATAGCCTTACTCTATAGTAAGTAATAGACCTTATAAAGCTATACTCTAATAATACCTCTATAAAGTATAGTAGTAGCTAGTATAAGATAATTAATACTAAGTTACCTACCTTTTTTAACTTATATATAATAGTAGGTATTTATAATAACTAGTATTTTACTACTATTAAGGTTATACTTATAGTTAAACTATAGAAGTATTATAACTTTACTCTTTATAGGTTTAAAGGTAATTTTAATATGTTAATTATAAAACTTAAGGTATACTTTAAGGGTAAAGAGGTCTATTATACCTATGCTATAGAACTTTATTAGTTAAGCTTTATATTAGTTACTAATAAAAACTATAGTAAGAGTAAGCTAGAGGTCCTTAACTTACTTATTAATAAAGTTATATTACTTATTAAGGTAATAAAGTAATAGGGACTCCCTAGTAATAAGAAGTATTATAATACCCTTATTATATATTACTAGGGTATTACTAAGTATATATTAGCTCTTATTAACCTACTAGTAAGTTATAATACCCTTTGTATATAGTTATATAATATAGTAGGTAATACTATAGCGATCTGTGAATCTAAAGCTTAGTTGTCTATTAAAAATCCCTAGTAAGACTATAAGTAATACTAGGTTAATTAGAAGTATAATAGCTATAATAACTGTTACTAGTAGTAATAACTATGTAATAATCTGCCTACGCGCCTGCCCTATAGTAGGAGTAACTTCATAAGTAAGAAGTACTTTATCTATAGTAAGTCTAGCTATTAGTTAATAAAACATAGTAATAATAACCATAGGTAGTTATTTAAACGCTTTAAGTCTTAGTATTTTATAGAAATACTATAGACTTTTGCTTAGTTTCTTATTAATTATAAAGAAAATAAGCTTAATAAAGCTAATAAGAGTAATAATAAGTATTAACTAGATAATAAAGATAGTCCTTTAATAATACTATATTCTTTACATTAATAGCCTTTTATAGTAAAAAGATAGTAAATAGCTTAGAACTTTATACCTACTTATATAACTAAGCTACTCTCTATATATTTAACTATAAAAACCTTACTACTTTAAAACCTAATAAAAGCAATAGTAAGAGTAATAATATCTTTACTTTTAAAGACTAATACTTTACTACTACCTTTTAGAATATTATACCTAATACTAGAGCTGCCTATATATTAACCACTAGCTAGTAGCAGTATAAGGCTCTTTATAGGTATTTCTATAGATTTACTAATAGATATATTATATACTAGTAAAGTAAGTATGTATTTTAGTAGTAATAATAGCTTTAAATTCCTTAGAATAGTAGTAGTACCTACCTTATTAGGTAACTTTATATTTTATATAATAACCTTAGATATACTATTTCTCTTCTACCTAAAGGATATAGATACCTATAGTATATACTTTAATAACCTTACTAACTAACGTACTAAGGGTAATACTATTATACTTATTATTTATAAATAGAGTTATATATAGATACTATTAAAACTACTAGAGTAAAGCCTAGTAGATTACTAGTTAACTAATATAGAGTTATAGTAGATATATTAATAATTTAGCTACCTATTAGTTAAATAGCTTTATAAGGTACTCTACTGTACTAGCTATAAAGTAACTATCTTATTACTTAAAGAGATTAATAAGTTTTACTATTACTACTAGTTAAATATAAAGGCTCTTAGAAGATTTTAGTTTACCCTCTATAATAACTATAAGTTTAACTATAAAGTCTTTATTAATATTATCTACCTTAAAAGTAATAAGCTAGCTCTTTATATTATTAATAGTGTTACTGTATTTAATGCAGCCTGTTTTCTATAGTCTATTACTACTAAGTATATATAAGAGGCTTTTTATATATACTAGATTAATATATATCTTAAACTACTAGACTAGATTATTACTAATACTAGCTTTAACTTTTATATAGTAGACTTTAAATATACTATATATATATTATCTATTAAAGTTAAGAAGATCTCTATTAAGGCTTATAATAGTATTAGTAAGGTTAAATAGTACTATATAGTGCTATAGTATATATATACTATTATCTAAGCTAAAATAGATATTAACCTTAAAGTTTTACTATAATATATAGTAAAAGTGCTTAATAATACTACTAGCTTAGATAGCCTTATACTTATACTTCTTATTTTTAGTGCTTACCTATAGATTTCTAATACTTTACTACCTCTAGTAACTACCTAGTAATATACTAAGGCTATTTATAAAGTAATAGAGGAAATATAGTAATTCTATATTAAAAAATAAGTAAATAAGGTACTTATAGCTTATAATAGCCTAGATATTATTCCTATTATATTATTATTACTATAGTTACTTATCTAAGTATAGTAAGAGAAGAGTAGCTAGTAAGGCTTATACTACCTTATTACTATAGATAGTACTACTTATACTATAGAGATAGCCTATAGACTATATAACTTTTATATTACTACTATTAAACCCTTTTATATATTAATTAATAATAGGCCTATACAGAAGCCTATTTTATAAGTATAAGATAATATAATAATAATACTATAATAGTTAAGCTAGGAGGAAGTATATAATATTATTATTACTAGTAATAACCTACTAGATAAGTAGCTTATATATAGGCTGCGCAGCTATTTCTATAAGAATCTAATTTAAATACTTTTTATAGAGGCTTTCCTATAAGCCTAGTTCCTAGTCAATACCTTTCTAACTACTAAGGAGGAGTCTAACTATGTACTTACTATTAACCTATATAAGAAAGGTATTATTACTATGCCTAGTAAGCCCTTTGAAGTATCTAACAAGGCTGAAATTAATAGCCTTACTACCTGTAGCATCTTTTATATTATCCCTTTTAATAAATAAAAGTATAGTAAGATATAGATCTTTAAGTTATAATTAGTCTATAAAGTAAAAAGTAAGACTAAGTAACCCTATAAGAAGAGCTACCTTATTATTTAAGGATATACTAATAATAGTAAAAGTATTATTTTTATATAGTTACTAATAATCCCATATATATTATAATAGATTATTCTTACTATTACCTTATTACTACTATACTAGAGATTATAACTATAGCTTTAAGATATTACCTAAGCCTATACTTAGTTTACTACTAACCTTAACTATATAATTCTTATATATTTACCTATAGAAATATACTATTATTATTCTATAAATACTATTATAGTTATTATAAAACTATTATATAGTATCTCTAAGGTAGGTACCTATTAGTAGGTAATATATAATAACTACTATAGAGAGAATCTCTAGATAGATATATTAACCTTTAACCCTTACTTACTAGTATCTATCCAAGATAATACTAATTTTAAGATAATTAATATATAGACTAATAATACTATTAGACTATTAGGTTAAGTCTTTACTAACTATAAGGAAGTTAAACTTATAAAGGCTACTTTTATAGTAAAACCTAAGTAATAACTTATTATTAATAACTTTATTACCTTCAATAATAGTATTATATTACTTACTACTAATAGTAAGATCTAGCTTTACTAAAAGGGCTAAGGTAAGAAGCTATAGCTTGTTAACTACTTATTACTAGAAGCCTAGTAATAGTATGTTAAGTAATAGGCTTGTGGAGTATATATTACTTTAATTTACTAGCCTAAGGCTTGCTTTAACTACTCTATTATTATATAATAGTAATTACTTATAGTAGATAAGATTAGAGACCTTAACTATTAAATTAAATAGTAGATAAGTAACCTTAACTATAGACTATAGTTTCTACTTATTAACTTAATAACTATAAAACTCTTTATCTTTATTAATAGATCCTTTACTAATAATAGTAACCTAATATTATAATTAAGCTTTATTATTATTATTACTAATAAATAAGACATTAGTAAAATAATAATATAACTACTAACTAATAGTAATTATTTTTAAGTTTATAGTAATATTATTTACTTTAGTTTAATAAAGTATAAGAGAGTTACCTATAGTATACTTACCTCTAAGATATATATAATAGTTACTAGTACTAATATTACTTATATAATTAGAATAATACTTATAATAGTAACTAATTAGCTAAAAATACTATAGATCCTTACTATTATCTATACTAACTTATACTTACTCTATAAGTATCTTATAAAGCTTGGTACTATAAAGGAGAAGTACCTTATAATTAATATTATAGCTCTTTAGTAATTATATAAATATTATAAGGTCTATAAAATATAATAGATTTATAGTAGTAATAATCTAGCTAATAGATTTATAAAGTTATTACTAAATCTTATACTAACTAGCCTTAGTAGTAATAGATTAATAGATACATAGATAAATAGATAGGTATTATATATATAATAGGTTATATAATAATAAGGTATTAAATACTTTTATTTCTTTTATTTTTATTATATTTTTAAGCTTTTTAGATTATATTTATTTATTAGGTACTTTTACTACTAGAGAAAGTTATTAGTATTGTAATACTAGCTATTGTAGGACTGATTGGCGTTATTAGGCTTAACCCCAATAACGCGGCAGCAGATTAACTGTAATTCTACCACAACCCCACCAGGCCAATAACCAGCGATTCACTAAAAACACTTCACACCTAATGGGGAGTATTTACTACCCTTTTTAACTAGGTAGCCTACAATAGTTACACCTTAAACAACGCATAATAGAGATCTAGTATTTACCCCTATTATTAGCGTTACTTACCTATTAATACATATAGTTAACTATATCACAACCCCTATAATTCCTATAATTATAACTTAGTAGTTAAGGATATATATAGATAGTTATACAATAGTAAGAGTATATATAGAAATATTAGATTAGGTATCTAAAAACTTAAAAATATAAGGATCTAGGTAAGCTAAAACTCTTATATAGATGTATATAAGAATACCTAGATTTATAAAAACTAAGATTAATTCTCTAAACTTTATACTATACTATAATAAAGTAGTTAGATATATACTATATTACTTAAATATATATCCTTTTTTAAAGCTTTATAGTATTCTTTTAAAGCTTATATAGATCTATCTAAGCCTATACCCTTCTATCTAGAACTATATAATCCTAATTAAAAGTATATAAATAAGTTAGATTATATATAGATATATATAGACTAGATTAAAGCCTTATTATTACTATTTAAATATATTAAGATATTAATTAACTTATTTACTTTTATATGGATATAAGTAAATTAAACTATAAGATAAGAAAGTATATAAAAATATACTATAATTAATAAAATTAAGCTTACTTATAATAGAAATAAGTATATTACTAATATAATATATATACTTAGGCTTAAAGCTATAGATCTATATAAGAAAGTCTATCTCTATATAAGTAGCTTTAACTATCTTAGACTTATAAGAAGTAAATAGTTTACTTCTAGGTTACTTAGTTTTATTAGAAACTATATAAAAGTATAAGTAATCTATAAATCTAATTAAAAGTATATAAAACTTATTAAAACTATATCTATTTATATTAAAGTTACATATATAGTTAGTATAAGTAGTTATACTTAGGATAACTATATAGATATTATATAGACTATTACTTTTTTAGTAATTCTAATATATATTTATATTAATATATATATTTCTATATACCTATATAAGAATAGTATTAGTATTTTAAGGGTAATAGTAATCAAGCTTATACTTAGTTTATATACTATTAGCTACTTTTATATAGATATTAAGTATATAGAGCTATATATAAATAAGTAAAACTATAAGTAGGAATAAACCTATATAGAAATATACTTTTATATCTTTTTTATTAAAGAGCTAGTTTAGAAAAGTACTAGAAATATACTTAATTATATCTAAATATAATAATTAATATAAAACCTATAAGATATATAGAGATATATATATATACTTATAGTAGAATATAGTTACTATAATATCTATAGTATTATTAGGTAAAGTAATAAGAATATTATCTTCTATAGAAAGGTATATACCTCTAATCTCTTCTAAGATAAGCTTAAATATAGTATATATATATATAGTAATATAAGAAATAATATATAATTTATATAAAAAGATATAAGAAAAAGAGAAAATATAAAGGGATATATAGAATTATATAAATTAAAGTAAGTATAATTAAAAGTATATAAGTAATACTAAATACCTAAAGAAATATATAGATATATAAAAAACTATATATATTAAATTAATTAATATATTAAAGAAAAAAAATTTAAAATAAAAAGAATTAAAAGTAAAAAAAAAGTAAATAATACTATATAGAAATTATATAGTTAGAGGTAACTTATATACTTTAAATTAGGTATAGAAAAAGAAAAAAAAGTTTAAAAGTAAGGGAAAAAGTATTTATACTTTAATAAGGAATTAGTTATATACTTACTAATTAGATAGAGTATATACCTCCTATTAGTATATAATTCTTAAGTAATTAGATACTTAATATTCTAAGATTCTATATAATTACTTTTTAAAATAAATATTTATCTAAAAACTTAATTATATATATATAGCTTAGAGCAATAGTATAACCTATTTTTACTAACTTATGGAGTAGGTATAGTAACTAGTTAACTTTTAACCTAGTGCGCCCTGCAGGCTGCCGTACTTGGTTGCACTTTCCCATGCTTGACAAGAAGGCGGTACTTGAATACTACAACTAGTGTGCGTGGGAAAGTACCTAGTGTAGGTACGTAGTTATTAGTGTGCATTCACGCCGAGGAAGGTACCGTACCTAGGTAGTGCAGTGCCTACTAGGTAGGTACATACAGTAAGGTCTGTATAGAGGGAGGCAAACATGCCATGAAGGAAGGTGATGACAGAACAAGCTATGCAGCGCTTCTTCTTCTGCTTCTTCTTCTGCTTCTGCTTCTGCTTCTTTCTTATTGTGTAGTCGGCATGGTCTCTTGGTGGAAAATACCTACCTGCATCTGATTCGGTGGGTCGGTAGGTCGGTACCTACCTAACTACCTCTAGGTATGGAGTACGTACCCTGTGATGAACCCATTATTTTAGCCCCCGTCCGTGTGGGCTCGATCTTCACAACCCCGGGCCACATGTCTGCATCTCAGGGCTGGCCGCTCGATCTTGGTGCACGCCTCTCCACCCTTCCCGGGCCGTCGCCATCGCCATGCAAAATGTACGGATATACCTATGCACAATCCTTACCTAGACAGGGGGCTTTGGAGGAACAGGGTGTGGAAACTCTGCACTACCTAGACCTGGAGAGGTGCTCAAGAAAATCTCAGGGTCCAATGCGCCATGGGTCAGGCGGGTAAGTCGCCGGGAAGGAGGCGTCATGATTGCTCTTGAGCCATCGGCGAATCCTCCTCCCCTCGGTGATTGAAACCTCCAAACTCTTGCGACTTCAACGTCGATCCTTATCCACCGCTGCTCCGTCTGAACTCGATGCAACTCCCAACTACTTCACATCCCGGCCAAACCTGCGCGCCGTGAACCTACTCCCTGTTGACCACCGTCAGGACGACGGCTTGACCCTGCATCGTGTCATGGTCTTGGCAATACTAGTAGTAGACTCCGTATATCACGCTGCCGTGCTCCATTCGGCATACTCCCCAGACCCCTTTCTTCCTTTGCCAAGCAACCAACCTCGAGACGACTCTATACTTCCTCGGCTTTTGCCTACAAAGAAAGACGTCTTTCCTCTTCGCGCTCGCACCGATCGATCCTCCGGCCTAAAAGTCGATGCCGTCGGTCTTTGCAGCCTCATCGCCCCGACCACCCAACCATCGTGGCAAGTCCCCTGGTACTCGCTGCTAATGCGTCATCCATACCCTCTGGCTCCAACCTAACCTCCACTCTGTTTCTCATCCTCCTCGAGACTCTCTCCTAGACTCAGGCTAAACCCTGCCCTACAGAGGAACGAACCCTTGTCTCCCGCTTCTCGTCCATCTCCCCTTCCTCCTCTTGGTCCCCATGTCCTGCCCCAACTGACAGACCGCAACTCAACCGCTTGTCTGGAATCTGCAAACCACCGCCCACTCTACATTCATCCCCTGTGGCGACTCTGAGGCTGGTCTGCTTTTCCCAGTTGGTCTGGAACTCAAGTCAGATCTAACGGCTTCTCTTACGCCATGACTTGGGCCTAGACTCTCATCAACATAATCTGGACTTAACCTCTATCCTCTGCTGTTCAGTCTCGTTTGTCTGAACCCATCCGTCTTTCCTTTACTCCGTCTTGGATCTGCCATCCACGCCGTCTCACCAGCTTTCACACTACTGGCAGAATCCAAACGCTGTACAAAGCTGTCTATCCCGGAGCAATCCCAAATATTCCTTGACAATTGGCAACGAGCGGCCAATCACGCATCTAGCGCACACCATCCCCCCACCATGACGGCTACAAATATCCTCATATATCTGCTCCGGCATGACCTACGCATCACCGACAACCCGATCCTTCATCACCTATCCACCGCCTCGGATCACGGCTTCACCCATGTGCTTCCAATTTACGTCTTCCCAGCACATCAGATCGAGATATCCGGCTTCCTCCGGGAGGGTTCCAAATCACCCTACCCCGAAGCCCGCAGCGAGGTTGGAAAGTTTTGGCGATGTGGGCCCCATCGCACCAAGTTTATCGCGCAGTCTGTCTGGAACCTGAAGGGGTCTTTGGAAAGTGTTGGTAGCGGTCTCTCTCTCCGAGCAGGCAAGTTCGGCGACGTCGTTGGCGATCTCCTCCAAAAGTTTTCCGACAAGAAACAAAAGGTCGGTGCCGTTTGGATGACTGCCGAGGAGGCTTTCGAGGAGAAGCAGGATGAAAAAGCCGTGTCCGCAGCATGCGAGAAGCACGACGTCGCCTTCAAAACCTGGATGGACGAGAAGTACTTCATTGACGAGTAAGTCCATCCCCCAAGACAAAAGCCTGGCCCGGTAGTAGTAATGCTAATGCGGATCAACCCCGTTTGCCAGTCGTGATCTCAACTTCGATTCCCCGGCCGAACTGGCCGATGTGTTTACGGCCTACAGAAAGACACAGGAACCACTGCGCGAAAAGCCCAGGCCAACGCTACCTCGTCCTAAAAAGGGGTCTCTTCCGCCTTACCCAGACCAATCCGTCATCTCTCCTCAGCAAACGCCGTTCCAAATTCCCTCGACTTATGATGAGTTGGAGGCCGCCCTTCTCAAGCCATTGACCAGCCCGTTCACCGAAGAGCCCAAATTTCCCGAGAATGCTCAGTCGGTGCATCCATTTAAGGGCGGCGAAGATGCTGCGATTGAGCGGCTGGAACACCTGACCAAGACGGGATCGATGTCCAGCTACAAGGATACTCGCAACGGGATGCTCGGTGTCGACTTTAGCACCAAGCTGTCGGCTTTCTTGGCACTGGGTTGTCTAACATCCCGACAGATACACGAGGCCT
The DNA here is from genome assembly GCA_016618095.1 of Colletotrichum echinochloae. Lineage (NCBI taxonomy): Eukaryota > Fungi > Ascomycota > Sordariomycetes > Glomerellales > Glomerellaceae > Colletotrichum > Colletotrichum echinochloae. Next base: position 4,298,350 of record JADEZT010000008.1, read on the forward strand.
TGGTCAGGTTTGAGGACGGCCAGGACGACAGGTTCAAAGACACACCGGGATACGGAGAGGGAGAAAACGAGGGAACCAAGGCAGTTCGATTTGAACTATTATGGCGTGACTACATGAGGCTGTGCACGATGAAGTTTCGGGGAAAGCTCTTCCGCGTCACCGGATTCAAGAATGACACAACGCCCAAGTGGAAGTCGGCTGATCCCGAACATGTAGTCTCGGAAGACAACTTGGGGACCCCAGTCGGCGAAGTCCAAAAGATGCTGCAACGTTTCCTCAACGGGACCACCGGCATGGGCTTGATTGACGCCTCGCAGCGGGAGCTATATCACACCGGCTACACCTCCAACCGGGCAAGGCAGAACGTTGCATCGTTTTTGACCAAGCATCTTGGTATCGACTGGCGATATGGCGCGGAATGGTACGAATATCTTCTCGTCGACTACGACGTCAGCTCCAACTGGTCCAACTGGCAATACGTTTCTGGGGTCGGCAACGATCCTCGTGGGGACAATAGAATCTTTAACCCGGTCAAGCAGGCTTTCGACTATGACAAGTCGGGCGAGTATGTCAAGGCTTGGGTGGTTGAAACGCGCGAGATTGAGAAACTCGAGAACGTTTTCCAACTCTGGACAGCACCTCAGGAAGAGCTGGAGCGCTTGGGCTTGAGCAAGAGTATTCTGGTCACAGACCCAGTCAAAAAGATTGACTTCTCGGTGGAAGGGAAGCCAAAGACTGGGCGTAGGCAGTATAATAATCGCAGGAGAGGAAGGGGCAATTCCGGCCAGAACGGGTCCGCTGGGAGTGGCTCCCGGGGACCGCCACCCGCGACGGGAGGTCCCGCGGCAGGGTCCGGCCCGTCAAACGGGGCAGGGTCTGACCAAGCGTCCACAGGCCACTCATCTTCCAGGTCACCGCCAAATGGACCTCAAGGATATCGCACCAACGGTGGCTACCGTGGTGATATGCGTGGCGGACATCGTGGGGGGCGAGGCGGGCGCGGCGGTGGGGGCTACCGGGGAGGACGCGGGGGTTACGGCGGAAGAGGAGGAGGAGGACCAGGAGCGGGAGGAGGGTTTAACAACCCGTATTATGTTCCAAACACCCAACCCAATGGATACCCCAATGGCCAGTTCCGGCCACAGTGGGCGAGCATGGCATCCGGTCCGGCGATGTAGATATCATCAATTTGTAGTCATGACTGGTCATGATGAATAAAAGCAGCGTCCTCCAGCGTCGTCAACTTATGATCCATTGAAGAGATGTTGTTCGGAGTGTGCGTACACGTCAATAGGGTGTGTGTGAACCATGTCAGGCCGAGACCGGCACCACAAGTTACGCTCGCCTATCCACTACCATTACTCATTGCCGACCTTAGTATGTGTACATTGCCAAGGACGAGGAAGTCCAGGAAATCGGCCCGCGACGTTTTTGTCACGTCTCTCCCGCGTAAAAAAAAGCTAGTGCGTATCTCTACCGGTGTGACACCATCTCCAGGTGCGTCCTGTCTTCATGTGTCTCGGCGCGACGGACACAGCACCCCCCAGTTCGTCACGTCGAGTCGAGCGGAGCAGGGTCGGGAGTCTTGCGACAAGGCCGCTCTCGCCGGCCTCTTTACTATTCTACAGTTCCTACGTACGAACACGTGCGTCATACACCAATGGCTGGGCCTCCCCCCCCTTTTTTTGTATTTACGCGTCCTAGCGTATTCAAGAGGGTGGTTCAATAACCACCGGGCGCCATCGCCTCCGTAACGCCGTGTAATGCAACAACAATGAACCCCCTCCCCCCCAAAACCCCCGAATTCCCCCCTTACTTCGTTCGTTCTCTCCCCCGCACCAGACTAAAACTTCTTCCCCAAAGGCTGCGTTTCGCCTCCCTTGGGCACGACGAACAGGGCCTTTGCCTCGACGACGGTGCCGCCATCCGGGTCCTCCATCCGGCCGATGACCCACATCTTGCGGTCCGACTTGTCCTCCTCGTCCGGGCGCTCCTTCTGCCACTCGGGCAGGGCCTTTGCGACGCGCACGATGTAGACCATGCCGGGGGCGACGGGCTCCTTGAAGTTGACCGACAGCTTGGCCGTGACGGCCGTGTTTGCGGGGAAGGTGAGGGAGGCGAGGCGGCCCATGGCCTCGTCCATGATGGTGGAGATCATGCCGCCGTGGACGATGCCGGGCCAGCCCGAGGTGCCGTGGCCGAACATGACGGCGAGGATCAGCTCGCCCGTGTAGCGGTGGCGGAAGACGACGTGGACGAGGCTCAGGCCGTTGGGGTTGTTGAGCGCGCCGCCGCAGAGGTGCCGCGCCAGCGTCTCGGGCGGGAAGTCGGTGTAGGGCTCCCAGTGGTCCCAGTCCGTGGGCGTGGGCATGCCGGTGCCGTGGTGGAGGGCCGGGACCATGGAGGCGAGCACGGGGTACTCCTGGACGGCCTCGAGGGTGGTCTGGGTGCGGACCAGCTGGATCAGCTCCGGGTCGTCCATCTCGATGGGCGGATTCGTGAAGGCGTGGCAGAAGCGCAGGGTCGACAGGTGGTCGTCGGTCAGCTTGTAGCCGAGGGCGAAGAAGAAGAGGGCCCAGAGGGTGCGACGGAGGTAGACGGAGCGGCGGGACGGCGGAGGCTGCTGCTGCTGCTGCTGCTGCCCGGGGAACTGGGGCCCGCCGCCGGACGTCGAGAGGAGGGCGGTGATCTGCGCCGGGGTGAGGTGGGAGAGGTTCGAGAGGGCGGCGTTCGCGGCGGCGGCCTGCTGGACGGATGGCGGGTTCCGGAGTACCGGGGAGGTCGGCGGCCTCTGGGCCTGCAGGCGGGACGAGGGCGTCGACGCGAAGGGGCGCAGGGCCGTGGGGGAGGAGGAAGGGGGGGCTAGCGGTCGCGACGGGCGGTGCGCCGAGAGGTCCCGGAGGACGCGGCGGGCCGTCGTTCTGGGTATCATGTCGGGCGAGTTTCGCCGTCGGGAGGTCTACCGTCGTTGTGCGGTGCTGGAAGGCCACGCGCGACGGGGCTCGATCGGGTTTGGGTCGGCGCAAAGGGCGATGACGGGCTTGGGTGGAAGTCGTTCAAATTTTGGTGGAGACCTATCCTTTCTGGGGGTCGGCTCTCGGTGAAGCGTTTACGCCGGTGGGATCGGTGAGTTTGCCGGAAGCTTTGGCCACTAACACACCTTGACTTTCACGCACGAGCCATCTAGGTACCCGCTTACGCTTACCTCCGTAGCTCAGCACCTCGCAGGGTACCTGAGCTGTGATGTCACTGCTACGATTCATCAGACCGATCGATGTGGGGGACAAGATACACCTCGATCGGTTCACCAATCTTGCATCGGGAAACAGAGTCTCAATTCAGAAAAGAAAAAAAAAGTATAGTCGTGACGCTTTATTCCATACAACTATCATCCTGAGGACGCCATGCTGTCTATCGCGATGCTTTGAGAAAATACCAATGGGGCGAGCAAGAGAGGAGACTGAAAGGGGGAAAATTGGGGGGAGAGAGATTTAGCTAGAGTAGCTTGCAAACACAAAAGAGTCAAGCTAAAGAAAACACACACCGGCTAAGCGGCCATCAGCGTGCTCCAGGCTACCCAAACACGCCTCGACTTGGGAACCGTGGCCCGTCCGCTACCGTCCGCCGCCGCACCGCCGTTGCGCATCAGGACCCGGCCGATCTCCATGTAGCTCTCTACGGCGACGACCATGGGGCCGCGCGCCTCCGAGGGAATCCACTTCATCGAGTCTCTTGCCTCGCCGTAGTGTTCAAAGGCCTTGGCGAGGATTCTGCGGCGCACCTTTTCGACGCCCTCGGAGTTGGGGCTCTTGAGGACGTCCTCCGGCGCCAGACCCTCGTCCTTGAGCCACGAGGTGGGGAGGTAGACGCGACCGATCTTTGCGTCCACGGCGACGTCGCGCGCAATGTTGACAAACTGTAGAGCGAGCCCCATCTGGCGCGCCGTGTTGCGGAGGTACGCCTGCATGTAATCGGGCAGGCCGTGTTGACAGTGGCTGAAGACAAGCTCGAGGCAGGCTTGGCCGACGGTGCTGGCGACGCGGGCGGCGTAGAGCTCGAGATCCTCGGGGTCGTTGATGGGGAAGGTGGAGTTGCTGAAGCTAAGATCCATCTCGAAGCCCTTGAGGAGCTCGGCGAGGGGCTCGCGCGGGAGAAGGGACGTCGGGAGCATGTCCAGAGCCGAGAGAGCGGACGGGGGAAAGTTCTCGGCGGCATATTTGGAGGCCAGGGGCGCCGAGGTCGCGTCGGGGTCTTTGTAGAGAAGGCTGAGGTGGCGGTCTAGCTTGGAGATCCAGGCGGCTGCCTCTTTGGGGGTTGCCGCATCGTCGACGAGGTCGTCGGCCAGGCGGCAGTAGGAGTAGCTGATGTCTCTTTTATCAGTAGGGCTCGCAGACAGCTCTCGGTGGCAGGGGGGGCTTACAGCAGAGTCAAGTCAATACGTAGGCGACCGGGGAAGACGGAACTGGCGAGATGGAAGCTGCGGCTCTTCTTGGCCAATCTAGCCACAGCTTGACGGATGCCCAAGATGCGCTGCATGTCGTACTTTGAAGAGGGAAAGACGCGGGCGCGCAGCAACGACATGGACAAAGCATCGGCCGGCTTGCCAAAGTTTTCAGGGAAGGCATCACAGACGGCAACGGCCTTGTCAAAGGCGGCAACGCCAAAGACGATGAGCATGTTGGTGACAAGGAAGAAGGTAGCCTCCTCTATTTCGAGACTACCAAAGAGTTGAAACTCCAGCTTTGTGCCGCTCTCGATGGCCCAGGTGCCGCGGCCCAGGGCCATCTCATCGACGACCCAGAGGTACACGGTAGGCAGGAGAACGGGCAGGGCAGTGCATGCCAACGGCAAAGCGAGGAGGAAATGGGCGGTGATTGTCCAGGTGAAGAGGGCAAAGGAGCATGCCCACACCAGGATCAGGCCTAGATAGGTGCCCTCGCCCTCCTTGGCGATGAGCCAGGCGCCCAGGAGGACGCTGCCGAAGAGAGCAAGCTGGCCGACGAGCTTCCCGCCCTTGATCCATTGCGGCAGAGTGGCAGGCGAATTGAGGTACTGGGCATGGAGGACGGGTTTGTTGAGGATGATGTATAGCTGGGCGGTGATATATGTCTGGATGATGAAGAAGAAGAGCTCCTCGGCAGGGATGTCATACAGGGTCGGGCCCAGAACTGCGTCGGGAGGGTAAGTCCAGATGCCGGTTCGAATAAGATATGAGTCCCAGGGGATGGTGGCCACAAAGGCGATTGTGACAATGAAGAGGGTTCTCACGACATCCAGACGCGTGAAGACAGGATACGAGAGGACGGTGAGCAGTGCTGCTAAAGGGATGGTGTACTTGACGTGCCTGACAGGGGTCAGCGAGGGTGGGAAAGGCGCGGAGAGTGAGAGTGAGAGAGAGGGAAAGGCACTTACACCAGCGCGTAGTCGTAGCCCATTGTGAGAGTTTTGCCTCGTGCGGACCAGCTGGATAGCCAAGAGAGTTCACAACAACAGGCAGAAACTCATTGAGGGCGAGGAAAGAAGATTGTGAAGCTGTTGTGGTGTTTGAGAGAAAATATGAGGCTTGTCGACTGGCAGCCGCGGCCGTGCATTCGTTCGTTCTTTCCTTCCCTTCCGTGCCCAACTACCTATCTGTCCAAGTCGGATGAGAAGGCACGTTCCAGACGGCACAGCTGGACCTTGCAGCTGGGGGCGCTAACGTCTCATGGAGGGTGACACCTCAGGGCGTGTGAGGTGAGAATCCAAGGCGTGTGTATTGAAGGGAGGCATGTACTGCAATACCAACTGCAATAGTGTACCTACCAGCGGGGGGGTCAACGCAATTATGACGAGTTGCTTATCTGAGTGTGGGAGTATATGCAAAGTGAAGTGACCCAGTGTTATTAAAATCCTCCATGCAATGTAAGACAAGCTGCTGACTGGGGTTTGCTGCCTGTTGTGCTGGATCTTTTTTTATTTATCCGTCTTGCCGCAGGTACGACAGAGGATGGTTCACCGTTGGGTGTAGTGTACCTAGTGTAGGTATGGCTGGCGGCGTTAGATGGGATGAGAGAAGGGGTACACAAATGACGGCCGGCTAGTTCTCAGTGGAGGAGCAGTGAATTGTCCCGACTCAAGACTCAAGGGAGCATGGTATGTCATTCGCCGCCTGGTGCTTGCATTTTTGCTCCTCACTCTACTCACTTCTCGGAGCTCGGACGTTTGGGGGGGGGGTTTAGAAATCCCAGAGATTCCAAGACGAGGCGAGAAGCACTCGATCAAATCCTGTCGCAAGAGGTGCATGCGCATTAAAGCCTAGGAGAAGAGGGGAGAGGGAGGGGAAAGGTGGCGCTTACAGTAGAGCTTCTTTCCCGTTTCGGCCATGGAGGGCAGGGGGGTTGCTGGAGGTGCGGTACCTCGAAAAGAAGGGGGCAAAGGGGGGGAAACAAGGTACCCGACTAGGGATGAGCTGGGATGGATTGTTGAGGATTAAAGTGCAGCAACTTCCGTGCAACATGCAGCAGCAGCTTTTGCGCGAACCGAATTTGCAAGGTTGTCGGCCATATTGGTTGGCCGATGCCCGAGGGGAATAAAAGTCTATGACGACCACATGCGCGTCCAAACATGGGATTTTGCATCCAACACGCCAGCTCAGATCCATATTTTGTTCGGGTCGGTTTGCCAGTCGTCAATTAATCCCTACACCTGCAACACCTAGGATGGATGCACCATGTCCATCCAGATTACCGCCTGGACTACGTACCTCACTCAGTATTGATTAGGTACTTTCTTGCTAGGGACTAAGCGTAAAACGCCGTGGTGGGAGGGAGCAGTAGCGTGACAAGGTTGCATGTCGTCTTACCTACCTACCTAGGTAGTTGCCTAGGTAGTACCTGCTCCTCGGATGGAATGTTTCTCGCGCGGACTGGTTGGTATTCATTACAGCAATTGATGTCTTTACAACCCATTTAGTGTACAGAGACCAGCAAAAAAAGTAAAGAGACGGCCGCCCGGTATACACGCCGAGTCCGCGACGTTACCCCTTCTATTGTAAGCTCAACCGATGGTGCCAACGAATCATCCATCTGCGAATCCCATGTCGATATATCAAGACGGGTTTCGTCCGTTCTCCCCGGTCCCCTTCCCTCGTGTATCATGTACCTGTGCGCATACCTCTACTACACAAGTATCTACGTGCCAAGCTTTTCTGCATACGTGGAAAAACATCAGCTCCAACGCCGCGTCCCTTGCTTCCGTAGGTAGTGTACACTAATACATTACGCCGCCATTTGCCCTCTTCACCCCCAACCAGTTCAGGAGACTTTTCTCCTTTCCCGAATGCCTGCCGCATGATTGGTCTTCGCCCTCCGTCAGTCTCCAATGTTTAATACCTGTCGGGAGCCTCCTCCGAGTCGAGGTGTCATCACTCACCCGCGTCCGCCGGTGCCGAGCTCGTCGTCGTGCGATTCTCACGCCCCCTTCTTCATCCCTCCCCCCCTTTGCACCCGCCACTCTCTTGCTTTTGTGGACTGTTTGGCATGCGAGCGGACCTCGACTGTCTGCCACTCTTCACATGCTTGTTCGAATGACGGGATAATCATCCATTATGAATCTCAATTGAGACTCTCTTACCCTATCTCTGCGCTCCCCTTTCCTTCGTTCCAGCGTCTCTCTCAGTTGTCGACTTTGGTGAGAATCTCACTGGGCCCCCCTCCATCTCATCTGTATAATCTCCACGACTATCGCATCTTGTCTTCCCAGTGTCTAGCTCTGCCGTCTTAGTGAATCCGGGACCCTCCTCCTCCTCCTCCTCGCATACAATGTCCCAACTCGGCGAGAAGCCCAAGACGGCAATCGTCGTCGGCGCCGGCGCCGGCGGTGTTGCCCTCGCCGCCCGCCTCGCAAAGGCCGGCTTCGCCGTCACCGTCCTCGAGAAGAACTCCTTCACGGGCGGCCGATGCTCCCTCATGTTCCAGGACGGCCACCGCTTCGACCAGGGGCCCTCGCTCTTCCTTCTGCCTCAGCTCTTCCACGAGACCTTCAGGGACCTCGACACCACCCTCGCCGGCGCCGGCGTCGACCTGCTGCGCTGCGAGACCAACTACAACATTTGGTTCCACGACGGCGAGCTGTTCAAGCACTCGTCCGACCTCGCCGCCATGAAGACCCAGATCGAGCGCTGGGAGGGCAAGGACGGCTTCGAGCGCTACATCAAGTGGCTGAGGGAGGCCCACACCCACTACGAGATATCCGTCAAGGACGTGCTGCACCGCAACTTCACAAAGTTCTTGGATCTGGCCCGCCCCGGCTTCGTGCGGCACGTCGTGAACCTGCACCCGCTCGAGAGCATCTGGAGCCGCGCCAGCAGGTACTTCTGGACCGAGAGGCTGAGGAGGGTCTTCACCTTCGCCGTCATGTACATGGGCATGTCGCCCTTTGACGCCCCGGCCACCTACTCCCTCCTCCAGTACACAGAGTTCGCCGAGGGCATCTGGTACCCCAGGGGCGGCTTCCACCAGGTCGTGGCCGCGCTGGTGCGCATCGGCGAGAAGATGGGCGTCAAGTACCGCCTAAACACCCCCGTCTCCCGCGTCCTGACCGACGGGCACAAGGCCACCGGCGTCGAGCTGGAGTCGGGAGAGTCCCTCTCGGCCGACGTTGTCGTCGTGAACGCCGACCTGGTCTACGCCTACGGCAACCTCCTCCCCAAGACGCCGACCATTACAAGCTACACAGAGTCCCTGCGCAAGCGCGAGGCCAGCTGCAGCTCCATCTCCTTTTACTGGTGCATGGACCGCAAGATCCCCGAGCTCTCCGTCCACAACATCTTCCTCGCCGAGGAGTACCGTGAGTCCTTCGACGCCATCTTCAAGCGCCACTCCCTCCCCGACCAGCCCAGCTTCTACGTCAACGTCCCCAGCAGGGTCGACCCCTCGGCCGCCCCCGAGGGCAAGGACACCGTCATCGTCCTCGTCCCCGTCGGCCACCTCGCCGAGTCCAAGGGCGGCTCCGGCCTGACCCACGACCCGAAGCACTGGGACGACATCGTCGCCCGCGCCCGCGCCGCCGTCGTCGAGATCGTCAGCGCCCGGACGGGCTGCGGGCCGCTGACCGACTTCATCACCCACGAGACCGTCAACACCCCCCTGACGTGGGAGGACAAGTTCAACCTCGACAAGGGCGCCATCCTGGGCCTGACCCACGGCATCTTCAACGTCCTCGCCTTCCGCCCCCGCACCCGCGCCGAGGGCCTCGAGAACGCCTACTTCGTCGGCGCCAGCACCCACCCCGGCACCGGCGTGCCCATCGTCATGGCCGGCGCTAAGATCACCGCCGAGCAGATCCTTGACGACCGCGGCATGCAGGTCCCGTGGGCCAGGGGGTTCGACGGCATCCTGAAGCCCCAGAGCCAGTCGCCGGGGCACAAGAAGCTGGACAACGTGCGTTACGGCTACCACTTTGGATCCGAGGAGGTCGCCGTTCTCTCCGTCGGGCTTGTGCTGGCCCTGATTTACTTTTACTTCTGGCCTACTCTGCAGCCATTGCTTTGCTAGTTAGGTTGACAGTGTATTGATGGAATGGTCACGTTATGGGCAGCGCCTTCTCGATTAATATAGACTTCACTACTTCCATTCGCCCTCGCTCTCCTGATGAAATCTCCGAGACCCGAGTGACCGTCGCGAAAAGGACACTGACCCATCTTCGTCGAATTCGATTTTCTCATCCTACTCGCCAAAGTATTTCTTGCACCTTTGAGTCCTGACAATACAGGAGTTGGTCTTGAGCGTTATAGACATTAGACCCTTTGCGGCGAGATAATGCCAGGAGTTTCGATGCTATTCTAACAACAGCAAAAAGGAAGATCCAATTAGTTAGATACACTATAACAGGGCCAACATTCGGCCGGTCTTGGATGAATTTCTATGATCCTGACATCTTATCGCAACATTGTATGCCTCTTGTCCGGGCAACTCACACCCAAATCCAAACACTTTTCACACAGGCGGAGCTGACATCCACCATCGCAATTCCTCCGATTCACGAACCAACCAAATATTGCGCACGCATCACAATAATCGAATGGGTTACGGCCAACATTGGGCTGTAGGTTGATGGGAGCGCCTGTGGAAATAGGATAGTCAAGTCGATCAGGATGCTTCTCCATGAGCTCTGCAATCTTGGAATTGCCTGTTCGACGCGCCCACCATTGCAAAGTCCGCCCGAAGCCGTCTTGAACTTGCATTTTGACATCCGAAGCCTCATGGGCGAGCAACATCTCCACTACTTTTAGGTGGCCGTTCCTAACAGCAGCGAATAACGGCGTTGAGCCGTACCAATCTGTTGATGCCGTGGAAGCCCGGCCATCATCCAACAAGTGCTGTACCACAAAACTGTGCCCGGCTCTAGATGCTATAAAAAGAGGTGTGCGGGAGCGCTTGTCCGGGCTATTGACATTGACTTCTGGGGTTTGCAGGAGTAGCTTAACCACTCCGATGTAGCCTCTGGCTGATGCCACATGCATTGGCGTACGTCCATCAACTGTGACAGTAGCATCAGCCCCCTTCTCGAGGAGCAGCTTAACCACCTCAATGTGGCCTCTAGCTGCTGCTGCATGAATTGGCGTCCATCCGGTATCACTTGCGATAGTGGCATCAGCCCCCTTCTCGAGGAGCAGCTCAACCACCTCAATGTTGCCTGTAACTAATGCATAATGCATTGGCGTCGATCCAGTATGATCTGTAATAGTAGCATCAGCCCCCTTCTCGAGGAGCAGCTTAACTACCTCAACGTGGCCTTGAGATGATGCATTGTTCAGTGTTGTCCTGCCATTTGTGTTGGCGTTGACGTCAGCGCTGTTGTCGAGAAGCAGCTGCACGATATGATGGTAACCATTATGTGCTGCTGCTCCAATTGCTGATCCGTATTCTCCGCCTTCAGTATCAAGGCTTGAAGAGAGCGATTTGTCTTTCAACAGAACACCCAGGACAGAGTGCAATCCGAGTAGTGACGCGTAGTATAAGGGATTTGGTGTTTTCCCCCTCGGTTTCCCAAAAAAACGATCGACATTCCATATGGAAACCCAGGCTTGAAACACGACTTTTTCAAGAAATAGCCGCATGGCTTGTGTTTCAGCTAATCCTTCTTGGGCACACTCCCGGTAGTGGTGAGGCCAGTTTTGGGCAGCGTATATTGCAAGCGGATATTGATCTCGGACGAGTGAAGGATATGCAGTGGAAAGTTGTGGTTCCAATAGCAGCGTTAGACATATAACGGCCATTAGTTCATTGCCTTCCCGTCTCTGGACGCTGAAGAACGAGGATTCCTTTTGGGCCTGAATCCGCTCCGACTCGAGATATTCCTGGACGGAAAAATGGGCAATGCGCACTGTGACTGCCTCTGAATAATGGTGCACGCCTGTTTCCGTAAAACCTGGACATAGTTGTTGTAGATCGTCTACGTTCCCAAGTTTACGCTTCGCGTTGAAACTGGCCGTGGCACCAACCTCAACAGCTATGGCATCGATGAGCTCCGGGACGGTCAACGGCCTTACAGCACAGCAGAGAATCGCCAACATCTGTCGAGCATATTCTCTCGATTCGATTGGAATGTTTCGCAGCATGCGTTCGTAGGTCTCATCCAACGTCTGTGGCAGCGATTGAAGACGTTGCTCGAGGAGATGCTCGCTTCTTGGGCAATCGGCTAGTGCCTTCAATTGGCATTCCACCCACCGGAACCTGTGGTGAATTTAGTGAATGTGAAGTGGGTTGGTGACGGAGAACCTACACTCCATTCGACTTCTCGATGAGCACCTGCTCTATTCTACCATGGTGTTCTTTCCACTTTCGGAGACGTCGATTGTCTCGGAGGTGTTGGGAAACGAAACTCGCTATATCCTTGTCTATGCCGTCGTTTTTCATGACTATGACCTCTTCTGGCACGGCTTCAAGTGCGTCACGGATGTCGACTTCATCCCGGCTCGTCACGAGAAGGTGCAGCCCTGGCTCTGACCAAGCACGGATGTCTTCCAGTGCTTGGAGCATCGCATCTCGGTGTTTTCCCCGCGGGCTCTCATCTAGTGCATCGATCACGACATATATACTCAGAAAATCGCGAACAGTCTGGTGGAGGCATTCTAGAAGGGCCTCATCTGGTGGCGTGGTGGTGCGATATCTTTCATATAATCGTGTGAGAGCGGTATTTGTGACGTCGAGCTGGCTTGACAGCTGCAACAGCAGCGCCCGTAGCATCGCAGAGGTATCTTGTTTGCTCTCGTCCGCGAAGGTGAAGGAAAAGAATGCAATGCCTACTTTTGGCTTGGACCTTCGATGCCCAAAGACATGCTGGATCGCTGTGGAACATAAGACGGATTTTCCGCACCCGGCGAACCCTTTTAGCCAAAGGAACGATCTGGGATGCTCGAGCCAGGAGATGAAGTAGGGGCTCTTGATGAGCCATGAACCAGTGCCTGGGTGTCTCTTTTTACACGCATTGTTGAAGTCGATGGAAGCATCGGGCGCTCTAAGCCAATCCTGTATCTCGCGGGACAGCTGGGAAGCCCTGACTAGGTCCAGGACCGCTTTCGTGTTCTCGATCTCATCCTGGACGCGGTCGGTAACGTCTTGCTGTAAGAGTTGCAGAGCCAGTGATAGTTGCGTGACCAGTTCATCAATGTCTTCGTCCAACTTTTGCAGCGTACTTTGCGGAAACGGATAGGCGAGTCGGCGGCCTGTGGCTCGAATGGCGGACCGAATATCATTCACCTGCGCCCGTTCAAACTTGCGAGACTCCTCCTGGAGGTCCTGAATGCACTCTTCGCATTGCTTGATAGTAGACTCGATGTTCTTGAGCACATGCTTTCTGTCGACTTTGATTTTACGGCCATCAAGGTGGGCATGTAGGCAGTTGAGTATCTCCAACAAGTTCTCCAGTTTGCGCGCCGTGTGGGCGACGTCCGAGTGTTGGTCTCTAACAGCAGAGTAGTAGTTGTACAGTGATTGCGTTACCTGGAGGCCTAGGGATATGATTCCCACAGCACTTCCAGCCACAGATAAAGGGTCTGACATGGTTATTCGCAGCGCCGGAAGGTTGGAGAATGAATCGTTTGAAGATAGTCCGTCGGGACGCTAGAAATCTGACAAGAACTGGGAGGTGAAAATCTCGCAAGGGAGGGGTTTGATACACGTGACAACGAAGGCGGCCTCTCTGGGTGGCCGGCTCTGTCCCAACAGGGTACGATGCCGCGCCTGTTGGTGCAGGTGGCTGTACCAATCGATGCCGACTCAGCCAGGCAGGCTGGGTGCAAATACGGTACTTCGCCTTAACGAGTACGGGCACCCCATGCTGATGCGAATTCGCGCAATCAAACATGGAGATCCGGAGGACACCTTGACTCTCGGCACCAATACGATAAGATTGAAATATGGGTAGAAGTCGCTTCGGGCCCGGTTCCCGCCCCGGATCGGCTCGCGGACCCATAATTAATTCAAACTTTGGAACCGAGCCATCTCGGCCGGTCTCGAGCGACGGCTGCTGAGCTTTCCAGGTCGAATCAGGGCCAATTTCCCATTACTGCCTCGCCTGAGGCGCAGCGCAGTAGTAGCATCCTCCCATCCAGCTGAATCGAACAAACCATCACTTAATCACCTATCACAAAGTTTCCCCTTTGACTCGCACCATATACCAGAAGTACAACCCTGAGTCCACATGCCACCGACCATTGCGCTAGTTCTAGATACTTCCAACTGCAGAAAGGCTCACCCGCACCTGCGGGAATGACAGCGGCTCGAAGTGGGCCAGGACGGTTTCTCTTGACCGCGTTGAAGGCCCCGAGCACACCGATAACAACAGCTTGATTGAATAGTAAAAGATTCATTGACGCATCGGGTACGGCTTACAGTAGTGCAAACCGAGCGCAGAAAAATACCTAGTCATTGTTAGACTCACATCATACCTATAAGTTCCAGAGAGTAGCAGCACAAGCATTGGCTCTCACAGCCTGTCTCCCCATGGTACACCCACCAAGTGTGCCCATTTTTGCAAGCCATCGACAACATCCGTAATCGGAACTTTCAGACCCAGGTGAGCCCTTTGCGACACATCCTGGGTGAAGCCCTGTCACTTGTATCCGTGAATACCGCCTTGCTGTCTTGTGCCGGCTTGATATCATCACCGACACGCCCCTTCCCCCTTTTGGCGTAAGCAGCCCGCCTCCCACGGCGGTAACAAAGCACGGCGCCCACCCGGCGACTTCCACCGGAATCCGGACACCCGCTCATCGCTGTCCCCCCCTAGCCTGCGCCGCTGCGTCACGGTTGATCGCCTCCTCCCCGAGGACCTTGCTTGCGGCCATGAACCTGTCGACCGGACGTCAGCGGACGAAACCACTTAACACAACCTCCCCTTGGCAAAATCCGGACGGAAACACTCACATTCCCCCGTGCCACGCGCCGAGGCCCCGCATGCTCTCGGCTTGCACGCTCGTCATACGGACCAGGTTCTCCGTGTCGGCGAGGTTGGCCGACAGCTGGGCGAGCTGCGAATGCAGGTGCGTCTGGGGACAAATCCGGATCGCACGTCAGCAAAACGCTCTTCGTAAAGTGATCGAAACCACCATTTGTTCATCTTGCACCCCTCGTCCATGCTGCAAGACTTACCAGCTGCCGCGTCTTCGTCGCGTTGCCCGAGCTAGACGACATGGACGGCCTTGCCGTGTGCGTCATGTTGATGTTGCGTGATGCCATCTTGTTACTCTCACTCTCTCTCGCGTGATCTTTCCCCAGAAGAGCAAACAGACAAGAGCAAACGATCTATCACGAGGCGTCAGTCGAGTTCCCAGAATCCCTGTGGTTTCTGCGGACAGGGGGGCACATGTGAAGAGGAGGGGTAGAAGGAGGACCACTCACTTGCCGAACCGCGTGGTGTCCACGTGAGCAAAGCAACAGACAGGGAGCCGAAAATGAAGACAGGACCTCAACACTGGCTGATACAGTCTGTTGCGTTGGCAGTGTTGAAAACCTACTTTTTTATCTGTGCGTTAGTAACACCATCACCACCACCACCCTAGTTAGGGCCATGCAGGGGGGTTACCCTACTAAGTGACTATATATACTATATACTTTTATATAGATATTATAGTTATAAATAGCTTTAAGAGATTGTTATTATTATTATTAGTATATTATTAAAAAAGAAGAGGTTAAATACCTCTAGTAATATAGAGCTAGTATTACTAGTATTATTAGTTAATAATATATAAGCTTATAAGGCTACTTATAAAGTATTATTAAGTAGTAGAGTATTACTAGTAATAAGAAGTATATTAGTTACTTAGCTTCTTATTAATTATATAGTTATTATAAAAAGCTATATTATAAAACTATTAAAGAAGTTAATAATAATTCTTAAGATATTAAAAAAGTAAGTATTAATAAAGCTTTTATAGGTAGCTAAAGTAAGTAATAATAGTAATAATAGTAATAATAGTAATAATAGTAATAATAGTAATAATAGTAATAATAGTAATAATAGTAATAATAGTAATAATAGTAATAATAGTAATAATAGTAATAATAGTAATAATAGTAATAATAGTAATAATAGTAATAATAGTAATAATAGTAATAATAGTGTTGGTAAGCAAGGCGAAAGGGGTCTGGTGATAACCAGCGGGCGACGAATAAGGGGTCTCAAAAAGGGTCAATTATGCGTAAAGAAGTGTAACTATCAAGAGGGCCGCCAGGTTGAGCTGGCGGTGAAAGTGGCTGCCGCGGGTGGGCCCGCGGACGAGCTCGGACCGGTCTCACGTGACCGGTGGGATCGGAGTTAGTGGGTAACTCCGATGGATCCTGACAATGGGCTGGTATCGCAACACTGGTAACTCTTTATTGTAGCCAAATAGTCACCAGCCAGCCCTTGGTCTAAAAAGCTTAAAAACGCAATAAAAATCCAAATCGCAAAGTATTCAACTTCTCACTGCTGATGTAATATCCATACGTCACGTGCGCGAAACCTATCTATTTATCCGTATCTTCATCCGCCCAGTGCTGACAAGCTCCTCCAGTGCCTTGTTTGGCGATGACTTTGTGAAGCCGTCGGCCGGGTTATCCGTGCCGTGGATCTATTATACCTTGTGAATCTCGCGGCGTTTGTATAACTATTAAAGAGCCATGATATCTATTATAAGTCGCTTTTCCTTTGTGGTGCTGAGTTTCACTAAACACTTGTATAGTGAGTATGAATTAGTATATATGGTTGTGGGGATCTGAGGAACCTTGAGGCGGTCAGAGGCCATTACCAGCGTGGTCCCAATTGCGTGGGCCATATCAGCTCTGGTAACCATTGTGTATATCTTGGAGGTGAGTATGCTGCGGGTGACTCTTTTGTACTTTGTAGAGCTAAAATAGATGATATTGCTTGTGAGGTTGAAAGCGGTATCTCTACTGGTGGATGGGTGCTCTTTGTTGTTACTAGACTTGTTAGTAAGTGTGATAATAAAGCTGAGTTATGACGTTAAATTGCTGTTATTTGCAAAAGAGCTGTTAATTAATATGAAGAGTTTGGCACTAGTAAGATCTAGTAGTTGAAATCACAGCCCGCGGTTGAGGTTATCTATGTGCTACTTAACCTGCTGGTTGAGGTCCTTGATTTTAGCTGGGCTAGGTGACTGGTGCTAGGCAGTAATTAAATAGTTAAAGGTTGCTTCTAGTTAGTAAATAGAGGTAATACATGTGCCTTAGGTATGCTGCTTGATATACTACTGCTTTGTATTAGGTGCGCTAGGGTTAACTAATTATAGCTTCTTGCCTTAGTCCTTTTAGTAAAGGGTTATCTTACTATTGTTGCTAAGGGTTAACACGCTGCTATTAAAAGTAATAGGCTTGTTAACTTTAAGAAGTTACTTAGGTTTAGCTGTAAAAGTGGCTTCTTTTAGCGCGTGGTTTTTGTAGTTAGAGAATGATTTATCTATAAGGCTGATAGTATTGTCTATTTACATACCTATTATTATAAAGTTGTTGTTTTTAAGTACTAAAATAAGTAGGCAAGGGTTAAAAGTAGATAAATCTATCTAGAGGCTCTTTTTGTAGTAGTTATTATACGTAGCCTACTAATAAGTACCTGCCTCTAGTATACTATAGAGTAGCTATTTAACCTCTATAATTGTATCTGTTATATAGAGATAGTGAATTTTAAGGGGAAGTTAGGTAAGAATAGTATATACTAATTTAGTTACTAACTAGGTATATACTTACGTTATATTATATAACTAGAGGATATAACCCTATTATAAAAGTAATAGTATAATAGAGAGTATTACTTATTAGGTTATTTATTAGATAGTTAGTAACTAGGTTAAAATTATAGCTTTACTATTATCTATATAATCTTAGATAACTAGTTATGATTTTTTATAGAGCTACTTATTTTTATTCTTAACCTTGTATACTAATTATAACTTAAAAATCTATATCTTATTATACTTTTGCTTATTATATTTAATAATAAAAAACATACTACAGTCTATAAGTTCTTAGATTTTACTAGTATCTAACTATTTAAATAGCTTACTAGGTGTGGTTATTATACCCTTCTTATATAGCTTAATTACTAGTGCGTAGTTAGTATCCTCTTTTACAGTAAAAACGCAGTTAGTTACAGGGACTACAGGTGTGACTTCTGTAGTGAAAATTTGAGCTAGATTCTTCCTTGGTTAGCCTAAGCCTCTTCTTGCTAGTAGCGGCTGCGCGGCGACTATAATAGAGTTGCATTTAATTGGAGTATTTGTGGGTACCTCTGCTGCAGTGGTTGCTAGCGGTCTGGGTTGTGTGTGGTTAATAGGGTTCTCTGTCTTAGATAGGTTGTGCTATGGCTTGATAGTAGTAATAGGGAATTAGCGTGGTCCCTACAGGGTCTTAATAGTGCTGCTGGTGCTGTTATTGGCGGTTAATTAGTAGGGTCCTCTCTAACCTTTGCCTTAGCGGTATACCCTAATAAGTAATTATAGAGAGAGAGCTGTGCTTGTTATAGTATTAGATCTGTTATGTGTTATAAGTGCCTTATTAACCTGCCTTTTTGTGTAGATGTTGTAAATCTCCTCTATTGCCTTTTGTATAGCTTCTATGCGCTGCAGGGTTAAGGGTAATAGGGCTGAGTTATTGTTAATATAAGGGTATACACTAAAGACTAATAGCGTGGGGATAAGGCTATTAGGGCCTGCGGTATTGTTAATTACTTTTACAGTAAGTTATAGGGTGACTTTGGGTTTAGCCTCTAACTCCGCGCGGACTATCTTATATACTTAGTATAGTGTTGCGTAGTACTGTTTAACCTTATTAATACTGTGATAGGCCTTAATAGGGACCTCTTTTACCTTAATAGATAGTATATAAGTAGTATGCTTAAATTTAGCTATGTGAAAATTTAGCCTAGTGTCTGTGATAATCTAGTCTAGAGGACTAAGATATATATTAATCTAGTATATATATAGTGCTTCCTATATATGCTCTGTGGTAATAAAGTATAAAAATTACACTATATTAAAGGAGGTTATACTATTGATAATATAGAGTACTAGTTTATTACTATCTAAGTATATTATATTAATAAAGACCTTGTAGTTAAAGTTATAGTTATTATAGAGAGTGAACTTGAACCTTCTAGGAGCCTTTGAATTTAGCTAGTAATGCTAGTAAAATTTGTTAATCTCTTTGATGTTTGAGATTGCTATTATGTAGCTAGCTTGCTAGAGCACTTTGTGTAGTTAATAGACTAAGGGGTAACTAAATTAGTAATATATTTACTATAGCTTTATATCAGTAAGATAGTATTACACTATGTTATACTCTAGCTACTCTAAAAGCATCTATAGGTAGCCCTATTTATATATTACTAGTACTATAGTTATACCCTTAATAAGTATATTAGTAAGGTTATTAAATTATATACTATTAGAGTCTATATCTTTAAGGTATAAAAGAAATAGGGTACTAGAGGTTATTATATAGAAAGTGAGCTTACTAATAAGGGTAGGTATAGTAATAGCTTTAAGAGAGTTAAATAAATTACTGCTACTAAATTTAATACTTGCTTTGCTAGTTTAGCTTATATCTAGTAGTAATTCTGTGCTAAGGTGCTTATAAAGGGCTGTATATTATTAGTGGCCTGCGGTTAATACTTAGGCTACCCTGGTATCTAGTATGATATTCTAAAAGGTTGTAGCGGAGTATTAGTTATCAAGTACAAAGACTTTGCCTAACCCTCACTCTTAGCTAGGGTCTTATACAAAAGGGTCTTCTTTTATCAAAGCATGCAAAGTAGCCTGGTTGCGCAGTTACATATAGACCTTCTAGCTATTGATGCTTTCTTTACTAAAAAACGCTATAGATATAAAAAAAGTTATATCCTTAAAGAGCTCTTTACTATTATTTAGTATATACTTATTATTAGTTATATTGCTAAGAGAGTTAGGCTCTTTACCCTTGTAGTTAAGAAGGTATTGTTTGAATCTTTTAGTAAAGTAGCCCCTTTAGAGCTACTTATAAGAGGTATCTCTTTTCTCTTTTAAGTGCATTGTTAACTAATATCCTTCCTTGTTATAAACAAAGCACTTTTTTACTTAAAATATGCTACTTTATAGGCAGTTACTTTGGGGCCTTAGACCATACCCTTGTTACAGCAGGTAACTGCTACGTTAGCTGTTATAGTAGTAGTTAGTAAAGTACTACTAGTCTGGCTTAGGTGGTCCTTCTATAAGGTACTGCGCCTTTTACTTATGTATGGCTACTGCGTTGCTTATGCTGTTTCTTAACTGTATATAAAGTATATTATAAGTTGCGGGTGGATTGAGCAGGGCAGCCGCGCACTTAGGTATGTTCTAGTAACAAGTAAGTAGAGTGTTGCAATAGTTGCTATTAGCGGGTGTGCCTTGCCGTGTTATAGCCCTGACTAGCTTCATAACTTTCTTGATAAGTAAGTCTAGTACTTTAACTCTTATTTTGCTAGGTGATTTACAAGCAACTTGCTTATAACTAAGCCTTTGCAACTCTACGTTGCGCGCGCAGTAGACTTTATTCCCTTTAAACTATAATTTAATATTTACTATAAGTATATTAAAACTAATAGTATAGTTATAGAGGTTATTAGTATAATACTCCTGTGTACTACCTATAAGTATAAATAAGATAGTAGACCTATAGTAATTACTAGAGATACTAACCCTTATATAGAGGTTATAAAAAATCAAAAGCTTTAAGTTAAGGGTCTTATAGTTACTACTGCTATATTTTAATATTAAATTATCTAAATATAGCTTAATAAGGTTAGTTAATTAACAAGCAGTTAGCCTGTTAGTTAGAGAAGTAGTTATGCTTGGTGACTGCCTCTTAACTATAGTAGTAGTTATGGGCAAACTTGGCATAAGAGAGGTTTTATTAGTTTACCTTTTAAATAGGGAAGGTTTGAATAAGAGGTTGCTATATAAGGTACATTATTAATAATCTAACTTATTATATAACTTATATAAAAAGTCTATACTTTTGCAGCTATTATATACCTTGTTAATTAATAGTAAGAGAGTAGCTTATAGGATTTATTTAATATTTTATATAAAGTCTAGGTTATTAAGATAGTTATAAAAGACCTTATACTTAGCCTCTATTTTATATATTATCTTATTATCCTACCTTAAGAAGTGCTTGTTATTAACTAGCTTCTTTAACCTTATACTAATAGTACTTTTAATAAGCTCTTTTGTAACCTATATACTATAGCTAATAATAAAGTTATAGAAGGTAGTTATAACTACTCTTAAAGCAGTATTAAAATCTATATTAAACCAATCTTCAAATTTATTATAGACTTATTACTATAAGTCTTTACTATAGTAGCCTTACTCTTTATACTTAGTTAAGTAATATAAGATAATTATATCTAGTAATTTAATATAATTAGAGAGTAGGCTGCTCTCTAAGATTTTATCTGAGTACTTAATACTCTAAATTAATAGGTTAACAAACTTGTGGTATCCCTTAGGTATAGGTTTGTAATACCTATATGCTGCGCTGGTTGTGCGCTCGCTTGCGTGCTCTTCAGCGGCCTTGGAGGCGCGCTCCGCGGCGGTTGCTTCTTCTTGTATCATTGCAGTTGCCCTCTGTTAGCCTGATAACCTCTCAAACACAGGTATTTCTTCTAGTAGACTAGAAGGCATATATATACGTTAGAGAGATTACTACTAGTAATACAGGCAACTGCTTAGTTAATAGGGTCTTGCTTGCTTTCTTTGCTAATAACTTAGTAGTAGTATTGCCTATTAATATGGGCCTTCCTCCTTTGTACTAAACTTGCTACTTATTAAAAAGAGCCTTTTGCGTGGTCTTGTTGTAACTCTCGTTGCTTGTTGAAAAGAGCCTTCCTCGTGTAGCACTTACTACTTATTAAAAAAAGCCTTCTTTATGCAGGCTTTCTTAGCGTTAGTTACTTAAGGGTAATTAGAGGTATATTTTAAGTAAGAAAAAGAGTATAAAAAGAAGAGTTAGAAAGAGAGAAGGAGTAAAAAAAATTATAGAAGTTAGAGGAGGAAAAGGGGGGTCTATTATACTTCTATAGGCCTATTAGACTATTAGGTTATTTAACAGCCTAGTAGAGTTACTTTTTAGATAACTATAATAATAGTTATAAGTCTAAAGTTAAAGTAATAAAAAGGTAAAGTTAATAAGGTTATATTAAGGTAGTTAATAGTAGGTTATTAATAGTTATTTAGTATATAAAGTATAGGACTTTATAGTCTTATAATCTAATAATTTTTTAGTAAAAAATCAGTATCTTATAAGTTATAGCTTCTTATAATATAACAAAGTTAACTTATGTAAATCAAGCTTGCGCACTTATAGTACCCTTTTTAGGGGTACTGTAAGTCTACTGTAATAGTATTCTAAGCTAGTTATCTATATAGGAAAAAGTATAGAACTATCTTACTACTACTATAGGGTTTAGAGTAGTTCTACCTCTTCTTAACTAGCCTTGCTGATTTATGGTATTTGTAATAGTGGTTTAACTACTAATTAGTGTTAGTAAGCAAGGCGAAAGGGGTCTAGTGATAACCAGCGGGCGATAAATAAGGGGTCTTAAAAAGGGTTAATTATATGTAAAGAAGTTTAACTATCAAGAGGGCCGCTAAGTTAAGCTAGCGGTGAAAGTGGCTGCCGCGGGTAGGCCTGCGGACGAGCTTGGACTGGTCTTACGTGACCGGTGGGATCGGAGTTAGTGGGTAACTCTAATAGATTCTGACGATGGGCTGGCATCGCAACAGTAATAAAGTAATAAGAAGTAATAATATAATAAGACTAGTAGTAAGTAAAGTAATAAGATTAAATAAGTAATTACTTAAGGAGGATTTCTTTTAACTATTAATAATATATATTTTTTTCTTTTACTATTACCTTAATAGTAGTACTTTCTTAACTATAGAGGTGACTTTAACTTTACTTTTATTAATAATAATTATATTACTATTAATTAATCTTTTATTATTAAATATATACTTTATACTATTAAAGTTAATAAAAGAATAATAAAAGTAGTTTTCTATTCATTTTATCTTATAATTAACTTTTACTATATAGTTATAAAGTAGCTTCTTAAAGTCTTATATATCTTTTATATCTTTATTCTAAATGGAATACTACTTATAAAGAAGCTTCTTAAGGTTACTAAATACCTCTTTAATAGAGTTAAAGTTAGGTAAGCATAATAGTAAATATAGTAAATATATACTAGTTAATTTATATACCTCTTAAATATCTTATTAGTAATAAAAGCTAGTATTATCTATTATAATAACTAACTTTATAATAAAAGAGATATTATACTTAAGTAATACTCTCTCTTAAATCTATACTAAAAACCTATTACTATTAGTTATACTTAGATATATTAATATATTAAAGATTCTATTTACTATAAGGGTTAGTAAAACCTAATACTACTACTTATATTTAAGTTTATCCTTATAATAAGGTACTAAGCCTTTTAGTACCTAGCTTATTCTTTATATACTAGTATACTTATTTATACCTAACTTATTAATAAAGATTAATTACTCTAGGTAGTATTAATAAGTAATATATACCTAGGTATATTATAATATATTATTTCTTTAAGTAATAATAATATAAATACATTTTAATAGTTATTTAGTATCCTAAAGCTACTAACTAATTATTAACTTATAAACCTCTATAGTATATTACTTATAGAAGAAGTCTTATATCTTTTTAAGACTAAGATTATTATAATATATAAGAAGCTTTAATAACTTATATAATTACTATACTTCTAACTTTATATAACTTAGCTTACTTAAAGTATATACTTTTATTTACTTTATTATTTTATACTAATATTATTACTATTTAACTATATATATATACTATAGCTTATTTATATTATAATCTTAATATCTATTTTTTCTTTTAAAGTTTTTAATATTTATATTAACTTCTTTTAATTATCTTCATTTAATTATAATATTATTATATTTATTTAATTTAATATATAACCTCTTATTTTATCTCTTATCTTATTTAATTAAGAATAGTAATAATAATATAAAGATATTATAGATTTTAAAGGCTTTAGAAGCTTAAGAGCTAAGAAGTAATCTAAGGGCTAAGAGGTAATTAGGCTTTCTTATTTCTATTAAGCTACTACTTCTATTAAAATCTAAGATTTAGTTAGCTAGCTAATAAATTAATTAGTAAAGAGCCTTATATAGGTTTCTAGAATAAGAATATTATAAACTTTAAAACTTATATAGCTTATTTACTTTTATATATTATAATAATAAGTAATAAAGCTATATATTAATATAATCTATATAATGTTTTTATTAAAATAATAAGAGAGCTAAGAGGTATTAATTATTAATAAATTAACTAATAAAGAGCTTTATATAGGTCTAAATAGCCTTACTTTTAGTATTAGTAGTAGGTAACTTTAAAAGAGGGATTATTTAATATTTAGATATAGTATATTTCTAAATCTAGTAGCTAAAAATTGTAATTTTTTATAGGATTATATTAGTAGGTTACTAATACATAGACAAAAAAGTAGGTTTTCGACACTGCTAACGCAACAGACTGTACTTCTTGATTTCCCCCTCTTTCTCTTATCTGTTTTTCTTTCATAAAACAGAGTTTATGCGGTTGTCAGATGGGCTTGGAATCATCCAAACCAAGACTCTCTCTTTTCTTTTCTTCCCTTTTCGTGCTTCGTTCTTGACACCTCCCGTTTGTTCTAATTTATGCAGTGGGCCCTTTTCCTCTCTGTCTGTCTGTCTCTCTTCTTTTTGTTGTTGTTGTTTGGATTGTCGTTGACGGAAGTGGGGCACCGCCAAAGGTAAACAAGAATGATGGGTGTCTGATTCGCCTGGGCGTCGTCGGCGCGCGGGCAGCTGCCAACTGCCAGCTCGAAGGGGGTGGGGGGCCGAGGGCCTGTGCGAGACCTCTCCCTACCCGCCATTGATAATAGCACCATACCCATACTTACCTAGGTACCGAATAAGTTTGCCGGAACAGACGTCAGCGTATGTGTCGGATGGCACCTGCAGCCCTCAGCTAATTATTCCATGCGCCGAAGCAAGCGTACCCCCCTTCCCCATGCCCCACGTCCAAGACACTTTTCGCTTCCCGGCACGGCACTGGTCAAGGATCTCCAAGTAATCTGGTCCGTCCTATCTGATTTCTTGCGCCGGTCGTCGTCTCCCAGAGTTATCAGGATAGGTATCTACGTACTAAGTCTACAAGAGTGGACTGACTGAACGTGCCTTCCGCAAGTGAGGTCGAAATCGACGATCATCATCGCTCCCTCTTCAGCGCCGTTGAGACGCCGTCGCTCTCTCTGCCCCCCTCACACACACACACGGGAGTTGGCCAAGTCAGAGAAAGGGGTCTGGGCTTGGGATCAACCAGTTTGACTCCATTAATGTCATGCCAGTGTCTCATCAGTTACGCCCGATCAAGCCCCGGACAAGCCTGACGCAAGCCTCGACCGGCAGAATGGACTACGAAGCTGCTGCCAGAATGCCCCAAAGCCTGGGTATATCCCAGCCACCCGACGCTGCTTATTCTGAAGCCACGCTCTCTTGCATGATGGATGGAAAGAGGCTCCCAGCCACTTCCACACAGAAAAAAAAAACGTCGAGATTTTCAAAGCAAAGTTTTGGCATGCGCCTCAGACTTCCATTGCGTTCAATTGAACGCCCCTAGGGGGCTGCCTACGTGCCTGGCCCTTCCAACTTTTACATCTTTGTTTCTATCCTCCTCAACCCCATGCGTGCCCGCTCCTCGCGGCCCTTCACGCGTCGTCAGGAAACTAAAAATTATCGAAAGCCAAAATCTCCCGTCTAAAGAAAACAATTCTTCAGCCTGGGCATGACCCCTTGTCGTCATCCACGACCATGCAGTAGTAACCTTGTCCGTCTTTGTATTGCCGGATAAAAGTCTCCTCCGGCTCCTGTCTATGCTCGTTACTTGTAATCCCCTCAGCGTGGCCGTACTCGTGACTCGGCGGCCTAAAAACGAAATGTTTGGTCGTAAAGAACAGACACAAAAGAAAATAAAAAGGCCTTGCTAGGCGATCCGTCTTTTTATACACATCCAACTTCCTGCTTTGCCCAATGTGGCCAAGGAACGTTGAACACCCACACGCCCACCGTCCAAATCTGATGTAGCCCTGTGCCATAGACGACCTCGAGCGAACCGAGACGTCCGTCTTTCGGCAAAATCGTCTACTTTCCAACTCCGGCCGGGGGTTCTCTTTTGGGCGAGAAAACAGACGTCACCCAAGCCAATGCTGCTATTACCAGAAGTCGAGAGGAATCTGCTCTCATCGCTACGATGCCATATGTACTGGACCAACGTCCACTCGGATGGAAAAAGAAACAAAGAAAAAGGAAAAGTCGTTGAATTAGCTGTGTGTTTTGTCGACAAGAACAGGCCAAGCCCTGTCCAACGTTTCGTTTCGTAATCGTGTTGCCGCGGAACGATATGTGAGGAATCCGTATGCAATCGTTTTCCGGTAATCAATGACTCCGCGCCGCATCCATGGGCTACCAAATGTGTCGGGAGGACGGAATGGGATTCTCATGCTCGTCCTCGCTTCGATCCGAAATCAACCATCGCGAGTCAATGCTGTTCCGTATCGCCGGCGGCGCCATCGTCATTGCAATGTAGCGGTTGCAGCAACCTCAATGGCAGAGTTTACCGCACTCCTATGGGCGGCCTTTGTCCAAGGCTGCTCTGGCTGCTGTGGGCCGAGGGCTCTGTGTCGTTCTGTGAATCACCACTACCCGCGCTGGCGCTCGCACTACCAGTCAGACTTCTCATGTTCTTCTGTTTGTTTTGAGGAACAAGACCGCTCACCCCGATGTGCTGCTCAACCTGCTGTGGCGCAACTGCGTTACCATGGCCGGTAGGGTATCGGGGCATGGGTTGACGCATGCCGTCAGGGGGCGATGGGCGGCCGTTCATGGGAGGGCCGTGGTAGCCATTGGGCGGCGACGGTCGGCCGCCGCCACCTCGGATCGAAGGACTATACGGGTTTCCAGGGGACTGACTAGCTCGTCGCGGGAATGCCCCATTCATTCCCATGGCCATAGGGCCGGCGCCCAGCTGCATGTCGTCCATCCGCGAGGCAGTCAGAGAGTTTGCTCTCGAGCCCGCCTGCATCGCGCCACGGTCGACGGCGCCATATCGGTTCGACGAATAAGAGAAAAGGGGATCGTCCAGGATGTTTTCGTTCACAGCAGGGGTAGTAGCAATCTGGCTCGAGCGGTTGCGCCCAAAGTTGGGGCGGAACCGAGAGCTCCTGGCAGCGGGCGCTCCTCCTGCATCGTATATTTCGTTCTTGTGGTATTGCGCACGGGACGGCTGCGGCGCCGCTTTCCGGTTCTTCCTCGACGTGACACTCATCATGTCGAAGTTGTCTGGATCAATCATCGGAGGGGGCGGGCCGGAATGCGGGTCGAAGTAATCATCGTCGTCATCTTCCTCATCGAAGACCTGGGCACTGGTGCGCATTGGGTGCGGGCCTCTTCTGGCTCCCGGGGGCGGCGGGCCCCTTGATCTCATCCGCATCTCTCGCTCCCTCATGGCCAGCTCCCGTTGACGCAACTCTAGTTCCCGCTCGCGCATCGCCAAATCGGAACCCTCAGGGCCATGGGCATAGCCAGGCTCACCGCCTTCAGGAATGTCGTCGTAGAGCATAAGATGGGAAAATTCCTCCAGGTCGTTACCTTCCAAAGAACCACGTCTCGAGGCTGCCCTGGACCCAGGGAGTGGAGGGCCACGGGGAAAGCCGTTAGGCGGGCCACCATTCATTGGGGGCCGTCGCATGCCGGGCCCAGGTCCTGGGCCGAGGTTTGACGAGTTCCGCGGGCGCTGTCCTCGGTTTGGGGGCATGCCGTTGCCGTTCATGCCTGGCCGGGTGCCGTTGGCCGATGACATTCTCGGAGGGGGTGCTTGGGCTGTTGGTGAGCCGGGAGGAGCCATCGCGGCATCGACAGGCTTGGGGGGCTTTTGACGGTTGACAATATTCAGGTTATGCAGGATGGCGTAGAGAGTTTCGATGCGGGGAACAGCAACGCGGGCTTCTTTAGCCAACTTGATCGGAGAGCCCAGATACGTCTCAACTTCCATGGGCCGTTTCGCGATGTAGTCCTGCCACATGATGCTCTCGGGGTTTGTAGACTTCGTCATGTCGTCCATCGTCTTTTGCTTGAAGTCGGGCGATAGTTTGCATCCATGCGCCTCCGCCAATGCTAGCAATTCGTCGATTACGCCAGTTACCATGTCTCGTACGCCAACCTTTTCGAGAAGTTGTGCATGATTTGCTGTCTCGAAAATGACGCTGGCGGGATGGAAAGCAATGGGTCTGGTTGAAGTCAGTGGTGTTTGCAAGGCTAGGAGGTGCACACGCGGTTCACTCACCCAATGACCCGCTCATATTGCTGCTGGCGGATATTCTGGGAAACTTTGCAGTCAACTCGAGCAGTATTCAGTGTCATAGCCAGCGCCTCAGCCATGTCGCCCTGGATAGAACCTGGAATGTTCTCATTTTTGCTGGAAGGTCCCACCCAGACCTCGGTTGAGCCCTTGTGTTCGAATTCGCTCTGGCCAAGCTGAGAGAGCTCGGCGTTGGAAACCAACGAGAGAACAACGTTGGTAGGGAATCGCTCTTCGATGGCAGCCTCGACGCCAAGGGTGTGTGTTGTGTTGATGAGGATACACGTATGTTGGGGCGTAACGACGGCATCGATTACGGCAGCAAGGTCGTAGACATCTGGGAGGGCCTTGATGCAAAGAATTACGTAGTCGAAGGGACCGCCACCCTGCGCGGCTTCTTCGGGAACGCGTACAACTAAAAGGCATACAAGTTAGTAAGAGCACTCCCACTCATTGTCAGAGAACGCCAATAGACTTACCATGTCGCGGCTTAAACCGTTCATTACCAAACACAGGAGACCTAAGAGTTTCTCGATTAGACGCGGGAAGGAGAGTTGCTGGGGAGGGAGTGGCAGCGTACTTGAAAGAGATGCCGTATTGCGCGACGTGATCGAATCCCGACTTCCACACCAGTGTAACGTCGCAAGCATTGGTCGCTTGTAATCTCCACGACAGGAAGGCCGAAACTGGATTTCCTCCAACTACACACGTCTGCATTAGTCCGCTGTCGTCTGCCATACCTGAATGCGCTGGACACGATGCAAGAGCACCGGTCCCTGTATGAAGAGAGGGAGGAAGATAGAGAGAGATAGAGGGAGATGGGGGGAGGAAGAGAGGGGAGGAAAACGAGTGTGGCCTGTGATGGGAAAGGTATGATGGGGGGGGGGGAGAAAAGCCGGGCTGACGGATAGAGATAAAGGCACACAAAAGCCCGATCCACACCGTCGCTGATGCAAGAAGAAGAAGAAGCAATTATTGGAGTGGACGGGAAAGACTGGAGTCCAGGAAGAAAAGAGACGCACCTGAGAGGATCTTGAGCCGGGGCGTCATGGGTGCCATGATGGGCCCAATTGTGGATTAGTGGTAGGCTGGCCGAGTGGTCCGCCTGCTGTACCCTCTGTACACACCTCTGGCTCTCACGACAACGCAGACGGCCCAGGGCCTTGAACAACGACGCGAATGGAAACAGCCGCCGTCAGTGGCTTCGTACGATGGTGCCGCTTGTGATCGTAGCGACCCAAGTGTGTGTATCGCGGGGGGGAAACTTCGCTGGCGTTGCTTCTGCTCTGCCTTTTTTCTTTCCTTTTCTTCGACCTTGTTCCAATTCACCTACTTGGCGACAGCAGGTCGGCAGGTGGGCGCGTCTGTGGGTGCGTTCGGCGTCAGACCCATTCGATGCTGGCAAGTGTATCTGGGGGGCGGGTTTGGGACGGGGGAAATGAAGCGATTCGGCGACGTGTGGGCGGGCTCCTTTCTTCCCCTTCTCTAGGCCTGGTGGCGCAAGGTCGGGCACCTGGGGCTTCTCTTGACGCAGGAGATTTGACAAATGTGACGCCTAATCGCTAGTCGAGTCGCGGCGGGTGGGCGGTCGAGCTGAAGTGGGCTAATTGGTAGGCCCTGGAGAAACGACAAGGCGATGCAGGAGCAAGCAGCAACAGCGGCAATAGGAGGCAGCAATTCCAAGGTACTTTGCGCTTGACGGAAAAGAATTCGCGAGCAGGATTTGTCTATGTAACGAATGGATTGGCTGGCCAAGGCGGTGTTGTGTTTCGCAGGCCAGTCGTCCTCGTTGGACAGCAATTGAGGGTGGGAGGGCGTGATCGTCAAACGAGATGACGAGTTTTAGGATTACAAGAAAAAAAAAGGAGACGGTGGGATGTGTTGTCTGACGTTCCGTAGGACAAACACAGTTTCGCTCGTGCGAAAAACAACGAGAGAATCGGGGGAAGAGGGTAAAAGGACGCGGATGATAGAAGGATGGTAAGCCAAGGTGGTGGAGAGCGACAATGGCTGGAGGAGGCGCCTAGAAGTAGAGGTAGGCAAGGTAGGGAGGGTCAAGGCAGGTACCAAGTAGCAGATCCTGTACCTCAGGCAGTACGGTGCGGGTGAAAGGTGAGGAGGGGTGACGGGAAAGGAGGCGTGTGGGTGTGGTGTGTTGTGGTGTGGTGGTGTGGTAATGTGCTTGGTGTGGGTGTGTATGTGTACCTAGGTAGGTAGGTAGGTAGGTATTGTACGTGAAAAGTGTGGTGGGTTTCGGCAGAAGACACCTCTGCGGTTGCCAGCTGGCAAAAGCCAGTTAAGAGGTAAGGTAACTAGGTATTTAGGAAAGAGGAAAGGAACGAGATGGAGACAGTTGGGATGGATGGGTGGAGGAGAGGGAGAGTACCTTGTTTACAACCACGCAGTTACGGCAGGAGCATGTACCGTATCCAACAACGGTCGTGTGCTGTGGTGAATTTGGAGATGGGGTGGGCGGTGTCTTCGGAAGGCAGGAAAGCTTGGGAAGGAAGGGGACAGGGGATGGACAATAGGTGCGAATGTACGGATAGGTATGCTGGTACTGGTAATAATTCAAGGTACTTACGTGCCTATCTACCTAGGTACCTGGGTTGTGTATACAGGTAGGCGCCGGGACAGGGGGGGACCTCACAAAAAGTCTCTGAGACAGCCGAACCCAAATAGAATGGAACACATGGAGAGCGAAATGCTCCCCTCCAGCTGTTTGGGCGTTCCGGGAGAGATGGGACACGACAGGTTGAATGGGACGGAGCGGGCAATTAGGCACATGCACTGGGCTGGACAGCAGCGCGTTGGAGGATGGAAGGAGGATGGATGGGATGAGATGTTGTATCCCGTATTGGCGATACGATGGGATGGGAAGGCAATCGGGCCCAACGTGGGTTCGCGCTAGACTGGCCGTGACTTGGATTGATTGGGCTAAAAGTAGCAATGAGACACATTCACCTCCCCCGATGCCGGTTGTTATTAGGTACAGTATTACCTGTTGCCAACTGACAGTGTTTCCTGTCTGTTGGCAACCCCGGCCCCTATCCGTCTGTTGGTTGGCATCGCCTTGCCTGTAATTGTCTCTTTAGTTTGCCATGATGCCGGCTGAGTTATTTAATGGGCAAGGGAGGGAGAAGAAAAGGAACGAAGGAAATGGCTTGCGTGCTTAAGGCCGGACCGGCTTCTTACTCGCCCGGCAGGGTCGGTACCTAGACATATAGGATAGCACTCGACAGATGCAATGTGCATGCTTCTTCTCACTCCCGTCCTCTACACCGAGCCCGGGGATGCATAAACGGTCAGGTTTCGCTGGCTGCCTTTTGTTCCTGGTAGGTATAACACCACCTTTCGCCGGTGTGCCCTTTGGTGTATTCATAACATTCGGTCTCCTGACTGTATTCTACCTACTGTGTAAGTACTGCATTCATACAGACAGACCCCTTTCCCTGCCCAAGGTTGCCCGAGCAAGCAAGCGCCCGACATAACGTGGGCACTGTACTTGCATTTGCACATGCTAGGTACGCTGACTTGGCACAAAATGGACATTTTAGTGCGTCTTACCTGGCCTCTCTAGCGGTTTGCTGGTACAGACATTACAAGCAACATGGGACCAACAATACTGGCGTAGCGCGTGCGAGATCTTCCTCCACTTTGGGCAGGGGGTGGTTGAAGTGCTGACGGATCGGTCATGTCCTTGTCCGTCCGGGCTAGCTGGGCTACATGGAATTGGGAAAAAATACTAATTGGGTTTTTGTATCGGGCGATAAGGATTCGCACACAGTCACCGTCCCCTGGCAATGTCTTATGGGCCGAATGTTGACATGGTGTAGCTATATTGACATGCTAATTGAGCGATGGAAAAGGAAGGAAAGCCGATAAGAAGAGAGGCTGTCGAAAAGAAAGAGGACGCCGATATATAGGATCGAGCACAGCTATGGAAATTGGAGCATCTCTCCCTTGATTGTGAGGAATAAGCCTGGCAGGCCAAGGAAAACGCCAGTGCGCTGCAGGGCCTCTCATTTGACGTGATGCAAAGCAGGAGCAGCGCAAGAGCCGGGCAAACAGGGCGGGCGAGTCGGAAGTTGTATCCCCACCCATTCCTCTGAAGAAAGAAAAAGAACAGGGGGGAAAATCAAAGTCCAACGCTGATGTGCTTTGTAAGCCGGACCAGACGCTCATAAGAGTGGCAGACAACGGCGGCCCTCTGATTGCTGCAGCTAAGTCTACCTGGCCTACCCCCAGTAAGTGCGGGAACTGATGCGAAGATCGGTAAGCAGAATGGTCACCCAACAGCGACCGTCTCCGCGTCGCATCCCTAGCGCGGCCTCCGAGCGTACGTGGTAGTCGGGACACGACTACCTGGCAGGCGTCACTATGCCATGCCGCCTTAGTACTATGTCGTGTGTTGTCACCCACGTCGCGGCGTGGCGTCGACAACGCCCTCTTCTGACTTGGTGTTGAAGATCTCTCAGTCTTTGTCCCGGAGGTCCGAGCAAGAAGAACAGCACAGCCACCAGCCTCCAAGATAACGTCGTTGCCTGAATGGCGATTTTCCATGTCTCGCGTTTCCGTCAACGACGGGGCCAAGTTTGAACCCGAATGCCGTAGAAAAAGCAGCCAGTCTACAACTCTCCTCAGACGACAATGGAACCTGCCGATCCATGTCATCCCGCTGGCCAATGGTTGCCTGCAGACACTGCCTCCCCGAGCCCTGCATACCTCCTGTGCAGTATGTATTCTTGTCGCAGCCTACCAGTACAGTACTTTTGGCGCGTTCAGGGGTCGAAGAGAAGCCGTATTCAGCTATGGGGCACACACACGTCAACGTCAATGTCGTCGTCGATTTGCTGTGGCTGAGTCCTGTATAGTGTGGAGCCACGAGCCTGTAACCACCTGGTTGGATTCTTCGTATAGTACCTAGGAAATAGATGATGGCCAAGGGGTGTACTTGTACACTACCCACCTACTATGTGCTGAGAGAGGGGTTGCCCAACTGAGAGGATCATCCCGTATCCATATGGACTTGTCAGACTGATTGATGGCCTTCGTACAAGTTCCGGAGACAACTTAAAGGAAGACGCCGGTACGTACCAACAACTCATTCGCCTGCAGTACACAACCTGGTGGCACACCTTCACTTCATACCAGGTATACCAGAGTGCCAGTGCCAATGCCGTCGCGAGTCGACAAACGGGCTGGCGGGGACAGGACTGTTAAAAAAAAATGGCGGACCGGGGTGGCTCCGAGTCCCTGTAGACACGAGTTGTGCAGTACCTAGGTACTTGAAGGAACCACTATCAAGGCGATTGGAGCAGTATTACATGATGGCCCACTAGCGTGCGATATGTGTAGGTCTGTCCATTCCACAGAATTGAGTTTGCTTGCCAACAGCAAGAGTTGTCGCCGTGGCTGCGGAGCGCTCAACAGGGCGATGGCATGTCAGCAGTCGTACCTACCTACGTTAGCATGGGTGCCAGGGAGAGAATGAGTGCGAGAAGGGGGATAGAAATGACCAGAAGCATAGGGCAAGGTAGTTAGGTAGGTAGGTACCTGTCAATATCAAATGACGAAGACTGCAGAAGCTCGGAATGCCTCCAACAGCTCGCGATCAAAGCGCACCTGCCCCTCCCATACAGGTTGCTTGCTGCCTCTACCCAGGGTGCCAGGCATATACAAGTCACATGAAGAGGATTGTACAAGCGACGTCAATCCTCTTACAATGTGCATGAGGGAAGGTGCATCGAAAACGTGGCTACCTACCTGCCTAGGTAGGCAGCCATAAGAGGTAACCAACCTCTGGATCGATGAACCTGAGGTGCTTCAGAAAAGGGACGAACTGGGAAGGTAAAGCTCTTGGCTGCTTTTGGGAGGGGAGGAAGCTTTCAATATGAAGCAGGGTTCTTCTTTCCGTCCGAACCACCGGTGACTCTGGCAACTCTGGTGGCTACCCATTCACGGGCAATCACGATCGAGTCGAATGTCGTGGATGTTGCGGCGTGCCTCACCTTACTCGAGGACATTAAAACGGACCGAGCAATTACCCACATTTTGTCCCACGTCCTTCATCCATCTATCTCCCTGCGACCAAGCACGTCTACCACCCACCACCGTTCCAAGTGTTTCTAAGTGGAATTCCATCCGGGCTCCCCGATGCTCATTCACTCATCATCCACATGCCAGTCATTGGCCAGCTGCTCTGACCCCTGGTCAATCTACCTACTTTACACAACCCAGTATGCGGTAAGCCCCATCCGCCGGCCGACAACTGTCAATCGCCAACTTACCAACCAGCGGGAACGCAGAAGAAGATATTCCGACCGCTTTTCCGTTCCATTCATCTTATGGATGTAGGAGCAAACAGATAGCATGGTGCTGCTAATAATAATGGATGTAGGTATTTGCGCCATTCGACGCCACGCGGGGAGGTCATAATCCCGCTCGATTATTTTCTACGCTTCCAGGGCCCCCTTCTCCAACCGAAGACGCTTGCCTCGGACTTCTTTTCCACAAGACGCATGTGCTTCGTTCCACTCTCATCGGCTTTGCCATGGTTTTCTTCCTCTAGCATGAGACGATGGCCGGCGCCAGCCAAGATAACCACAGACGCCCGCCTTGCTTGCTACCCTGGCAGGTCAGTGGAGCAGAATCCTCATCTACAAACTCCAATTACCCATCCTGCTCAGCTGTGCCTGATGCCAGCGTCCCATTCCTTGCAAGGATCCAATTAATTGCCAAGCCTGCCCGCCGGATGCACAACCAATGTGGACGCGCCCTCCACCTCCGTCAGCGGACACAGACACGGCGCTACGGATGCTGATGAGACGTTGACATGCTCCATCGTCGGAACAAATGCCCACGCTATCGCGAGCACATGGCGGCGCATTATCATCTTTGGACAATATCTGACATCAATTATTGGCAATTTGCATTCCGCTTGCTTTCCTCTCCGCCCTGAACGTCGCGACGCGATTTCCTTTCGCTGCTGTTCTCGGAGAATATGCCATTGCGGATACCACGTCCGAGACAGTGGATGATGAGATCCCTCCAAGCTCTCCCACTCCAATCAGCCCACATATACGACGCTATAGCTGTTTATGCTTCACGATGAGGGATTGCTTAGCAGAATTGCATTCTGCCCGAGCCCAAAAGACGGTCGCGACAGCACTGTTGGATCTCTCCGATCTTTTCGATCCCCAGTATCCATTCACCATTGCACTCGGGACCAGGATCCACCCCTCCTCGCAAGTCAAAAGTGGCGTACATATCGGTACCCCAAGCGAAAGCTCGATCCGCCATCTCCTGGCTCTTCCCACACTTCTACCAACGCCTTTTAATACCCGAGCGTGACGTGCACGCCAGACAAAACCAAACCACTACCGTCGTCAGCCATCCGTCCGGGTCATGGCACCTACTGCGTACTGCTGGAGCGTCCGCAGGCGCTATGTTCGGCCGAAGTCGCCAAGGCGTGGGATGCCGCTGGACTATGGTACACGGTCCAGTGTGACAAGGCACGCTGCCGTTTTGTGACATGCGGACTTTGTTCCCGTTCTGCCATCCGGTTATATGTCTGCGCCGCCTCGACCAGGCTCTCAGAATGGAGGCGCGGCGGAAATCGAGCGCGTCCAGGAACGAGGCTTTCCCACCAACAAAAAAAGACTGCTATGCGCGTGTCTATGACTATCTGTCGGATAGATGCCCAAAAACCGTATCATTTCGTGCAAACTGTTGGCGAGATCAAAGCAGGCCCCCAAATAACCATGACCCGGAACCCCTGCAAAATACGACATGGACTGCTGCCCCCCCAAATTGGTCTGTCTTACCGCCTGGTCGTCGGAGTAGCTGGGGAGTCCGGCTGTGGGCTTGTGGGAAGGAAGATGGATGAAAACTGCCCAAGCAACAGAACTTCCTTGGCCACGTACTGCTATCTTAGGTGTTGGACGTGGGAAAGCGCATGGTGCCAGGGTCAGACAACGAGATGGCAATCATTGCAAGCTCCCAAAGGTGGCCTCGAATAGGAGCGGGCTGACATGCAGGCGTCGACGGCCCAAAGCAGAAACAACAGGATTCGGTTGTAATATGCTGCTGCATCTCAACCTTGGAAGGGAAATTAGCAAAAGACCATCCAAGATGCCAAGTCGCAGTGCGGTGCTAGAAAAGGTGTGCCGCGCATCCCTGCAGCCGACTCGCCTTAGCACCAAACTTAGACACAGCTTGACATACCCCTGGATGTACTGTATCTCCTTGGGGGCCTAGCCTGCTTCTGGCGGCCAGTCCCCACTGGCACCTGGCCAGCCTACCTACCTAGGTAGGTACCTAGGCAAGCAAGCCGGCCGCGGTCCTCCCAGCGCTCAGCTGGCTGCCTGCGTGAGATGGCCTGTTCTTGTCATCAGAGAATCGTCATGTCGCCCTCGATTAAATCATCGACTGTGCCACCTCTCACCCATTCTTGACTCGGGCAGCTCGACTTCCTCGAGACACAGGGAAAGACATTGGTGATGAATGGCCGCTGCCGAGCCAAGATTCCGCGCCCAATAGCCCCCCCCTCCCCAGCTGCTCCCTCATTAGCTACCTAAACAAGGCGAATTTTCAGCTTGCCTTGCCTTGCTTGGTCCCTTTGTGATATTTGCTATCTGCAGTTTGTCTCGAATTACCGTCTCCGGCTACCATGAGAGTGTGCCTGCTGCAGCGACTTCAGAAACCCAGAACAACGTTGTTGCCCCCCTCCCCCCACATCTCCCGAAGGAAAGCCCGCTCCCAACGACACGCGAACCTCGTTTTCGTGAGAGCCAGCCCCCCCCCCCCCACCCCCTGGTTCATCCATACCAGAAAGCTGACCAGCTTTGGCGAGTGACGCAGTGAATGTAACCTGTCTGCGGACGTATCCTCTAGAGGTCAGCATTCCGCGCCACGATCAAGGACCCCTTGTCTATAATACGCTGTAGTCCCCTCTCTTGAAGTTTTCCCAAAGTCCTCTCACGCGCCCAGAAAAGCCGTTATCATGAATCCGTCGACACCGGGTATTGGGTTGCTTTAGTGCAAATGCCGCTCCTCAGTGCGTAGGAGACTGCAACGGCGGGGCACCGCCTCTAGTGGGGTCTGAAAATGAGCCGTTGGCAGGTATCCTGTATGTACATGTTCGAGAATACGAGTACATAGTATGCGTGTATCTCGGCGTGTGTATCACATCCCCGAACCACGAGCCAATGTCCCGACGCAAGTCTCAACGACACCGTCCGCACAACGGTTTCTGAATCGGCCGTGTATCGGTCGAACATGTATCTCAGTCGTGGCTATTGGCCAGCTATTGCCTCAATCACCGACCCTTGTCAAAAGCTGGGCGCGACTGATCGATCACAGCGCGCCCTCGCTCGGGGACACTGGGCAGTTAGCCATCGACGTTGGGGTACGGTGTACCTCATGAGCCCTGCACCGCGGGCCGGCAGCTGTCATCCAATGATACCAATAATATAATTTGGCAGTCAAGTAGTGCAGATACGGTAATGAGTGGCCAATGTCTCGGCTCCATGACCTTCTGCAGCTGGCCAAGGCACCCGCCTTCCTTGCCTGTGACATGAACTTGAGGGGACACCTGTCGGGACTTTGCTAAGACCATCATCATCTGTGCCATTTCCGTTGATCTTTACCTGTACCTGACGGCGAACCAGCCAACTGCCGATAGTCATGCAGATCCAGAATAGCAATACTCCGTAGCTTGCAGCAAACACCTGGGTGGCGCACATTGCACCGGCTCGGCTGGACGCAAAGAAGAGGGGGGGCCTTCGTCGAGGATCGTCAGATTGCACAAGAAAAAGCCATCGTCCATTCCGTGTGGAACCGCCCAACTAGCCACTTTATGGTCCATGACATCCCCGCCCCTGCTTTACGACTTATTCAGTAACAGTCGGTGGCTATTCTGTGTTTCTGCGAGCTGGGTTCGCTGGATCCTCGAGATTTGATGACGGTATCGGCACATGGGACCTACGGCGACCTGTTTTCCCTGCCCAACCAACGTTAGGAGGGCGAACTTGTCTACAGTCGTGCGGTTCCTGGGGTCGGGCCGAAAACGTTCCACGAGGACGTCGAGCTTGGGGCGAAGAGAGTAGCATCGTTAACTTGCGGTTGTCAAAGCGGTGGTCTAGATCATTTGAACTTTAGGAACGGCGCAAACTCTCCGGGCTGGCGGTACCTAGCCTCCGAACTTGGGTAGGGGGCCGTTTTTGACATCGTGGTCCCCCGGTTGGCGAGCAACTATACCGCCTTACGCGAGGAAGTAAGCCTGGGACCGACTTCAGAGTGATGTCAGCCGTCAACCCTGTCCTATCGTTGAATCCACTCTCGTTCAACTGCTGGGGTGCGTTGGAATGTGCGCAAAGGTTCTAAGGAGGTCCAGGAAGCCGCTGCAGGTGCTGGTCCCGCAACGATGGCCATGCTGCGGCCCCCGAGTGGGTGTTGACTCGGCTCGCTGCGATCTCGACTCCATTGGTCCTCGTTGGCCGTTGAGGCGGTATTGCGAGCCCTCGCCTCGCCAGCATAGCCTGCGCATTGCCGGCTGATGGCAAGCTGCGGGTGACCTCCAATCTCCTGGGGCTGCGGCTCCGATCCAGGTCAGGCCACACGGGCGAGAATCGCTTGGCCCGTCGATGGGCATCTCCCGCATCCACCTACATTGCCAGGACCGAATCGTATTCACGTACCGTGGAACGCCGTACATGACCTCTGCCTGCAGGACTGAGGCCATTTACAATCCACATGTTGGTCTTCAGTTGGCCGGTCTTGTCGCCGCACGTCCAACTGCTCGAGGCAGCCAGGCCATCACGGTCGAACGCTTCTTCGGGGGGTTCAAGCTGTCCAGTCCCTATGTCTAGTATGTTTTATGTGTACGGTGCCGTTGTGGACTTGGATGGAGTTCGAGTCTCCGATTCGGCCGCTTACAGTAATTATCCTTGGCTGGATGCAGGTAGCCGGCACGACGTTGTTTCGGATACCAATATCTCTCCGGTTCAGGGTAGCTACCACAGAGGATAGGAAAGGGCGCTCAAACACGTGGCCGGTGTGCTCGGCAGGAGGCTGCAATGCTGTGTCCCATGGGGTGAGGTGAGGTGAGAACCGTCTGGTCACTTGGCATTTCTTGCTTGGCTTTACGGGTGCCTGCTTCCGAGCCTGGGCTGAGATCTTGCAAGGCTGTGAGTAGGTAGACAGACGTCCGTTGGGGCTCGATGTTTGTGCGCGGTGACAGCGCCTTGTCCTCCTTTCAACGGTCTGCGGTTCCGGTTACACTACGAGGGACTTTGTGTCCCAGTATGGGTCACTTGAGCCACTTCTCTCTCTCTCCGATGGGCGAGGCATGGTATCAATAACAGCTTGCTACTCTGTCGAGTGTCTCGGGGGATTAATGGGAACTAGACTAATGTGGTTGGTGTAGGACATGGGGCTCCGGTGTCCTGCATTCGATGTTCGCCTTGAAAAGGTACTGCCGCGACGATCTCTTGAGTGGAGTCGAAGATCTCTCGAAGACCATGTCGCTATTCTCTTTCCGAGCCGACCTCCCGGCGGACCGCCAAGCTCCAGGCCCAGCCGAACGGCACGGGGCGAGGGGAGCGACGAGGGGCCTCTGGTAAGCGAGGAAGTTGGAAGATATATCAGAGATGATGTCGATAGTCGATGTCTTTCTTGATAACGGCTGGGGGTTTTCTTTGAGAAGATGGGCGACAACTTGGCGTCGGACTTGGGCCGTTCTCGCTTCTCTATGTATGGTCCGTTGGGGGTCCATATCCCGGAAGACTCATTGCCAGGAGATTCTTCTCCAGAAAACCTATCTTTGGAACCAATAGCCTCGTTTAGCCTACCAAGTGAGAAGCACCACTGGAAATCTGTCATGAAAGGAAGTTTGGGAAGAGAAGCCAAAAGGAGGGCCGAAGTGAACCGTGAGAGCTCGGGAGAAAAACTCCACATCGTTGTCAGCCAAGACACTGACCACGGTTGTTGGTTATGGATCTTTAGGCTTCCTTGCCAACCAGAAGCTTCTCTTAGCTGGTCCGAAGCTGTCCAAATAGATGACTTCGACGACTGGTGTGGCATTCTACGCCAGGCGCAGCGCCTCTCTGCTATATCCCGAGTGAACAGCCACTCGTTGACAGACGGGTGTGAATGAGGCCAGATTTTGATTCGTGTTTTGAATGACTAGAACAAAGCTGTTGGAGCTCTTTGTGTGGGAGACAAGTCATCATACTGTAATGAATGACTATGAATGACTGGAAAGGGGGGCATGCCAACAAGAGATGAAGGCCGCGTGGTTTGGGGCCGATATGAGAGGTTATTCTATGCACCTTATTTAGTATGGGAGCTGAGAGACGTCCAAGTCGAGCTGGAGACTCAAAGGACGGGTTTATGAACAAGTTTTGGGCAATGGATGGGGCACAAGTAGAGATTGGGAAACCAGGCCAGATGAGCCGAGCCTAAGATCGGTGTCTATGACCATAGTAGAAGTGAAAGGTAGCTTCTGGTTGTTGGGTCGTGTCCAGGGAATATCTATATTGCTGTAATACAAGATTATTTGGCCTCGTGAGTGTAGCAGACCTATAGTCACAATGAAACCAAGAACTACAGTGACGCAGTACTTCTGGAGGCTATTGCGGCTCTAACTGGAAAGGTCATGATGAGGGTTTGGTGGCTGTTCGAAAAGACGAATGCTATCCTAGTTATTCAGCGAATCTAAAACCTGGGAGAGAGAGAGAGAGAGAGAGAGAGAGAGAGGCTGCCGCATCCCTCATCACTCAGCCAAGTCACATAGCACTGGGCTTGGATACCCTGGAGAGCATATTTCGTGACTTGTATCATCAGACGACCAGCTGGCACTTTTCGCAACAGAGAGAAACCATGTTCCCAAACAGTGACGGCATCACCACGCATGCCTGCTTCGACCATTCGAATATAGACGTCCTGGGAGAAGACCAAAAAAAAAGAAAAAACAATATACTATTTGTTCCTAGGACATCCTGTTCTACAACCTTCCCCAGCAAATCCCCAGAAGTATCCTAAAGACGACGAGTGCCGTACTTTGGATCTTGCTCTGATCAGGGCCTCGAAATTTATCCCTCAAAGCATCCCAAAATCTCGACGAGGAGCAGGGCGTGGATAGACACGACATAGTCCCTCGCGGAGGCCATCAACGCCGACCCCTCAAACGATCTACAGAGGAGCACAACGGCGGTTGAAACCAGCGGTGCCCCTTTATGCCAGGTGCATTGGCGGGACAGGACGGGCGTCATAGAGGGGGAAAAAGGGCAGACCCAAACCTCACGAGCGCGTTCAACCGCCGCCACCTTGTTTCTCGCTGTTGATATCGGGTCCCCCGGCTACTTCAAGGTGTTGGTTTCCCACAAAGCCGATGTCAGCCAGACGCCGAATTTCTCTCTGGAAACGCGCCCTGGTTTAGGAGGCAGGGGGAGGGGACGTGGCACTGATTCTCGTCAAGCGCAGTGCCGAAATATCAAACGGGTTCGGTTACCAGCAAGCCGGCATTGCACTTCGCGGCGGGGAAGCAGAGCGTCG
This sequence comes from Colletotrichum echinochloae, assembly GCA_016618095.1. Taxonomy (NCBI): domain Eukaryota; kingdom Fungi; phylum Ascomycota; class Sordariomycetes; order Glomerellales; family Glomerellaceae; genus Colletotrichum; species Colletotrichum echinochloae. The sequence continues at coordinate 4,339,881 of JADEZT010000008.1, forward strand.
CGGCCGCGAAACGTCTCGTCGAAGCCGGGGGCACCCATGCAGCTCAAAACAACGGGATACAATGTCCACCGCCGGCCGACTGGTGAGAAGCGTCGATGGCGAGTTTTATTTCTCCTCTCTCCCCTCCCGGCTCGACTGGGCACTTGGAAATGAGTGAAAGGTTATTCCGAGAGCCACTCGGGTTTGCTGGCGGCTCAAAGAGACGGCGTATTCCATTTTCATACCTTCTCAAAGGTCTGGTATGCTCGTCCACAGATCCAATAGATCCAGGACTAGTATTCTCTTGTTATGGAAGGGCAAAAGATGGATGTGAGCCCTTTGGGACTTTCCTGTCAAAGTCTTCCACAGACTCATCAGTTCTTAAAAATGAGAAGAATGAAAACAGAAAAAGACTCCGTGGCTCGTCTGATAGCTGCGTCCTCGTCTATTCGTGTAGCCAACGCAGATTTGAAGGATGGTACAATATCTCTATACACGCCCATGCATGACTCCACCCCGCCTCTCCCCTTCTACAACTTGGACTTTGTTTCGTTCTCCTCTTCCACCCCCTGCTTCAGTCGAACAAGGCCCTGTTGTACCCAGCCCAGTCAGCAAAAAGAAAAAGAAAAAAGAACAAGACAACATCAGGGTATCACCTCCCTGAGCACGCGGGGGAAAACTCACCTCCTGTACGCAGGTCGCCAAGAGCGTCCCGTCGCTCGAGAAGATCTTCTGCAGCACGACGCCCCGCCCATCGCCGCTCCACGGGCTCTCCATCTCGGTGAACATCCACTCGTCTGCCCGCAGGCGGCGCGGCTCGTGGAAGTAGATGGAGTGGTCGAGGCTGACCATCATACCGAGTTGCGGCCGCGTCTTCCAGTACTCGGCGCCGCCGGGCTCGGTGTTGCCCTCGAACTCGCTGAGGCGCTCGATCTGCTCCCGCACGTCGGGCGGCAGGTCAGCGAACTCGTCGGGCCGGAAGGGGAAGCGCCACAGCTTGTGGATGCGGCCGACGGTGCCGATGAAGTAGCTGTCCGACATGTAGGCCAGCGCGTTCAGGTGGGCCTGGTGGCCGCCGCTGACCGAGATGCGGCCGCGCGCGCGCACCCAGTTGTGGCTCTTGATCTCGTCGAGCCTCTTGCCTTGGTCGGCGCCGACCATGTGGATGCGGTGCGTCTGGAAGGGCGAGTACAAGTTCCACTCGGGCTCGTCGTCCCAGTCGGCCGGGGGCGGCGTCACGCCCTCGGGCAGCGGCGCCGCGTGGCGGACCTGCTTCTCGCCGCCGCTGCCCTCCTTGACGAAGGAGACGGTGGTCGTGAAGATGCACCGCCCCCGCTGGCGCGCCTGCACGGTGCGCGTCGCGAAGGAGCGGCCGTCGCGCACCCGCTCGACGTGGAACAGGATGGGGATCTCGGAGGATCCGGCGAGGAGGAAGTAGCAGTGGCACGAGTGGACGAAGAAGTCGTTGGGGACCGTCTTCTGCGCCGACGCCAGGCACTGGGCGATGACGGCGCCGCCAAAGATGCCGCGGGCGCCCGGGGGGTGCCAGGGCTGGCGGGTATTGGTGAAGATGTCCTTCGGGGAGTGTCAGTTTGCGTCTTGGGGATGACCTGCCACAGACGCGGCTGGCTAGACACTATCACTCACCGGCCCAAGCACGCCTAGCTCCGTCACCTCCAAGACGTTTTCAATTGGGGCCTTGTTAGGGTCATCCGGCGGCGGCTTGATGATTGTTGATCTTCCACTGGACATTTTGTTTCCGGTCTCTCTGTCTTCTTCCTCTATTCTTGTTCTTTCCCCCTTTCCTTCTGGTGATGGGTAGTCTGTGAAATCGTCGTCTCTTGTCGTGGGACGATGAGCAAAAAAATATGTTTTCTTCACGAATAGCGTCTTGATGTCTCGCAACGCTCAGTTCTGGACCCTCTATTGGGAGGTAAGAGGAATTCGCACTTCGACAGGTCTTGAACGATGGACAGGGTAGACGAGATAGATGGCGGGAGAAAGGAGTGTGATGAAAGCTTCACAATGCATGTACGTTGGTTTGGCAGCCCGGGAATCTGGTTGAGACGCGGCCGGATGGTCCCCTAAATGTATCACCCAATTGGCCAGTGTCCGAGTAGAGAAGGTGCCGAGGTCCAGATGTGGGGACAGTTTTCCATGTCACTGAGCCCCCCCACGGGCCACCACCCCCCTTCACCGAGGTGCATCCGGGAACGATGGGTGATCCTGGACGGACGGTGGCCGGTGCACAAGGCGGCTCCACCACATCCCAAGTGCAGACAGCATCACAAGCCTCTTGGCATACACCTACCTACCTAGGTAGACATGATTCCACAACAACACCAGGCAGTCAGTAAGTTACTCCAGCGACGACAGACTATAGCGTATTGAGAGAGAATTTCTCTCCTTAATGGGGGGGTTTTTTTTTAATTTTATATAGATCACTTATCTCACTCACTCACTGTCTACAGTCTTTGGGATGAGCCCCGAATAGGTGATCGCCAGGGGAGCAAACAGAATCACGAACATGATTCCTTCTATGACCTTGAAAGAACATCACACTACAGTCAGACCAGCATCTGTTCATAGCAAGCGAGCAAAAAGAACGCCTATTTCAATATCATCATCTATACTGCACTGTCGGGCCCGGTTTTCCAGCCCCCGGAGGAACTACCTCTTCCCAGCAACAGCCCACCGGAAACCCTTCGGCCCCTCCGACAGCCGCAACTGCTTCCCTTCCAGCGCCATCTTCTTGGAAAAGCTCTCGGGGCTGCTCTCTCGACTCTTTCCCGCGACGCCCACAGCGAGGATGTGGGGCTCCTATTTCACGTCCTCGTAAATCGGCTCCAGACCATCCCAGGCCTGCTGCGGGTCGCCACTGGGGCCGGCCTTTTCTCTCTGCTGCCAGTACTTGCCGTTGAACTTCCAGTACGGCTCGCCCGTGATCTCGCACGTCGTTTTCTCGAACCACGCCGGCCGGAACTCGAGACCCTTCTCCTCGCGCATCCGTCTTCGTGCGCGCTGCGCCTCCTCAAGGCGGTTCTTCTCCTCGGCCGCGAAGTCGTACTCGCCGTCTTCCATGGCGCGTTGGTCCGGACGGAGACGCGAGTCCGTCGGCGGCAGCCAGGGTCTGAGCTTATCATCGATGTGGTTGAAGGTAAGCACGAAGGGCGTGAGGTTGAACGGGATGTTGGGCGGGCGGGGGTTGGCCTGCCAAATGAGGAAGGCCTTGTTAGGGTCAGTGATGCTGCCCTTATGGACCGACGCCGAATCGCCGGGGTCCTCAACCGTCGCCTCGTATCCTGGCGTCAGGCGAGCGTACAGCTTCGAGTTCCAGCGGCCCCCGATGCTGAACCGCACCCTGCCGTCGGCGTCGAGCACCTTGCCTGAAATCTTGTATGCGCTGGAAGCCTTCCAACCACGCGGCTGGAATTCGATCTGGCACACCTCGCCCGTCGTCCAGTTCTTGACCTCCATGGGGCCGTAGTTGTCGACCGTCGGGTTACCAGTAATGATGCCGATGACAGAGGACGTGACCTTCTTCCAGGTGTAAAAGTCTTCCTTGCCTCCGGCCGTGGGTCGGAGTTTCAAGAACCAGGTGCCGAGAGGGTTGATGTCAAAGGACTTGCCGTAGAACTTGGACTTGACAGCTGATTCACCCCAGTACGTCCACTTGGGAGACTCTGCCCACGCGGCACCCACAGGCGGGTGGTGGCTGACCTGCTCGATGAAGAAGCGGTAGTTCTTGTCAGGCCGGACGTACTCAAAGGTTTCTCCGAGCAGGGGGTTGAAAGGCTTCGCAACACGGCCAATTGTCGAGGCATACTCACTGGCGGCAAAGGCCGCCACGTAGATGAGACGCTCAATCGAATCGGATCGCTCAGCAGCTTGGTCCAGAAGATCAACGTATTCCATGTCCTCACCGGCACGGTACAAAAGTGATGTGGGCTCGTTGAAAGACACGGGCAGCGTCATCTTTGTCATGTCCTTGCCAATCATGGACTTGAGAATACCCTGTGCACAAGTCAGTGAACTGGTGATCAAGACTGCTATAATGGAGACTTACCCAGAGTGAAATCTTGGGCCGATCGTCGGCATCCATCTTGAGGCGTGTTCTGATACCGTTTTCGTAACCCTTGAAGGAACTGGTGATGTCAATGTCGCCAGAGACGACCAGCTGCTGCTCATTCTTCTCGTCCTGAGGTGTGCCTGCAACATCGGATTGCGGCAGCTGGCCAACTTCGACCTCTCCGGCATCCACTGCGTCAAAGAACTCATCCTCGTCTTCCGACTCAGAATCGGACAACTCGAGCTGATCGAGAACAGTCTGCTTCCTCGACAGGGGTCTGTTGGGCGACTTGGGCCGGGTCGCGAGGTCGTTGTCGTCGGCTCCCACGGCAGCCTCGACAGTCTCTGTACCGTCGACCTTGTCGACCCCTTCGGCCCTCTGGCTAGCGGCCGCCGGCGACTCGTTCATGACCTCGCGAAGTGCGCGCTTGGCAGCCTTGCGCTTAGCCTCGGCTTGGTCAACACGCTCCTCCAGGATCTCCTGTTCCTTGGCGACCTTGGCCATGCTCTCCTCCCACATGCGTCTCATGTCAATCTCGCGGTCCAGGCGGTACTGCCAGTAGGCGTCGCGGTCCTTGGAGATGCGCATGAGATCCCCGACGAGCCCCGTCAGGCTTCTGACAGCAGCATCGTAAGTCGTGAGGGCCTGGGTAACCTTGACGTCGGACAGCATGGTGTTGGGGTTCTTGGACGCCTCGGCCAGCATCGCAGCGTTAACCGCGGAAATGGTGTCGAGTTGCAGCTTGGCTGACTGGGCGGTGATGTTGAATGCGTCCTTGGAAACGGAAGGCTCCTCGCGACTGCTGACATCCTCAAAGTCGCCGTCGTCATCGTCGTCGTCGGGGGCATGCGGGCCGTTCCTGGTAGCTCTGGATTGACCGGCGTCCGTCGCGGCGTCCGCAAACTCGTCGTCATTGCTAGCGACGGTGCTTGCACCGGCAAAGTCGCTTTTGGGAACAGACATCTTGCCGTGCGACAAGGCCCTGGGAATCTGCACGCTGCTCCTTCTCGTGTCGGCCACGCTGGCACTCTCGCTATGGGCGTCGTTGATGGACAGTTCGGGCGACTTGCCAGCCTGCTCAGCCTTGGCCTGTCTGAGCAGCTCGGCGCCACGAGCTTTCTGGCGCTCTTCTTCTTTGGCCTGGTCCTTTGTCCACTGAATGGAGTTGTTCAAGGCCCAGAACCAGCGCTTTGCCTCGACTTCGTGGTTGGCCTTGAGGGTGTACTTGACCGAGGACTTGCCGATGATCTCGAACTTTGTCTTTTCGTCGGCGCTCATGTGTAGCTTAGCGATGCGTGTGTTGATGGCACCGCGGCAGGCAGAGCCGGCGTCGTCTTGGTGCTTGTAGTAGCTCAGGACGCCGTCCTCGAGAACGAACCACCGGAGCTGGTACCCCTTGCGGTAGTTCGTCCACTTCTTCAGGTAGCCCTTCATCTCTCGCGCCTCCCGTCCAGCAACGGGGTCTCCCGAGGTCGAGGCTCCAGCGCCCTGGGAAGCCGCCTGGCCGAGGACGGCTTTCTCCTGGATGCCCCTCTGAGCCGCGACGGCAGCGGGTGAGCGCTTCAGCATGGCGCGTGTCACGTCGTCCTTGGTGACATCCTGGGGAAGCTTACCCTTGCGATCGCGACGGAAGGGGTCAGCTCCGTGCAGGAGGAGGACCTGGATGAGCTGGGTATTCTTCTTACGGGCAGCCTCGTGGAGGAGGGTGCCACCGGCTTGGACGGTGTTGGGCTCGGTCGCGAACTCGGTGCTGTTGATGTCGAGGATCTGCTTGAGGCGGGGTTCCTCCAGCACGGTCTCAAGAGCCTTGTATTCATTCTGCGCAATCAAGCCCTGGATCTGCCTGACCTTGTTCTCGGCGAAGAGCGAGCGGGAGAGCTGCAGCAGCTGGAAGATGTCGGGGTTCCGGGCGACGTCGATGGGCAGCTTGGCCTGGTAGTTGGCGACGGCGTCGTTGATGTCCTTCTGGTCGAGCAGGAGTTTGACGACCTGGGTCCGACCCTGGATCGCGGCGACGTGAAGCGGGGTGTTGCCATCCTTGTCCCTCGCATTGATGTCGATGGTTCCGGCGCCGTCAGACAGGACGTACTCGACGACCTGGTATTCGGCGCATTGTATCGCGAGGTGGAGGACGGTGGTGTCATCGAGGCCGCCGCCGCTGAGAGTATTGATGGAGGAGATGCTCATGCGCGGGCCGCCCTCAGTAGTGTCGCGTATGGCTTTGGAAATGGAGGCGGTGTCGCCACTACGCAGGGCCTCGACGATGCGAAACTTGCGTACTGACTGCTCGAGGGACACGCCCTTTTCACTGGGTGCGGCGCTGGAGGTGCTCATCTTGGAGGCAGTCGCGGAGAGTGGGCCGTTGTGGGAGGGGGTTCGTCCCATGGAAGGGGAGATGGAGAGCCTGTTGGCGCCGTTGCTCCGGGAAGGATTCTGGGCCATTGATATGTTTGTCTGGGATGCGGCTGCAGATGGTGGCGACGTCAGCGGCGCCCCGTCATCCGAGTTGGAAGGGTCTTCGTCGGCGCGGGAGTGATTTCGTCGCAGGAGGGAGAGGGCGGCAGCCGACTTTGACCGCTTGTGGGTGCTGAAACCAAGAGAGGGTTAGCTTTGTCTGCTGCCAAGGTCGGGCTCTGGGCGCTGCTGTCACTGTCGCTGCAAGAGAGGCGGAATGCCTGAAGAGGTGGCTCTCGCAAGGACAATGGATGGTCGCAAAGGTGGCGGCAACCGAGGGTGCACGGCAAGGGATATCACAACGTACCTTTCACCAGCGTCCGACATGTTGCAGAGCAGCAGAGAACTTCCGATGGAGCAACAGGCTTACGACGCGGGCCAGCGCAGTGGGATACCCACTTTCTCGTAAAGATCGCGTGAGTTAATAAGCGTTGTCGGGATCCTCACTCCGTAGTGTAGGCAACATAAAATGGATAGAGCAGTCGGTCAGGGGCGGACAAGTGGGTAGGTGCTCAAAGGGATGGATCGAACGATAGGTAAAGGCAGTGTAGAAGGTAGGTAATGGTTTATGCTCTTGCAGGAAATATTGGGGGTCGTCGTGTCCGCTGATAGGCCAGGGGAAGGATGGGGCGGAGGAAGGAGGGCGGTGGAGGGGGCGATAGAGGGGGACAAGGAGACGGAGAATGGGTGAGCTGCGTTGATGCAGGATTGGGGTATGGCGAGACGTGCTTCAGTCAGCGACTACGAGGAAACAGGCAAAGGCGGGGGAGGAGGAGGAGGAGGAGGAAGAGGAAGAGGAGGAGGAAGAGCGGAAAGATTTCGTGAACAATGAATGGGTAAAAGAGAGACTAGTGAGCTGGATCATCGACACTGATGCTGCGTAGGTAGGTACCTAGGTGGAAATACGATCTAGTGGTTGGTTGCTTGATTGGGGGGGCGGAGGGTGCTGTCACTCCTGCTTCCGGTGTTGTTGCTGTTGCTGCCAGGTTTCTGCAAAGTTGCACGAGAAACGAAGGCAAGGGGACTGACAAAGGTGGTGGCACGAGAATGAAGACACAAGACAGTGACGCGATGGGTTTGGTTAGGTATGTTCGCCTTTCAGCTCCCTCTTTTTCTTTCGTTTCCTCCCCCGTCCTCCTCCTTCTCCTTGTTTGTTGATGCCCTTTCTTTTTCTCTCGTTCTTTCTCCGCATTAAACATTAAAACACCACTCGGGTTGGAATAAAAGAAGGACTCGAAACGTGACAGTATGACGCTACTCGGCATAGCCGCCGCCCATCGATTGACCCAAGAAGCTCCCCCTGACCCTGTTCCGACGACAACGATCCCAAGAGAGCGCCCTTCCCTGCCACTTTCTGTTTAGTGCATACATGGTAGAAAACACAAATACCCATGGCTTGCAATGTTGTTGCGCTCTCTTTCCGTATCTACCTAGGTAGGTTAGTAGTGCTACATAGTAGTCCAGCGTCCGCTCCAGGCATTGGTACCTCCCTCCCTCCCTCCCTCCCTCTCAGTCATGCGAGGTCCTTGCAGAAAACCCAGCAAAATGACGTTTCCCGCCGTACTGGATGTAAATGGCAAAACTACGCTACGCGGCCCCAGCAAGCTTGACCAATCGTACCCCTCGCCCATTTTCCTTTGTTCCACGGAAACGGATTACAGCGAACCTTTGCTTTCCTCGGTACGTACCTACCTTCTCTAGCGCTGATGAGGAGGTAGGTATTTATCCATTAGGGGGGCAACGACAGTCCTACCCCTGTGCCGTTCGCTGCTGCTGAACCGGAACCGTCGCTGAGCTGCATACCTAGCAACCTACCTAGGTAATCGTCATGTCTGGCATCCATCTGCATTGGAACTGACTGGGCCGCAATCGAGACGACCTCGTCGAGTCACCGTAGAAGCGTTCGCCCGGCCCTGCAAACTGAGGAGGAGCGGGGAAGATAGTCTTGATGGTCACCTACAACATCTCTATCCGTACTTAGTATGGGTTTGCTTATCCAGCCGCATAATTAACTCGCACCGCCGCTTCAATGCTCAATGCGCGCGCCACGACCCCGAGTCTGGAACCGTGGCTTTCTCTTATGCGGGTCCCTTGATGCATCGAAAAAGTCTCCAGCCACAACGGATGGCTACACACAACATGTTTTCGAAACGGGTTATTGCGAGTTCAGGTAACCAGATACTAGGCCAACGGATGCCATGTCATGAAGATTCCGGGAATCGAGTTCCCACTCCCCTTTTTTTTTGTTTACTATGACTTAGTAGCGGGCATAGATACACAGAGAACAGTAGTCACGTTATACATCCCATGAAGCGAACCTGACAGGCGATGGGCCTCCTAATCAGCACAACATCTCTCAACTCCGTTACAAAAGAAGAGCAGCGGCAACGGCGGCAACTACCGCAATTCCGAAGCTGCCGATCTTGCCGGCTCCGGCTTGGACTGGCTTGCTGGGGACGGGAGCCGCCGTTGTGTAGCTTGGGAGTCCGCCCGTGAGGATCGGCTTGTAGCTGGCGGCTGTACCCGGGAGTGTCGTGTTGTACTTGCCGACCGTGACGGGGACAGTCAGGGTGGTGTACACGAGTGTCGTGGTGTCCTCCTCTTCGCCGTGGCCAGCGGGGGGGGTGGTAGGCTTGGGAGGCGCGGGAGCGTCACCCGAGGGCTTGTTGCCGCCCTGGCTTCCGGTCGGCTTGGGAACGTCGCCTGATGGCTTTTCAACTGCCTGGCTGACTGGGGGCTTAGGAACCTCCCCAGTAGGCTTGGGTGGGTGGGACACATCACCAGAGGGCTTAGGAGGCGTTGAAGCATCGCCCGAAGGCTTGCTGTTGCCGCCGTGGGTCGTACTGGTGTACGGGCAGACCGTGGTGTAGGCGGGAACAACCTTGGTAGTGATCTGGCCCACGGGACAGTAGGGAACGTCGGGGGCGCACGAGGTGACTGTATACGTCTTGGTTGTGTAGACGGTGCTCGTGGTCCACTGAGGAGGGGGAGGGGGAGCAGTGGTCGTCGGCACGGCAGCAGCAGAGGACGTTACCGTGGCGGGGCAGATCGTGGTGTACCACGGGACAGTCTCGGTGATGACCTTGCCCGTCGTGCATGGCACCTCGGGCTTGCAGGAGGTGACAGTAGTGACCTTGGTGGTGTAGACGGTGCTGGTAACCAGCTCCTCGGAGGAAGTGAGAGTGCTTTTGGCAGACTCCGTGACCGAGGCAGAGCCAGTGGGCTTGTGGGAGACAGAACCAGTGGCAGAGCTACTGCCAGTGACGCTCGCAGAACCGGAAGCCGTCTTGGTGACATGAGCAGAGCCGGTAGCACTGCTAGTGGCAGTGGCAGTGGCAGTGGCAGAGCGCGAGTTGTTCAGAGTCATTGTAGGCAAGTCCTCATCGTCCTCCTCGCACGTGTTGGAGGCAGTGGCCGACTTGGTTGCTGAAGCGCTCGCGCTGGCACTGCTGCTCAACGAAGTTATGGTGTCGGAGTGGGTAGCCGAGCCGGAGCCAGAGGCGGAAACAGACGCAGACGCGGAGGCAGACACAGATCCAGACGCTGAAACTGAGTCGGATGCTGACACGGTAGCGGAATGGGAGGCAGAAGCCGATGTGGAAGCAGAGTCCGAAGCGGAAGCGGTGGCAGAGTCCGAAGCTGACGCGGAGTGGCTGGAGCTAAGAGAACCGAAGCTCGAGCTGGAGCTTATCAAAGAGGTGGAAACGACGGCAGACGAGGTGGTGCTCGAAGATGTGGTGGAAACGACGGCAGACGAGGTGGTGGTCGAAGATGTGGTGGAGATGACGGCAGATGAGGTGGTGGTCGAAGAGACGACAGACGAGGTCGAGGTCGAGGTCGAGACACTGGTGGTGGACGCCTTGGGGGGAATCGGGTCGCAGCCGTACTTGAGAGCATCGGCGACGGCCTCGTGGAAGGCCTGGCCGTTCACCTGGTTCATGGCGCCGCGGGTGGCGTCCCAGACCGAGACACCTCCAAAGTGCGGCTTGCTCTTGTACTTGCAGACCATCTCCTTGATCTTGGAGGGAGGAACATAGCCATTCCAGCCCGCCTCGGGGTGGGCGAGGACGCCGAGGTAGAGCTTGGCATCCTTGCTCTTGGACGTCTGCGAGATGACGGTCTCCCAATCGTCGTAGTTGGGGGTGTCGGAGAGTTGGCAGCCGGGGTTGTTGTAGAACTGGATGAAGAGGGAGTCGAACTGGGCGTTGTAGATGAGCTCCTTGAGCTGGAACCAAGCGTCTGAAGTCGGGCACTGGGGGGCAGCTGAGATGTGGTAGACGCCGACGCTGCGGAGCGTCTCAACCATCTTGATCCAGGGCTTCTGGTTGGCTTTTGATTGTGTTAGTCTTCCCATGTCCTAAAAGGAAGGGGCAAGGTACGGAACGTACAATACTTGAACTCGAGGTCAAAGTCGAAGCCATCAACGGAGACGTGCTCGGTGCTGCTGATGTCGAAGGGACGGGGGCCGGCCCAGCTGGGGTCATGAGGACCGAAAGTCTTGTGCAGCAGCTCGCCGAACTGACGGCCCTGTTCCTCGTTGTCGATGTCGTAGCTGCAGGGACCGTCAACCGGGCACCACCCACCAATGGCCAGGAGAACCTTGATGCCCTTGGTCTGGCAGTGCTTGATGTCCTGCTTGATGTACTCGCAGTTCATGATCAACTTGGTGTCCTCGCCGGTCTTTGGGTTCTTGTAATAGACCTCGCCGCCGCAGTGGCCGGCGAAGTTGGTACCAGGATATCCACCGCTGTTCTTGGGAGAGTAGGTAACGAATGACACGGAGACGGAGGTGACGCCAGGGGCGTCACAGTAGCTGGACAACCGGTCGGAAGGATCGCCATACTGTCCCCAGTAGAGGTTGAGCCCCCCGAAGGCCGAGGGAGTCTTAGTCAGGGGCTGCGACGAGGAGTGAGCGAGGGCCGGGCCGACGGCCGCGGCAATGGCAAGAAACGACTTGTTGAAGAGCATATTTATGGAGTGTTGGTAATTAGGGGAATTAAGAGAGTATGCGTGATGAGTAACTTGGAATGATTGTGAGGTGGCCGAGGCCGTTGGAAAGAGTGTGATGGTGATCTAGAATCAACGAAAGGACGCAAACAAGATGTTTGCACGAGAACGCACGCCGTCGTCTCTGGCTTCTTGACACGACAGAGATGAGGTGAAGAAGAAGCAAGAAGAAGAAGAGAAAAGAAGATTGGACAACGGCGGGAGAAAACTCCCGTACATAACGAAGCCGCTGCCCTCTTGGCATAGCAGTTTCACAGGAATATAGTGACTAACTCCATCGGGGCGACGAGCAAAGGAACACTGCCTCGAGGCGACGCATCGTGGGTGTAAACCATGTTAGCGGCATAGGAAACCAATCTCCCCTGATGGAGGCTACCTCGCGCTTGAGAGGTTAGGCATGGTCCACATGGTAGGTGAGCAAGGCGTTGATGCCGCCCTGCGGCGCAGCTCAAGTGGCGAGGATTTGTGTGTGTGTGTGTGTCCATGCCGTGGGTGACGATGGCGTCGTGATGGACAGAGTCGAAGCGAGGTGACGAAGGATCACAGAGAGGTGGGCGGTTGTGGGCACATCGAAGCACCCCCCCCTTCCTAAAAGGGCAAGCATCTCTCCAATGGACAACGGCCTAGGCGTGGGCGGTTGGTGCTAGTGTAGCAGAAGGAATTAGTCTGGGCTGCTGGGTAAACAGGAACAGGAATAGCGCCTTCCGGCCGATTTACTACCGAGCGACAAGCATAATAGCGGGGCTGTTTGCCTTCTCCGACTGGCTGGGGCCCCTGAAATAGGCACCTACCTAGCTGCCTGTCAGCGGCGCCAATGCACATAATCCCTGTTTCTGGGACGACGAAAGCTGCCCGTTATTCCGACCTCGAAGCCCGTCTTTGGAGTCTTTCTTCCGCCCGGTTGGTGGAGAAGGACAGGAAGACGGGCCTTTCTCTCTCTCTCTCCTCTCAACTTGTGCTGACATGGTAATTTTAAGAGCTGCAAGACTCCCTCTCGGCGAATCCTTGGCCACGATTCTGCCTGGGGGATCTGGAAGCGAGGCGAAGTGAAGCCGGTTTCTCCACCGGCGGATGGACGCGAACCCTCCGGGAGGGGGGGGAAGGCTGATGATTTGCACCGGGCTACCTATAGGGTTGTCAAACTTTACGCCTATCTGGATTGAGGCCGTCGTCGTATGTGCCACCGTTAGGAAAGACCAAAACTCTTAGTCACCCCCATCTTCCTAGAACACCTGCTTCCGACCTTGACTCCAAAATTATATGGAAGCTAAACTAGTCGCTGATTCGGCCAAACATATTCTACCCGTTCCGGCTTACGGCGCCTTCGTGTTAGTTGTCGACCAAACGGCGGCAGACTAGGAAATTAGTGGCTGCCGAGTCACATGGGACTTTGGTAACCCATGCTGAATCCCTCCACCGTTTTTTTCTTCTTTTTTTTTCTTTTTCGCTACCAACCTTGTGCGTTCCAGTCCTCCTTGGTTGCTTTACCTAATACTGTTTTGCTTTCTTTTTCCCACCAGCTTGGCAGGCCGGGCCGTTGTGAGCATGGTCCGCTCACGTGCGCCAATGACTCCCGGCTAGAATTGAAGAATATTCGGCTCGTTCGCCAAGAGCTGTCAGGGTTCTTGAGTGGCAGCCACCGTCAACTGTCACTAGGTACTTCTATCACGGATCATCGTGCGGATTTCCTGAACTCGATGCCGGTGCGGTTCGTGTTGGCCTTGGTACTGTCCCAAGAATGGCAAGTGAAGATAAAAAAGACCCACGTTCACAGCCAACCTCCCTACCTACATAGTACAATGCATTGTTCACTCATCAACATCCGCCAGCTCAATCTGGACGACATTGGTTGTTCAAATCCAATTCCGCGTCTTACATAGGTACCGATTCTCACCAAACCCCTTTCCGTTTCCAGCGGCAAGCTACAGGATCGCATACCTGCATGGCCGCTATCTCTCTCGCAGAACACGATACCGCTCTCGTCAATATATTCTGTATATTACACTATGGTATTGTGTTCGACCAAATCTGGACGTCCTGTAGCCTTCTCCCATTTCTGGGCGCCAAGGCCTCGCCGCTCGTCTCTGCTATTCCCGGCCCTTGCCTCGGGAGTAACATCATGTTTGGGCTCCCCTTTCCTTGATTCCTCGTCCTCAAACCGTCTCTACTACGGCCTTGGTGTATCCAAACTCGCCCAAACACCACGCTTGACCGAAGAATCAATTGGCAAACAAATAGCACACCAACGCCACCCCCGAAAAAGAAAAAAAAAGACGATTAGCCTCGTTTCCTCAAGGCCACACCATACCATCATCATCTTGATTATCCCTGCCATCATGATCAGCTACCCTCTCTGCCTCCGCCCCAACTGGCCCTAAATCTTTCCACCGAAGCACGTTATGCTCCCAGCCCCACTCGATGTGGAAGTTCACGGCGCGGGCATCGAGGTACCATGCCACAAGGCACTCGATCGAGCACGGCGCGGGTTTCGGGCAGTCACTCGCCAATGGACTCTGCGGCATCACCTCACATCCGGAGAAGTCTCGCTGCGCCGGTCCGGAAGGGCTTCCCGCGAGGTCGACCATTTGATGGAACCTGTCGTACATGTACAGCCAGTGAGCCATGGCAGTCGCGCTGCCGTAGGCGATCTGATCAGTCGGTCCTGTTTGGGTACGCCGGTGAGCTTTCAAATCCCGTGTGAAGCAGAACCTGTTCAGGTGCGTCAACCACTTACCAACGCCAACTCGCCCACGCATTCGGGCGCAGTAAAAGTAGTGTTCCCCGTACGGGTGCGGCAGCACGAGTGTGTTTTCCCCCAGCTCCTCCAAGCTCTTGAATTCGGGCTTCGCCCTGAGCGACGTATCTGGCCGAAGACGTAGGACTGTGTCATGGATGAAGCCGTTGTCGATGCTCCAAGCCCACCACCGTTCTGCCGCATTCGCTACCGTCTTCAACTGATTGTTGAGCCTTCGCAACCGGTTTCCACAGCTAGTCGCTGCCATCGCCTTGTCTCCGCCGGGATAGTCCTCTTCTTCCTCGGCCACGGAAACGACATCCACAGTCCGCAGGTGCGAGCCATAGCACTTGCGCAGTTCCTCCCGGATGGACTCCTCAGATCGGTGGTGTATGTCGACGTCGGCGGGCTCGAAGAGCACGTAGGCAAAAACGTCGATTCTCGAAAAGGATGAGTGCTTGGCGATAAGGTTGTCCATGTGCGTTTTGCAGCTCACGTGGTTCGTCCTGTAGAGCCCTGTGACGATGACGGCCAGGGTGCGCTTCTCTTCGCGCTCCCTCGGTGAGACGTAGAGGTCGCACAATCCGGCGATGGAGAGCCTTCCTTGGTCCGAGAGCTCGAGTTGCCCGGGTTCAATCTCCAACAGCCCCGTCGAATGCAGCTGGCTGTTGCTCTCGTCGCGCCCCAGGATCTTGTTCTTTTGTCCTATGCACTCTGGCACCAGGTCACTATGCCACACCGTCGTCCATGCGTTCTTCAACACGGCGTTGACGACGATACGGATGTGGTCCTTCTGTTTCTCGACAATAAGCATACGTCCGCCGCTGTGCTTATCGCCCGTTCCAGTCCACCACACGGGATGGGCGGTCCCGTCGGCGTTCATGCGGTTGAGAACAAGATCTCCGTCATCCTGCAGGACGAGGGAATACCGCCCGCTTGGAGAGGCAAAGGAGGGCATGCCCGCGGATAGTAAAACACCCCCCGAATCGGGCGACAAAACGGCGCTTCGGGGTTTTGATTCATCGTGACCGACGTCTTCCTGGACTGGAGAGTCGATCTCGGGCTGAGGAGTTGTTGTCGGGTTATTCGTTGGCGCAGACGCCGGCCGGGGGTGTAAGCCGGGCACGCGCAGCCCGGGGCTACTGACAGGCCAGTCCACATTCAAAATGAAACTCCACGATGCGAGAAGGAGTATAAAGGTGCCAGCAATGACTATGAACCTCCGGGAGACGCTGCCACCTATCCGCACCCACTGAGATTGGTTCGTGGCCATGATGTGGTGGTTTGCTCTCTCTCTCTCACACACACACACTCTCTCTCTCTTTCTGGCCACTTTATTTCTGTTGTTCCTTCCTGGGTTTCCTGTCGATAGGGCGAGGAGATGTGTCGTTGGTAAGGTGAGCGGAATCGAGACTTCGTGAAACCTGTCGATGATGGCTTCTCTGGTATGAGTACAGACAACCAAAGAGCCGCTCACACCTTCTTACGAGGGGAAGTGAAAAACAGCTCAGCGCGGTATCAGATGACGCTCGAACGGGCTTAGCTCAGACCCCCTCCTCTTACTCTTTGGGAGCGTGTAGGCTGACTTTGAGCGAGTGCGTAGGGAAGGTTTGGGTGGATCCGATATTGACTTTTTGTCGTGTTGCACAGAGTCGTAAGCTTGCCAGCTGATATCTCTCGTCGGGGCCGCAACAGAGAAACGAAATGTCGATGGTCCGCCGCGTCGCTCCCCTTATGATAAGCCGGTCCTGGATAGATCAGACCGGATTCCCCGAGCCGAAAAAAAAAGATGAGCATAAAGTCTTGGGAACACATCCTTTGGCGATTTTGCCCAGTGTTATACAATAACAGGCATTGGACTTTGGCCCTCCTGCTCTTGTATCGTCCCCGAAGTCCCAGCGTGGGGACGACAGAGGGGATGCTAAATTGGTAACTTATCTGACGAACCCAGCAGAAGGGGGGGAAGAAGGTTGCTGGAGTGTTTGAGGATAGAAAAGATCGACGATGGCGATTGAAACACGGCCAACCCGAGCGGCGGGGGCTTCCTTCTTTTTGTCTTTTTTTGGTGTAATTCATTCAATGCAACCACCATGTACATACGACGCAGACGTGGGAGGCCGCCTCGACTACGGATCCCAGTGTCGATACAGATACGTCCAGGTCGAGACGAGGAAGAGCGGTCCAGACAGGCAGATGTTCTGAAGCCCGGCGATAACCCAAGATTGGGGATCAAACGCGAAGCGACACGTGTGCACGAGGAAAAGGGCCGGCGGGCGGTAAACACAGAATAGAAGACTAGAGATGCGAAAATCGTGAAGCCTGACGCTCTTCCGAGATGTGATCGATTACACCCAAGCCCTCGAGTGTGCCCGACTCGAGTGAAGAAGCACCGCGGCAGACCAATCGAGGGCGGCTCGCATTGTAATTCATATGTCACGGCTTTCGAAGTAAACAGACTTTGGTTTCCCCTCGCCAAGGGCGCGCGCTCATGTTTACGTTGGGCAATATGGTTTCTTTTCTCCGCCTCTTGGGCGAGACTCCTTCGCTTCTTCGCACGCCCGACACATCCCCATATAGCAGGAAGCGCGTGAGGGGAAAGGGGGCTTTCTTCAGAAAGGCCGACTAGCACAGCAACGATGCGGCGTCAAGACGATGCATATTGACGAGGGCGGCGGGCACGGCCCAGGCATCTGCGGCCCGCAGGTAGGCCTATCGGTTCGCCCTCAAGCATCCAGAACCACGCTGGCGGGTGACGGCAGTGTCATGCGGAGTTCGGCGAGCGCGCATGATGGAGAGGTGCGGGAAGGGAAAAGAATATGGTGGGGGAGAAGGCAGGGCGCGGACGCAGACGAAGGGTTCAGCCTGCGGCACCGCTCATGTCATGATCATGCGCGATGTCGTGCGCCTGCTGCTTGCTACCTCGTTGGCCGGCCGGCCGGCCAGCTTCCCACAGTCGAAACTTACACACCCCCTCCCACGGCCTGCTCGGTTCGGAAAACCTGCATACGTTGCAGAAGTTGCTTGCGCAGGACGTCGTGGCATAACGAGAGAAGCAAAAGGAGGAGGGGGGCTGCGATCCAGCGGCGTGGGCGCGTGATGCAAGAGGCGAGCTTGAGTGCAGAAGCGGAGAGACGGAAAGTAAAGTTATTTTTGGCCCATATGCTGCCCGAAGACATTTTCCCCTTCAAATGCCTACTTTTACTACCGAGCTCGGCTTTGGGTTTTGGCCATGACGGAATACCTTTCTCCCCTCCACAACGAGAAACAGAGTACAGTAAGTAGAGAAACGGACCCTCGCCCGATTTCCCGATTCCGTGAGGTCACATATCCCCTCCTCTCATCACGGCGCGGGCTCGACACGTGGTTGAAGGGGGGGAGTTGCCGCCATGATGGAATTCGAGGGCCGCCCACAGTCTGATTCGAGAATCGGTAGCAGCAGAGAGAGGCATAAAGAACAAGAATAGAGAAAAGGGCCCGGGCACGAGCTAGAGGGGCAATGGGTTTGAGTCATGATGCAGCAGGGACACGGTATATACGTCAAGGACAGCCGAGTGACAAATCTTTTGTATCCAATAGTGTATTGGTCTACAACATAGTAGGTTTGTTCCCGCCGGCGTTACATGCCGACGTTTATCTCAGACATGGACCCGCTCCTCGTCATCGAGCTCTAAACTTAAAAATAAAAAGGCTCACGTTTTCGTTACGAAACGAAAGGGAGAGAGAAACGAAGAAGAAGAAACATTGCATCCAGATGCACAGGGGATGCGGCCTTTAGACCGCCGAACCGACGGAGGCGCGCCTCACGCGGGCGCCGGCGTCGTCGATATCACCCCCCGTCTGCCGCTTCCGCGCGGCGTTGATGGCCTTGAGCTTAGCCGTGCCGAGGCCGGCGACGCCGTTTTCCTGGTTGTCGCCCAGCCACGGCTTCTTGGAGTCGCCGAGCATGCTGCCGGCGAGGAAGTAGGCGACCTGGCCGAGGATGATGAGCACAAAGGCGATGGGGTACATCCAGTGGACGACGTAGCCGAAGACGTTGACGCCGATGATGATGCCCCAGAAGTTGCCCGTCAGCAGCGAGATGTTGTAGAAGGCGGCGCTGGCCATGCGCAGCAGCAGCGGCACCAGGCTGTAAAAGAGGCAGAGGGCCAGGGTGTAGCCGATCAAGTAGCCGATGGCCGGGCCGTTCCACGAGGCCTGGCGGAAGGAATCGCGGTCGAAGATGGCGGCCTGCACGCCGTTGATAATCATACCCCACATGCCCATAAAGGAGAGCACCTCGTAGACGGGACGGCGGCTGACGAACCACTCCTCGGCGACGTTGGTGACGCCGTAGAGGGTGGCGCCGAGCAGCGCAAAGAGGTCGCCCTTGACCAGGTCGACGCCAGGTCCTCCATTGGAGCCGGTGATGTGGTCACTGGCAAGCAGAACGCCGCAGCCGCCGATGGCGACGAGGATGCCGACGATCTGGAAGACCTTGTAGCGCACGCGGAGCAAGAAAAAGGAGAGCACGATGACGACGACAATGGCCCAGAAGTTGAGCAGCTGCGCCGAGAGGATGTTGGTGTAGCGGTAAGCAAGGACGGTGAAGTAGTTGCCCTCGACGTCGAGGAAGGAGAGGATGAAGTACTTCCAGCCGTCCTTGAGGACGAGTCTGCCCCACTTGGCGAGGCCATACTTCCATATGGTGATGGGGAAGTAGATGAGAAAGAGCAGGATGTAGTTGAAGACGGTCTGGAAGGCCGGGATGGAGACGCCGTTGTTGGCGAGGAAGGAAGTGAAGGTGTTGGTCGAGGTGATACACAGGGCGAGGACCTGGCCGACGAAGAGGACGATCCAGAAGTCGAGCGTGGTTAAGTAGCTCCACCAGTGCACCTTGCGCGCCTCGATGTCGTGGAGGCCCTGGTTCACGAGCTCGTCCTCATTGGGACCGGCCGTGATCTGCGTCGTCGTCACCGGTGCGGCGAAGAGGTTCTTGGAGGGGTCGTCGGCGGACATGGCGGGCAGCGGCTCGTGGGCGTGTCTCTGGCTGCGGGGGTTGGTATCGGGGTCGGGATCGGCGGTCCTGGACAGGATGGTCTCGAGACGGGATGCGATGCCGGGCTTGCAGCGATCTGGCCATGCGGTTAACCGTCGTCCATGTCACGAGGGATACGGGCGGGTGGGGTCAACATACCTTGCGCGCGAGCTCAGTCGAACGCGATCGCGTTGCGATGGGTTATTCAATGTTGTGAGTGATTGTAGAATGCTCTAGTCTTTCTCGTCCCCTGAAAGCAAGCGCAAAGACCGCAAGTCGCCTGCTGTTTTTGTCTATCTCGCGAACGAGCGGCACATGTACCGATGCGCCGAGAAGTGGTATGCGAAATAGAGGGCCGTGATGGCGCGCAACATGGGACTGCCGTCGGGGTTTATGTAGCAGCAGGCTGTATATGCCTTTTGGGTAGTGCCGCGCTTGACGATGGGGAAACAGTAGCTTCGAGTCGACACCCTTCTTTTCTCTCGGTCGCGAAGATGGGAGGTGAGGGAGGGGTTAGAAATGAGCCCTCTCTTTTTTCTTTTTTCCCTCTTCTATCGCGGCGACATCCCGGTCACTCGGTAAGATAAAGAGAGCAAACAGCGAGAGAAAGAAAAAAAACCTTTCAGCTGCTAGTCGCTATCGCCAAGGGATTAGTTTACGATGTAGTTGGTTGGTGGGAGGCGGTGGTGGAGAGCTATCGCCGTCGCCACGCCACGAGAGGGGGGCGTGTGGTTCTGCATGTCATGTTTTCGCTCTTCTGACTGGTCCCGGAATTGCCAGCCCACCGCCCACTGCTGCACCGCAGCCGGCCCAGGCTGGCGGGACCGGCCGATTTCCAATGCTTCCCACCTCTCAGTGGACGGCGCGCCGGCCAACATGGTCGTTTTAGGGGACGTGACCCCCGTCAACTAGTACCCCGGGCTCCTGCTAACCTGGTCCGTGTTGGCGTGCATTTTTTCTGGCGTGCCCATCTGTCCCAGTCATAGGTATCAACCTACCTACCACCCTAGCTACCTAGGTACCTACCTATCGATGAGGGGCTGAAGCTCGCCGGCAGTAGTGGCTTGGACCCGGCAGCCTGGACGCGACAAAGACTCTGTCAAGCTCGAAAAACGTCCCGCGTGGTGCTTCGACTTGCAGAATGTGGCGGCAATACTTGACCGTTGATCCTTCCTGAGCCTTTTGGCTTGCTTGGCAAAGATGGAGGCAGGTTGAAGCACTACGAGGAGAACGGTCTCGCTGTCTGTCGCTTGTGCCGTTTCAATTGTGTTCACAAGCATCCTTCATCTTTATCCGAGCCATGTACTTGAGACCGGGAGACAATAGGTGTGTTGTATGTCAGATACCGTCGTGTCTTTCTCTCGGACACTCCAAGTCCTCCTTCATTGGACCAATCCTCTTAGAGATCGTATGTCGCTGGCTCGGACGACGCTGAGCTGTTCGATTGTTCAGATGACAATAGCAAAAATCAGATTGTACTTGGAATGGTTTTGATAGCTATCCAAGGAAGGTCAACCCTGTGTGAGCCGTGTTACTGTGCCGGCCGATTTTACACGTGATGCGAGTAAGAGTGTGATTGCTGTATCGTACTATCGGAGAGATATATAATTAGTTGGCCGCCATGTATGCATGTGAGAAGCGAGAAACGGGCAGGTGTTCTCATCTACCCCGTTGGCCTCTACAGGAAGTGAAAGGAACTAATTAGCTGGAAGAAACTATCTAGTTGGAAGCACCTCCTGCGCGAAATACATATCACCACACCCTTCACTCGAGCGTAGAGAACATGATCCTGTTTGCTTCCCAAACCGCTGTTTGGGCAAGTCAGAAATTAGCCGCACGTTGATGCCCGGCTACCATCCGGTTCCGCGACCGAACCCGCTCTGCCGGGGCGGGCTCTTTCGACACGAAAACGGCCGCCTCCCCAGCAGATCCGATTCCGGTAAACTGACAGTAAGTTCAGTGAAGCAAGTATCGCCAGTCTCTCTGTGGATAAGAGCGGTTTCAGAAGACGGGGGTTTAACCGACTCGGTTTCTTGCCCACATGCCAGCACAATGTACCTTTGCAGCCTTTTTGCACAGCGGAGCCAATCTGCCTGAAGCGGGGAGAAAGAGGGGGAAAGAGAGAGAGAGAGAGAGAGAGAGAGAGAGAGAGAGAGAGAGCATATTTAGCATTTGCCTCAGCTCATCTCAAGCCAAGATGTCATCGTAGGGGAAGACAGTGCGTCATTGTTTAGTCGCGCGAGCGCAAATCGTGGGGGAAACACGCTTCCTGCCCCTCTCGCTACGGCTTCTCCAACTGAATTTTCAAGGTCGGTGCAGAAACTTTACAGAGGCGGAGTGGACAGCTGGTACGGCGATGCTTATTTCTCTGTGCGTGCATGTTCGATTCGAAGAAGGAGCCCACGGATGAGGTCACGCAAAGATGTCGCTGAAGCGTCTGCTGTACGCCGCGCCACGCCGTAAAGTTCCAATACGATGCTGAGGGTAGTTTAGTCGGGCAAACTCTTTTACAGAGAGACCGCTCGGCGAAAGGCGCGTTTTCGGGCCAAGCACAACAGTCAGCGACGCTGTCAGCAGCGAGAGGCTCTTTTCTTTCTCGTAGGCCACATTGCAAATGGAGCGTGGCTCGAGCCGCCAGCAGCTACTCTCAACGCACCGTCAAAGTCAATCTCTCACGCTCAGCCCTCTCAAGCCTGCGCATGACGGCGGAAATCCGAAGAGGTAAAAACCCTTCGTAGGGGGGGGTGGACATAGTAGAATGCAGTGCACAATACATTGGGGAGAAGTGAGACGTTCGCAACGTCATTGGTATATTCAATTGAAGAAGAAAAAGTTTGCTACCCTTGGTCTTATAGCAAAAAGACGTTGCGTCAAAAGGCAAACAGGCCATTATCATCAACCTTTTTTTCCCATGAAAAAAAACCCCCCACCATCTCATCTTCGTCATCAAGGTCTGGAGGTCGGATCGAATCATCATACTTCATCCAGGCCGTGTTGTCCCGTTTCCCTTCATGTGAACCTAAGTGCACACACCCCTGTGCTCCCAGCACCAACCAACCGAAAGAGCTGTTTAGAGGGCAGCAACAATGCCAGCAATGGCAGCGAGGGCCATGCCACCGATAGCAGCGCTGTCGTGAGCGGCGGCGTTGCCAGATGCGGAGGGGGGGGCGCTGGCAGAGGTGCCGGAGGGGGAGGCGGTGGAGACGGTGCGGGAAGCGGTGCGGGTGATGCTCAGGGAAACGGTGCCGTTGTGGGCGGTGGTGACGGCGGCGGTGGCGGAGGACGCGACGGAGGTGGCGTTGCCGGTAACGGAGGCGACGGCGGAGGTCACCACCTGAGAGACGGAGGAGGCGACAGAAGAGGCGGCAGAAGAGGCAACGGAAGAGGCGGCAGCAGCAGAGGAGGCAGCGGCGGCGGAAGTGGAAGCGGGAGCAGAGGCACTGGCGGAGGCCTTGAAGGCGGCGCAAGCGGCGGCAGCGGCAGACTGGGCCTTGGTGAGGTCGGCCGAGTTGCAGGCGGCGAGCAGGCAGGAGGCGACGACAGGGACGAGGGCCTTCTGCTTCTCCTCGTCGCACTGGCAGGCAGTGTCGGTCAGGGCGCAGCCGACCTTGGGGATGGCCTCGGTCAAGCAGGGGATCTAGGAAGGGAGCCGTGTTAGTTCAATGCCTTGGGAGACAACAGTCGTCCGCGGAGAGAGGGGGGAGTATGGTCACGTACGGCGCACTGAGGCTGGCCAGAGAAGTCCTGGGCGGCGACGAGGCCGGCAGCAACGAGGGCGAGGGCGAACTTCATAGTGAATGTGGTCGTGTGTGTGGTAGTTGTTGAGAGAAGTATTAGAATAGTATTATGTTGGAGTGGCGGTAGTATATGGAGCGAAGGACAGCCGATATTTGGATTAAGGTATGTGAGGGATGGAGGGGAAAAGACCGAGAGAAGAGCGTTTAGGAAGCCACCTGGGACGATGGGAAGGGGGTGATAAATATGCGTGCCGGTGCGCCCACCACAAGCCACTATGAGGAGAGAGAGACAGAGAGAGAGAGAGAGAAAGAGAGAGAGGATACCCCTGTCTTGAAGCCTTTCCCCTTTGCCATTTCTTGCAAAGCTTATCCCACATATCCGCATCGCGCAGCGCGCGTTATGCCGTTGCCACTTGGAGGGTAACGCTAGTGATGTTAGCTCCGCCTCTTTCCTCTGTTGGCGCGGGACCAGCCTGGCCCTGGAGGCCCTGAATTCAACTGGGGGGAAGGGGCAAAATCCCCGGGCCTGGGCGGACCCATCTGCCAGGTAAGCTGCCGGTTTTCCCAGCCATCATGTGTCCGTATCCGTACTTTACTTGACCTGCAAACATGGCGTCTGGTCTGAATCTTTCCTCCGGTCGACAGGACAGGGGGTTATAGAATGATGCTACTGTACTGCCGCGTGCGGCGGGCGAGATCGTGGGCAGAGGGTTTGATACAATTGACCAGAGCTGGGCCCCTCCGGAAGAAATCAAATCCAGCAAATGCTTACCCTCATTCAATCACCCCCAATTCGACGCGTCGACAGGGAGAGAGTTTGCTGGCTTCATCCAGGAGGGGCTTGTACTGTTGTTTAATTACCTACCTAGGTACTGAGTAGGTATGTACATACTAGTCATGTAGTGATAGCCTAATATCCGTAGGCACTGCAAAACTACCAAGCAGACGGGACGTAAAGTAGGCGGCTACTACTACGGTATGGGGCTCTCCTCAGCTCCAGCTCACAGACAGTCAGTCTCCCGCCTCCTGTCCGTGGAACTATCTGCAGCTCGACCGCATTAGCTCCAGCCCTGCAATGTGGCAGAGACAGACAGCAGTGCCAGCTCAGCACCAAAAGGGGATACGGGCAGCCGTGCGTTTTCATTGGATGGCAGGTGGCTTAAGCTCGTCGACGGTTGACTGGACGCGCGTTGGCGCCGCCGGCTGTGCTGCTGCATCAACGCGCCGAGACCTCGGGAATGATTGACCCAAAGACATAGCCTACTCTACCTAGTGGTTACCTAGGCAGGTACCTCAGTCCGCGTACTGTACAATGTACTATAACATTCGACCCTCTTCCTTGACGGAAGTCCAACCCATTGGCCATTTCGACCAACTGAATAAGTATGTACGAGTCGCCGGCCCACCGCTCAGGTTGACATGACATCGTGCGATGTAGTATGCGGACAAGGGGCGGGGCCGGGGTCAGGGAGCGCGGAAACCCAGAAAGAAAGGAAGGAAGAAACCTCGTCGCTTTTCATCACACAGCGACAACGACGGCGACGGCGACGGCGACGACAACAAACAAACAAACAAACAAGCCCCCTCCCCGGTCTAATTTTACTGACAGGTGCAGGAAGAAAGGCTAAAACACGAGTACTGAACCTTCCAGACTTTTCTTATCCGGGCGAGTGCTTTGCTCTCACCTTTTGTTTTTTTTCCTTTCCCTTTTATCAAGTCCCAATTTCCCCTTCCCCGGCACAGCTCCAAAAACAGCTCATTGCAAAAGTCTTACTCGCAGTGGACAGTAAAGAAGGAAGAACCAAAGAAGAAGAAGAAGAAGAAGAAGAAGCGTCCGTCTGGTAGCAACGTCTCGCGAGTTCGGCATTCTCCAGCTGGACGTGTGTGGAGACAATACAACACGAACGATCGATATTAATAACAACATGTAACAGCAAAATTGAATACAACCCGGGACAACTACAAGTTCCTCTCCTGTCCTCGCCGTGGAGCCCGTCTGCCCTGTCAATAAGCCCACCCGCTTGGGGGAGCAACGGCACTGCTGTGCAAGGCTCCCCCAATCCCCCTCCCGCTCCCGGACGCTGTAATTTCAGCACATGAACTCGGTGCCCCACTCACGTAATCAAACCACCCGGCCCCATCGTCCTATTAGCCTATCACCCCTTCGAGCGTCCGCCGGCTTTGGCTGCATACCGGTACTCAGTCGCTCACTTTCGGCGTGGCTGGACCACGCACAGTCGAGGGCAGCCGGGGGCGGGACGCCGGGCTTGGCTTCCCCGTTTCCGCTTGTCCCTGTATCTCCTTTCGTCATCGCCTGAGACGCTCGGGAGATCGAGCAGGCAGGTAAACAGATTCCAGGCCGGCCGGGACAACGTGCATTCCTCTGTACCCTGCCTGGGTTCTCCAAGCCGACTGGTACATATCCTACTTCGAAACAACACTAATGCCCGTTTTCTGTTCCAACTACATCCTCCTATCGTTAGAGTGTTGGTCGCGAGCAAGACGGTACGTCTTGTTGTTTAATAGTGTCGGCTTGGTGCCAGGTTGGTGTTGGGTATCCCAACCACTTGATGTGTGGCAAATAGTCTTTTCAATCAGAGTGATCGAGATTGGCGCCGCAGGACCGTGGCCTTAACCTGGAGATACGGCTGGAGAGTAATGTGATGCTGTGATGCGTGACGTATTCGTCGTTCGGTGTCGTTTCTATGGCTCTTCTTTAGACTGCAACCTCTTGCGTTTTTTTTTTGCCGTTGTCGTTGTCTGCCCCATCTGTATTTGTCTCTGGACCATGCTCTGAGGCGGAAGAGGCCCTTCCTCTCCTTCTCGAAGCCTTTAGGATCTTAATAGGCTGCGTTTCCCCGTATGTGAAATGTCGAGAGGGCTTAGCCTCGCTGCATTCGGGCCAGGTGGCGGTGTACGAGAGCAACGCCCGTCAGATAAGCATGACTTCTGGAGGAATACTTGGGCTGTATTAAAATGAATACGTGCACAGTCATCGTGGGCTGCCTTGCATATTTCGATGACGATTCATTTGGGGATGTAGATCCTGGGGGTGTCGCCATGTTCAGAATAAAGTAGTCCTACGGCATCTTCAACGAATGTATGCATTCGGTGTCCGCTTTGCCCCGTCATTGAGTTGTAGATGCGGCGGAAGGCGGTATCAGTTGGAGGGTCTTGTTTGCTTTTTGCACGCAATGCGTCTGACACCACGAGGTACTTGATAAGAACATCCGTTTGCTCTACCGGGGCCACCGCGTCGTTCAGGACGGCTGAGCCCGCGCCTCTCAAGGGTGCGGTGTGCTTAGCTTGATGTCGTCGGGCGGGGCTGATGGTAGTAGGCTGGTTAGCGGAATTGCAGGCGAGCTGAGCCGTTGGTGGTTTGTGGCTCAACTGGCTCACGGTGCCTCCGGGAAGTGAGTTTCTGTGCGTCTAGTAGTGCGGTACACAGAGAGCCTTCTGGTGAGCGGACATGGCTTAAAGGCTAAAGTAGGGTTCAAACTCGTAGCTTAATCCGTTTAAGAAATACCAAGTTCGGGTATAAGAACGAGTGTAAGACGAAGATGATTGCTTTGGTTGAGTGTATTGTCAATCCATAGCTTGATCCACCGTTAAGAGAGTGACTTGGCTGTGCCGCCTTTGGTTTGGGATCCTCCACTTGCGGATCCGTGTTTTCCGGGGAAGCAACCTACTTTATGGCCACAAATTCTTGGTCCTTATTCGAGATCGCGGTCGGCGATGCAAGAGATACGGGGGCGGTAGGTCTCCGTTCTGGATCATAGGGAAGCAATCAACAGTAAGCGTAGTAGAGCCAGGGGTGCCTCCTGGTACAGACAATTAGCTTTCTGCGCCTGTCGCAATACGAAAACAACATCACTGCTTTTAGGCTTTGAGTGTCCAGCTGAGCACCGAGGCATTCGCTCCGACTGAGGAGATGCTTGACGACATGGAGGTCACTGAGGGTTTTCCAACTGGGGCATTTGGTATGGAACAACCTGAACTGAATCAGGTCGATTTTCCTACTGCCCGGAGAATTGTACGCCGAAAAATTGATATTGAGACACCGATGCCTGACGTCGAAGCATGGATCGTGGAATCTGGCATCACCATTGGCCCTCTTGTCCCGATCGTGTGTAAATGAATTCGATTGTGATATTCTGCAGGACTTATATTGATATTATAGCCTGTTGGTTAGAGAGGTTACTGCTGGTGGTATATGTAACATGGGATGGGATAAGGAAAGGGACGAAGGGTTTACAGATAGGAGGGTAAAGGTAAAGGTCAAAGTGAGGGTGAAAGTGATAGAATGAAGCAGCAGAGAGGGAGGGTCAACGTCTGAGGGAGGGTATAAAAGTGCACGCACCGTTGAACCTACTCTCAAGCTTCCAACAGCTTCAGAGCGCTGGTGAGGTTAGCAAGCCGAAATAAAAGTCTGCAACGAAAGAAGCTGTAAAAAATCACAACAGGCCTGGGTAGATGGGTGAAATCGACGACGTGTTTAAAGGAGGTCCGAGAAGCTGCAAGATGACGTTCAACGTGTGGGTATGTGGGGATGAGCGTGGCCAGGCACATTGTAGCCAAGGGATAGATGGGTGAATGAGGTGTAAGGGTGATGGGGATTTGAATCTGGATGGCCGTGAGAGAGTGGGCTGGGCAATATAATGTTGCAATGGCCCTGGTTTGTGAATGTCTTCCAAAGCTAAGTTCTCAGTACAAGCTAAGGCCATTGTAGGTCCCTTTGGAAGGGGCAACTTAGTCCGTCCGTCTGTCCCTCTTCTCTCTCTAACGCTGCTATCTCCATACCCATTCTCTCATCCCTCGCCCGACTTCTTAGCACTAACTCTTTTAATAATCCCGAGCTTGTCTTCCGGTAGATGATCAGCTGTACAAAAGATAGGGAATCTCTCAACCTTGTCCTTCAGGTGGTCTGCTAGCCGCCTGTGCGACATCAAGGGCGCGAGATCATCAAAGGTCAGTTATCACAATGAATCTAGTTGGACTCAGATATGCTAGCATCACTGTCACCTATACTGTTAGTATTTCAGACCATCTCTTCCATCTTGTGGTTATTGGGATTAAAAGTCCGATGATCTGTCCGACGTCCAGGTCATCGACTCGGCACCAACGTAGCCTCCCCGGTTGACCATTAGTGATGATAGACCAGCAACACCACAATGGGTAAACAACATAGAGTCTTCAAAAAAAAGATTCGCTGGCATTAATGCTCCAGACATGGCTGGTTGAGAAATTAGACAGGACTTTTGCGATTCGAACCAGCTCGTCATCTATAAATGTTGACAAATGGTGTCTCTGAAGGCCCGATCGGAGAGACTTACTTGGTATGGTCCAGAAGTGTCCATACGTGCGAGGGAAGCCAGGTATTCCGATAGCCGTATCGGGGACGACCAGAGGATGGAGAGGGTAATCTGTGATTGCGGATGAAGTTGGGAAAGGGATAAGAGTGGTAGCAGGGGGTATTTAATAGGCACTTGTGCGGTCGGATTCACATCCGACCTTGAGTGACCAACCAGTTTGCTAACGGTCATCTTCCTCTCTCAAGTAGGCATGAATCTCGGGCTGGCCAGGAATAGGTAAATTGGGGCCAGTGGCTGGGTGCTGATTGCCGAGCGCGAGGCGCTTAATGAATGCCATTTGATGCCGGCTTCGTAACATCTCTGGGTGGAAGATCGGTGCTGTAGCAACAGTCTTTGTATGGTTTCCAACATGAAGTCCGTATCTACCTACCCTGATATCCCTTCCTCGATCTGATTTATCCAAGCCATCAGAAATAACCGCTCTGCTCTTTGAGTTGAATCCGGGAATTGGTAGACGTTAATTGTGATGCATCGCATATTATGGTACGGGCCAGACAGGTCGCGAGTGGATTTGAAGTGACCTGCGGAATAAACAACTCTCATGTCTGACTTCACGGATACCTGGGTCAGTGGCTGCACAACCCCACCGTCCGCCCGGAGCGTTTACCTTGGGTCTTTGGCCTCAAGCTCTGCTGAGCTATCTCCGATTATTGGCATGCATACGTATAAGTCCAAGTGTGCCCAACTATCCAGTTGAAGCCTACTATCCGAATCCTTTTGTATTCAGACCAAAAAGTCATTAGGAGAAACGAACAGATCAAACATGGCTTCCCCAAACCTGTTCGCGAGCGTCCGGAAGGCCTTCCCTCTCGGGGCCCTGACATTCCCATCACACCACACCGTAACCATATACAGCAGCCCTCGCATACCCTCACAGATGCTCCCGCCCACCTGGCGCTCATCACTAGACGTGCTCGCTCCACCTGCCATCCAGCGCCGAGGCTTCTCAGCCGCTCCCTTCTTGCGCGCCCGCATCGTCCATCCCGACACGGACACCTTCGTGAGGTACAGTCTCCTTCAGGGCCCGCCCCGAACGCCGAGGGTCACGATGTACAAGACGAAACTAGCGGACCGGCCACCGACGATGGGGGCGGCGGCTGTGGAGCACAGGTTGCTGGACGAGGTCGCGAGACACATCACCGCCGCCAGCCCCCACAACCGCTACGGCCTCTGCCGCCGAGATGCGCACCACGTCTGGAGCGCCGCAGAGCCCGCAGATGGCGCGGTAGTCAAGGCCGGTAAGCGTGACCCGCGCACCGACATCGATCTGAGAGCCAGGAGCCCGGTATCTGCGCCGGTCGACGCCGGCCCCGGGCCCACCAGTAGTAAACGGACTGATTCCGCAGGGGACGAGAAGCCCGGGCCCACCAGGAAGACGCCGACATATTACTGCGCTCTGCTCGCTGTGGCCTCCATCAGCGCTATGGCGGGATACCTGATCCGTTGGTGGGAGACGAGCACGAGGCCCGGCCAGGGCGGAGGGTCAGGGAAGGCAAGGGAAAGGTGGACGGATTACGAGGACGAGCCACTGAACGAGATACAAATGATGCAGTACCTCGCCGCGTGCTAGGCACAGTTTCTCTGGGGTTTTCATGTACCCATCCATAGCTCTCTATTCATGTCTAGATAATTCAAATCAGTAATCAGAAAAAAAAGGACTCGGTCGGGCCCCCCTTCTCCGTATCATCACCATCAGCCGTCCTCCCAGAGCCGCCGGCTCATGATGATGGGCCTCGCCGGGTCCCACGGCCCGTAGATCTCGTTCTTGTACTTTTGCAGACCGATGAGCCACCAGCTGCACCCGCCCATGGCAACGGCCGAGATGAGCACACTGACGACCATGCCGGCGACGGCGCTCTTCCACGGCCACCCGGCGGCGGCGGCGCGGCTGACTCCGCCGTCGTCTCCCACAATGACGCCCACGCCCGCGCCCGCGCCGAGAACGAGGAGCACGGTCATGGCGTAGTTGTAGCCCGAGCTCCGGTGCCGCGCGTAGCGCCGGAAGACGGGGAACAGGCCAAAGACCTCGATGCTGAAGAGGGTGAGGCTGAAGACCTGGCCGGTGGAGGGCAGGCGGCTGGCGAGCACGGTCGAGGCCATGAGGGCAGCGTTGGT
Organism: Colletotrichum echinochloae; assembly: GCA_016618095.1. NCBI lineage: Eukaryota > Fungi > Ascomycota > Sordariomycetes > Glomerellales > Glomerellaceae > Colletotrichum > Colletotrichum echinochloae. The sequence goes on from JADEZT010000008.1 coordinate 4,370,362, forward strand.
CGACAGCGAGGCGGGGATGTTGACGCGCACGCCGCCCGAGTAGTCGAAGAAGAAAATGTTGATAGTCAGCAGCCAGAAGGACATGGCCCAGATGCTGTCGGGGGAGGTCGACTTGGTCAGGGACTTGAGAATGGGCGAGAGGCCGAGGAGCGTCGAGTAGATGAGGATGGCGCTCTTGACGGTGCTGAGGCGATGGTTCAGCCGGCTGTTGTCATCGCCTGGGAGGGGGAAGGAGGACCGGCGGGGAAGGGGCTGGTTCATGACTTCCTGGCTGTGGCGGCGGTAGGCGGGCTGCGAGGTCGTCGACGCCGTGGAGATGAGTGAGCTGGCGGAAGCGGAGTGAGAGTGCCGCGCCGGGCGCTCGGTGGCGCCTGCGGCGGCGGCGGCGGCGGCGGCGGAGGAAAGGTTCGTGAGGGAGCTGGCTGCAGTGGTCGCTGCCGAGGTGTCGTCGGCGTGCGGCAGCGGGCGTCGCATGGTGCTCGTCCTCCGGCTCGGTTCCCTCCGACCCGCGACGGTCGCGCTACCAGCCAACCCGCCGAGCTCTTTGCGCTCCTCGTCGGCCTCCCAGCGCTCCCATAGCAGCCAGCCGAGAAAGGTTGCCAGGCTGCTGAAGGACACGACCGAGGTGGGCGGCACGCGCTGCTTCTGTATGAGAACGAAGCAGACGATGAAGATGATGACGGAGCAGACATGCTGGACGATGACGGTGGAGTCAGCGACCAGGGGCCAGAAGTCGTAGGGCTGCAGGCGCGGGTTGCGCTGCAGGCTTTCGAGGAAGGTGTCCTGGTCGGTGTAGTTGTCCGGGTAGCTCTGCTTCACCCACATCAGCTTCTTCCAGGTGCGCTTGCGGCTGCGGCGGGGGCGGGAGTGGTCGCCGGCGGTGCCGCTGTGTCGCAGGTGGGCGCGTGCGGCGCGGTGATCGGCTCCGGTGGATGCATCGGGGAAGGAAGGGACGGGTCGGCGCGGCGGCGAGGTGGCTAAGAAAGCATCTTCGGGGGCGAGGTGAGACCGTTCTTGGCGCGCGATGTTGGTGTTGCTGTTATTGATGCTGTTCGTGCCGCCGGTGCTGGAGCTGGCCGGGACGGTGGAGGAGCGGGTAAGTGGCGGGGGGAGGGAGCCAAAGTCCGTCGGCCTCGTTGGCGACATGAGGCTGGGACTGCCGAGCACGGCGTACGACCAGAGGAAGGGAGAGACAAGAGCTCAAGGCTCAGTTCAATGGCTTCGGGCGGGACGCGTATCGATGATTGCCGAAGTTGGGACCGAGCGAGAGACCGTTTCCAGCCTCGCTCCCAGGCGCTGGATGGACTGTTGTCAGGGCGAAGGCGTGCAAGGTTGAAGCAGATCGGACGAGACTGGCCCATGGCCGAGGAGACAGGTCCGAAAGAGAAAAAAAAAAGGGTACCTGCACGGACGGGGGAAGGGGATTGGTGGGGTTGAGCGAGTCAGCAGTGAGCGGTTTGCCTGTACTCCCCAATTCTCATGGACAAGGGTTTGCCGCCCGGATCAACCACCCGATTGGGAAACCCTTCTTTTTCTTCCTCAGTCAGCACCAAATGTCGGTGGCCGAGACCAGCGGCTTCCCGCCTCTCGACGAGTAGCTGAGTCTGTATGATGCTCAAAGTGGCTAGCTAGGCAGCATCTTCTGGGAGCGGCTTAGCCGATGGAACGGAGGGGAGCAAAGCCATCGATCCCGTTGCCAGTGTCAAGTTTAACTCTCTTTTCTTGTCTGCTTCGGGAGTGAGTCAGTCCTCCAGGCAAAAACAGCCTACCTAAAAGTTCCGTTTATTACCGCACTACCAGTTAGCTCTGGCGAAACACCTCCGCAATAATTTGAGCGATCCTACTTTTCTGGTTTTAGATCTGGACACACGAGAACCGCAACCACAGAGGATGGATGGCGGCCAAATACGGATACCATGTAGCACTGCGCAGTAGTTGCGCATGGCGTGCGCCCAACTCCTGAGAAGGTATCGCAGCTCCAGCACACCGGCTTCGCCTTCTGGCTGCGTGACCCGTTTGTCTCCTCCAGGGCTCCACGCTGCTACCCATTTGCTTGATTTTGATTTATACGGCCCCCCTCGCCGTGTTACCGTACTCTTCGCGCTAGGTATTACGGCCAGACCGGCTTGTCCATATCCTAAAAATCGCTTTGCGCGAACTACTACGTAGGTAGGTTAAAAGAAGGGGGGGAAGAAGACAAAAAAAAGAAAAAAAGAGAGAGAGAGAGAAAACCAGCAGGCTACACCGTTGGAAGCCACGCAAATTAGCTTGGATGTGGCTGCTTTATTTTTGGGACTTGGGCTGGTGTTTGGAGACGTCTTGAAAAGTCCACTACACAACCAAGCACGGGGAAGGGGAAACCCACTCTCGAGTCGCTAGTGTTTCGACAGGCCGAGTGTGAATACCTTCACAAGTTCGCCTTCGGTCCGATGGGACCATGGACGCCAAGCGTCATTGACGATCTGCTCCTCTTCGAACCCAAGCACACGGGTTTCGTGGCGATCTGCGACAATCCGGCTCGACCTCCTCTCTCAAACAACAAGCGTGTCTTGGCAGGAATTGCCGGAAATTCTAGTGTACCAGTAGGGGGAGAGCCTGCGGGCCAGGTGTCCATTGAGGTTTCCACACCATGTCTGTCGGTGGGGTTGGCCTTGTTGAAACCATTTTGACGTTCCAACAACCTCACCATTAACGGCAAGAACAGGCGGGTTTCGCTGTTTCTGCCGATGTGGGCCTCGGTTGCGCTGGAACAAAAGTGTCACAGGAGAGGCTCCAGTTTCACAGGATACAGGACGGGCATGTCCCGCTCGCGAATGCTACCGCATCGTGTGGAGTGGGCATCGTGTAGATTGGTCTCTCGCATGGTGTCGAGAGGCAAACCCACCGGAGCAAGACCACGGCGTTTCGAGCCCCCCGTGATGACTCCAAAATAGCCAACGTGTAACCGCTGCTGTTGGCGCACCGGTATCTCAGCCAAGCAAGGAATGCAGGCTCGGGGGCCCTTGGCGTCGATCCATCAGTGCTTGCTTGTAGTGTAACATGATGATAGTAGCCTGTGTTGGTGGTGGAGGTACAGGTAGATGTCGTCAATTGTAAACGCATTTAGATTTGCCCTTGTCAGTGATTCGCACCTAGGTAGCAGACGGACCGTGACCGCAGGCGTTTTGGTGCTGTCGCTGTACGATAGCATGTTTTCGTTATGAGGGTTCAAGAAGAAGAATTATTGAAAGGACCTTTCCTGCTGCGCCGCTCCAAGGGCAGACAATGGTGCAAGTGCATAACAGGCCAGATGATTGTTTACCTTCTCCCCATTCTGTCTTGGCTGCTTAGTCTCTGCCATGTGCATAGTGCATTGGCCCGGCTGCAGCTGTGCAATTTCGTCTGTACGAGGCCTGTGTCACGGCGACGCCAAGCATCGCATCTGAGCACGCCCTGGGTGGGCAGGTCACGCGTAGTCTCAAAAGGACCCAATGATGATGTCGACATAAACCTGAGCCATAAGACGAAGAAGAAAGCGGCTGACAGACCTTGTTCCTGTGCGAGCTAGCGTCCAATTTCGTGTCTGGGGGGAAATTGTCCGTCTGCGTCGGGGTTTCCCTTCCTTACCTAGGTAAGGACGGATACCACCGGTGATGGCGGGAGGATTTGGTTCTTTGCATTGGGTGGTGTGCTAGCCAAGCCAGCTGCTTGCGCCTGATTCTGGTCGCTAGGTGGTTTTTCTCCCCCCCTCCTTTTCCCTTTCCGACAAAGAATAGCTGTCGAAGGGGCTGGACGCGGCCGTGTTTCTCGGTGTTTGTAGGAGTTCCGCTCGCAATGGGTCGATATTACAAGCTGCCCGTCCCTGATCAATTTCTCTCTCGCTCAGCGTGTCAGCAGCAGCACACACCTGGCAGTCGACAGGCTCGGACTCACACAGGGTAGGCAGCTCCCTGCAGACGTGCTGTGGCTCTCACATGTGGATGGCAGAGGTGGTGGGAAATTGAGCTGAGGGCCTGGGGTGGAGGAGGGGAAAGGGGGAAGAGTGGGTGTGGTCACGTGAAAAAGCTTGATTCTTTCCTGTGGTGTGGTTGTCCTAGGTACCTACTAGGTAGGTAGCACGGGCATGACTACACTACACAGAAAGATGGCCCTGCTGCCATCGCTCCCTTCTCCCTCGCTCTCCCCGTTGTTCTGCCGATGAGTTCAGCTAGTGGTTTTCTCTCCCGATTCAACGTCTTCGTGACCAAGGCTGGAGGATGACTTCCCTACCTTGCAAGAAATCATCTCATCTTTGGGCTTCATCTCGAGCCTGTGACGGCAAGCGTCGAGTCTTTTCCTGGCATGTCAATTGGGAATCCGTCTCTTCTCTTCTCGTACTCAGTCGACGCCAGCTTGCGCACGGAACTCCTCGTCCGTCTTTCGGCTGTGACAAATACGAACCGACATGTTGGCATGCACGTCTGTTAAGATCCACTCGCGTTTCTAGGGTTCCGAAGACCTTTCTCTGAGGACCTAGCCAACTAAACCAAAGCCACCAGGGCAGTGTATCGTGTACGAATGCTGGCGATCCTAAGATCGACTCTCAGTGGTCATGATTCTGCTCAGAGTTCACTAGGGTCGCGAGCGGCGCATCCTAGCGTCCCTTCAACGTCTTGGTTCGATTCGTGATCGGGACACAGAAAGTGGCACTTTGAGAACCTGTTGGCCGATTCAGGAACGGTCTTCCATGTAGCAGCTCAAACCAACAATGGGGCCGAGCAAGGCGAGTCTTCAAAACTCGCAGAGACACCCCGAGGCCCGCGAGCCTTCACCAGAAACAAGCATTGTTCGGTCGAGTGAATCAAATCGGCTACTCGGCAGGTTTCCCTCGTTTTCATCGCTGATCCCTCAGGGCCCCCCATCGCTATCGCCGTGCTTATATTGTGTACATTGTATGTCGGCATTGTCCAATACCGGAGCGAGCACCTGTCTAGTCCCGAAGCTTAATGACAAAGGATCCTTGGGCGCATCTTTCTTTGTTGGTGCTTCGAATGATTTTTTGGTCTGCACAGCACAAGCCCCCGTGATGACTGGTGGAGAAGTAATAGGTACCTCTGGGTAGGTAGTAGGCGAAGATGGGGTGCCATGTTGGAATACCAAGGGCACACCCTGCATTACACAGGGTGCACCGCTGTCTACCATTATTAAGTACAGGGTCCACACCCTCCCTACATCCATGGCTGAGCCTAGATCCTGGTCTTGGCGAGCTGCCTGGAGCCAGAGAAAGGGCAGCGTCCGCTCCCCTACACCCATTCACACACGCCCCTCAGGCGCCCGCTTTTAGAGCAGGGCTTTCTCAAGAAGGAGGACGGGAAGGAGAAGACGGAGGGGAGCGTCGTGCGGAGGAACAGAGACAAGACACCACCGCTCCCGGGTTGGTACTATGTACAAGCTAGAATGTCACAAACCCCCCAAATGCGTTCGTTGGTCTGGCCTTGCTTGTCTTGCTTCCCTTCTCCTCGGCTCCGATGATACATAACACACTCTACTAACCCACCCATGCCACCTCTCCTCCCCTCCGTGCAATCAACATACTTGCTCCTGGTCGACGGATAGTTCCATCCATCCTAGTCCCGAGCCCCTCAAGCTGGGCGTCTAGCCGTCTCTCTTCCTATAATACTTTCGGACCTCGCTCGCCTTGGCACGTCAGTCCCACGAACACCACCTTCTTCTCATCTCGTCCTTTCTACCCTCCCTCCCAGTAGTCGTCTCGTTCCATCTGCCTCATTTCCTACAACTTGGGAACACATCAGGGCCGTTACTTGTTTTGTTTCACTCGCTGCTTGCGAGCTGTCTCCTGCCCACCATTATCTAGCCGACTCTCTGCGCTCAGATTCTTTTGCCTGTCTAACTCACTGGCCGCCTTGCCGCTGCCGCCAACCGCACCTCTCTAATAGCTCGGGTACCCGGATTTCTTTACATCCCGCCACCTCTCTGGACGTCCCGACAAGAATCATCATACATACAACATCGTCCAACCCCCTCCCATCATCTTCACAGCCACCACCGCTGGTCTTAGTCCTTGACGGGCTTTGGATATCGGTCGAGCCCACCGCGACACAACATTTACATCTCAATTGCGGGATAATATCGTGACGGCATTACCTTCACCGTATAATCTCTAACGATCTACCACAAAAACTCATTTAGACATTATCGACAAAATGAAGCCCTCAACTTTGCTCTACGCCATGGGCTTTGCACAGCTGGCCTTGGCTGCCCCCGTCCCAGCATCTGTTTCGGACATGGTCTCTCACGTCAAGGGCGAGGCACGTCGTATCACCAAAGTCACTCGCGTGCCTCGACACCACACACCACCAGTCTCAACCCTTAAGGACGCCGAGGAATATATCGGACTAAAGGTGGAATTCGAATTCGACAATCGTCCAGTGTCACCATCCGAAAACATGCCCCCATCACTCGTTCTAGCCGCGCCTCAACCGCTAAAAACTACCTACCTTCAATCACTCTCGACGCAGCTCCGATCTGGAAAGGAAAGAGTGGTTGACGTGGTGGGCGACGGAACTCCCGAGAAGATCGAGCCGATGACTCTCGAGGAGAGTCTGGCAAAGCTGCTGCCATCAAAAACTCGTCTTGGCTGCTGGCGGCACATTCAAGTCCCTAGGCCTACCGTGTCTATCTTCGAGGAGCACCCCGACTTGATTGTCCTGGGGGCCGTGCTTGCTCTGGTCGTCATTCTCCTGGTCCTGGAGACTGTTGGCACCACCTTTCAAGGGTGAGTTTCACACTCGTATTAACCACTAAACACCATCAACTGACACTCTGCAGGGTCCGTCAACACTACGATCCCAAGGGCAAGATTCGTTTGGAGGGAGACGAGAAGCCTTGCAAGTCGCCGTCATTCAGGTGTGACTCAGTGCCCTACAACGAGCTCGATGTCGAAGATCCGAGGCCATGACGGATGACGAAAGTGCAAGGAGCAAAAAGTCAAAAGACACATCGTCTCATGACATGAACTTTTTAATGTGAATATTAAACACTGCGATACCATTTTTCTTTTTCAAAACTTTCAAAGCGCGGCGCTGGTTCAGGCAGTAATGAAGAGAAATACGATTACTACTACTTTCCAACGGCTTCTCATGCAGTATTCAGTGGACTCACTTTATTCATATCGGTAGCTTTGGGAGAGAAATAACTACACAGCGAGATGGGATGGCGAAGAGAGCACCAGAGAGCTTCGGGCTATACGGTCTGGCGAGAAGGAAGAACAGGTTACCGAACGACGACCCGGAGCGACGGCCCGACGCGACAAGAGACATCCTTGAAGCCAGGACACCTTTGGCCAACGGCGGTACGGACAATTTTCGACCCTTCATTCGCCAGCCCCCCGCGTCGGACACGATGACCACCGGTCCACTAAACGCACAAGAAGACTATGGATGGTGGTACTGTCCTGTTGAACTTCGGGCCGCGTCGACGAATCGACAAACAAGATAATAGTCAAGCCTTTTCCCGGTGGCACACGATCTGCGTTAAATGGCGGAAGGAGACGGAAGCCGCAGCATTGTTGACCCTACCTAGGGTCCCTAAGCCAAGACGCTGGGGATGCTTAAATGGGACCCGACAGCAAAAGCTTCCCGCCATGCTCCACAGGCCACCGTACCTGGGGGACCGAAGTCTTGTGGAGTGACGCTGGAGACAGCTGCCTGTACGACGTCCCGCCTTCTGTTGATGTGTAGTACGAGGCGTGGACAGAATGGGTGACTGGCGTGAACTCGCTATTTGACATTGTCCCCCTCTGAACCGTTGCGATTTACTGTCGTCGTGCACCCAATTTTCTATATGGACCAGCCGCTATGCCCAGAAAAGGAAAATGGCAGGAGCCGCGGAGCAAGGTCGTGGTACGGTGGTATTGACTTCCCAATCGAGGTCGTCGTACCAAACAAACTACGGGTGGCTAAACACGGGCAGCACAAGGCGTGCTGGGTCTCGCAGCCTGGTCTCGGGTTCCGATGCGTGGGTGTGGGTGTGTGACCGGGGTCTGTCTTTGTGGTCGGCAAAAATGTGCCGGGCTGTTTGTGCGCTTGCAGGCCGTGAATCGGGCCCCGAAACTTGAACATTTTCCAATGAATCGAGGGTTCCGGAGTTTGGAGCTTCTTCAGAGGCAATGTAGGGCATGTTCCAGTTCGTCGTGGTAGTAAGCTGGCCGAGGGGCTCGCTCCACGACCAGCACCATGACGTACATCTACATACCTATCTGACACGGCTAGGGCGTTCACCGTGTCCCGCAACACATCTGCCGAGGGCATGTTCGAGGCGTGTCTAGCTGAAGTTGCGATTTCGGCCCGCTAAGTCTGCTCCAATGCCATACCGACGAGCAGTTTTTCGACTGCCTAGTGTACAAGGGTGCATATATAGTACCGTGTCGCTGAGTGGCAACCTTGTCATCGTTGAGCATTCCCTGGATCATACCATCGCAGATTATTCAGAGTCGTCTATCATTTACATGGAACTCGACAACAAAGCTTGCAGTGCAGTAATGCCGTACAAAAGGAATGTGCCCAATTTGGGATATCTTTGGTCATGTGTTGCCAATATAGGGGGTAGGTCTTCCTAGGTGAGTGGCACTTTGACAAGCTTATAATACAAGAGTGTTTACTCTGACAAGGAAGTAGGCAAGAAAAAAACAATCGGGGTAATACGAAGATCAGACCGATGTTTCAAACGGGCCGTATACCGCATAAAGGATCCCCACGGCCTCACTTCATGCTAGGTACCTATGCAATCATCTGCTTGACTCAATAGGTAGGTAGGTCGGTAGGTAGGTACCTAGGTAGTTATGACAATGCCGATGGGGGAAGTTACTACTAGGTATTAGTGTATGCCCAGGTCACCTGATTCTCCTCCACTTACCTAATACAAATTCACTGAGCCCTTCCCCCATCGTGCTTTACATCCATCCCCACTCCCCGAAGCCCAAGGTCCACCACAAGAAGCAAAACAGCAGCCACGTGCAGTATTCAGCCCCCAAGGCCCTTGCAGCGTCTGCAGCGGGAGCAAGATGATAGGGCAGGCCGTCGAGCACGGCGGGTATCCCGGCCCCGCCCCGCTGCAGCATGTCATCACACAACACGGTGGCAGCCACGGCTCCTCTGGGTGTCTGCAGAGAATCTACTGTGTATCTTGGGCGCTTTTCTCCGAAGAGGTTTTACGTCCGCCAAACCGATTGTGTATCTAGACAGTGTTCTCATTCAACCAATACAGTGTACCTGAGCGACCTTACGAGGGACCGCCTGGACAAGTACCTTTTTTTGTCTGCAGAGAATCTCCTCTCTTCTCCGCCGCCGCCGCCTCCGCCTTCCACGGGGACGGAGAGCCTAGCGTGCCTAGAGCACCGTTGACCCGTCGCTACGGACTTGCCGGCGCTCACAGCCCCTCGGCCCTACTCCCCGGATCCACCCAGACTCCTCCCACTTGCCCCCGCCCGCTGCCGCAGTACCGAAGGAGTTCTTGGTGCATGGTCGGAAGGGCGGTGTTGATGCCATTGGGCCCCAAGATTTGAGGCCATCACGGCCATTGGCCCCTCAACACAACGACACAGCCCTTGGCGCATGACGGCTCAGAACGGAGAGGAACGATCAGCAGATCCAAAAAGCACACCGGCCTCATAGCACTGGCCTGCTGGTGCAGGGAACGTCCCAAAATCTGATTCGTCAGCAGCCGACGGCCAGCGGCCAGCAGCCCGAGCTATCTAGGTACTGTGGACAGCAACTCGTAACAGGGGAAGATGCGAGCCCCGTTAGCTTCCTGCATGGTCTTGTGGCTACTGTGGCTTGCACTGGTCAGGGAAAGGTTGACGAAGCCATGCAACTGGGTGGGTTTCACCTACATGGCACTTTCAGCCCACACCTTGCTTCTTATGGCTGCCGCTTGCTTACACCCACCCCGATTTCCCATATCCAGAGACTCCTTTTATTTGCTCCTAGTGTAATACTTTCGCTGCCTCCTGCACCTTGTCTATATTTCCCTCCTCTATCCACTTCTCATCCTAGAGCTGGACAACGAAGCAGGAGTACTTGAATCCCACCGTGCGCTCCTCAATCCAAGTGAAATAAGCACGCGACGTCCTATCTTCTCCCACCCGATAAATTAAGAAAGGAAAAAAAAAAAGAGGAGCCCGAGCCGCCCTCCACCCTGTTCGCAACCCGCCTTTTCGAACGAAAAGAGCCCCTCACTTCCCGTCCCGCACCCTTTTTTGTCTCAACTTGAGCTTTAAACCCCCACCTTGTTTGGCCTCTCCCCCAAGGATCCATCTGATCGTCCTCCCACACCAAAATAAACAGCGACAAACCCGGTTCGAAACCCAGGAGCCTCCCAGCTGTTGCCATGTCTCTCCAGGTCGACGACCGTAGTCGACGCACTCGTTCGCGCTCTCCGGGCCGCCGCGAGCGCAGTCGCAGCCGCAGCCCCGCGCCTCCGGCCATGGTTGATCCCCCGCGCGAGCCCAGCTATGCCTACCCTGAGGACGGCCTCAACGACAGGTATGCCCGTGACAGAGGGGCGCAGGTTGTCAGCGCCGAGCCTGGTGCTGGCAACACCATGTCCGGGGCCATTCCCTACCCGGAGGACGGCAGCGACGCAATGTTTCCTGGCACCAGGTCCCTCTACGACTACGACGACCGCCGCGGCGCACCATCCTACCGCCCGCCTCCTTCTCCCCAAGACAGCTACTACCGCAGCTCGCGCGAAACATACCAGGACCAGCAAGCGCGCGGCCCCGACCCTCGCGACGAAGACAAGTTGAATTACCTCCCGGCCAAATACAGCAGCCACGGCCGTAGCAATAGCCGATACGGCAACGAGGCCGAATATGCGCCCCCCAAACCGCCTCGTCCCGACACGAGCGACCTATACCCCCCGGCGAAGCCTCGTCGCCCCGCCTCCCCCGGCGGCTACGCTTATGCTCAGCCTCAGCCTTACGAGTATGCAGAGCCTGATGAGAAGGCTAAAAAGAAGGAGGAAAAGAAGAAGGCACTAGAAGAGAGCCTTGCCTATGGCTTCGACCCTCACGCGCCCAGGCCAGGCTTGGCCCCAGAACCCCGATACTCGGGCCGCACGCCGAGCCCAGGACCACAGATCTCGGCTGGCGCCCAAGCATACTACGGCAACGACCCCCGCACCTCGTCCAACATCATGACCGTTGAGCCCGGGAGCCGGAAGCGCGACAAGTCGCCCCAGCCGCCGACTCATCGCATGTCAAACCTGTCTGTGAACACGGGCCATCACTCACTGAATATGAGCATGTCGTTGGCTAATGCGCCGGGATCGCCGTTGTTGGAGTCGTACCACGGTACATACCAGGATATGTCGCCGATGCCATCACCAATGCTGCTACCCTCATCACATGATCTACATGTTATGGAGCCCGTCTCTCCGCTCGGCTCTGACGACGAGGGCAGGCGACGCCGACGGGCGCGGTTCCACGACACTGAGGATGATGCTGCAAGGATCGCAAAGGCGCTCCGCAGCGACAGGAAAAACCCCGACACTGAACCTCTGATTGAAATCCTGCCCGGCCTTACTCACGACCAAATCATGGATCTTCGCAAGGAGTACAAGGCGCTTGTCAAGACTGGTTCGGAGCACAAGGGCGTCAACGTGGCCAAGCACATCCGCTCCCGCCTCAAGGACGCCGAGCCGAACCTCATGAAGGCCTGCTACTCCACCGCCCTGGGCCAGTGGGAGAGCGAGGCGTACTGGGCCAATTTCTGGTACCAAGGCGACAAGACGCGCCGGGAGCTCCTCATCGAGTCCCTCATGAGCCGCACGAACCATGAGGTCCGCCTCATCAAGGAAGGTTTCAGCGACAAAAAGTACGACAACAGCCTTACCAAGTGCATGAAGACGGAGCTGAAGGAGGACAAGTTCAAAAAGGCCGTGCTGCTGGTGCTCGAGGAGCGCAGGATGGAGGAGTACGACCCTTACGGCCGCCGCCTGGCCATTGACTACCACCTCGTCGAAGATGACGTTGCGGATCTGCGCAAGGCCGTCAAATCGGACAAGGGCGGTGAGTCGCTCATGATCAACATCGTTGTGCAGAGAAGCGACTCGCATCTGCGCGAGGTTCTCAAGTTGTACGAGCGTACGTACAAGTCCAACTTTGCCCGCGATGCACTCAAGAAGAGCGGTAACCTCGTGGTAAGTCTTCTTTTCTCGTCTTCTTTCTTTCTTGAGCCTACAAACGCAGCTGTCTGACCCTTGAACGCAGGGAGAGCTTCTGGCCCACATCCTCAACGGCGTCATCAACAAGCCCGTCCGCGACGCCCTGCTCGTCCACCACGCTCTCACGGCGAGCCGCAAGGACGACCTGCGCCGCGAGCTGCTAATCTCGCGCCTCGTCCGGTTCCACTGGGACCGCCACCACCTCGAAGCCATCAAGCGCGCCTACCGCGAGCGGTACGGCCGCGACATGCAAGACGCCGTCCGGGAAGGCACGTCTGGCGAGTGGGGTCTCTTCTGTAGGGAGCTGTGCATTTACCGCATGCCTAACGACGTCAAAAGCTACGACAGGGTTTCGGTCCAAGTCCGATGAGAACCGTAGCTGAGGGGAGGGGGTGTATTTGTTATTGGAAAGGGTGTGTGTGTCTGTGTGTGTGTGTGTGTGTGGGCAAGAGATGTATGTGACGAGACCATGCCGTATGGGAGGGCTGCCTGAACGAACTTATGCTATATCCAGTGCGCCGTTGATAACATGAGAAAAAGAGACCACCATCTTAGATCAAGATGTCGCCTTTTTACGTGAGAGGAGCTGGGACGTGGCAAAACCACCAGCCCCTTTCAAACCTTACGACTCTCCCAACCCCCGTCCTCTCCCATCGACACAAGTATCCTCTCTTTTTCGTATGAGCTCCCCGGGGACCCATCGTCAATCGACCTGTCCTCCCACCCAGATCCAACCACCTCTCCCAACTTCCCGCCCGTCCCCTCACGGTTCCCTCCTCCATCGACGCCTCCGTCCCTGAACTCATCCCCCAATGCGCCATGCATGGCAAACACCACGTTGCCATGGCTTTCCTCTCTGTTCCTCTTGCGCGGTGTGAGTGTTTCTGGTACGCGAGACCTCTTGAGGAGGTGATACGGATTGCGAGACGGACGTTGACCATCACTGTCCGAATCGGCATTGTGGACAACCGCAGGCTTGGGAGTCGATGCGATGGGCTTCGCAGGCTTGAGAATCGATGCGGTGGGATTGGATGCCTTGGGCTCTGCAGAATTGGAATTCTCCGCATTGGACAGCCAGGCTTCCAGCTGCGCAAGCCTGAAACCGTTGACCTCCGGTTCCTCACGTCTAAGCTGGGTATTCGACCTGAAATACTTGATGGTTTCTACGTCCGGAATATTGCCCGATGCGATTGCTCGGACGATGCTGCCCATCGCGGCAATGATAGTTCGATTGGGCCCGTCTTTCCACAACCTGTCGACTTTTCCTGAGGAACGGATCACGAGAGACCAAGTTTCGCCCTCTGGAACTGTTGCCCCCACTCCCATCCCGCCTCCGCCGTCTCCAGCCCCCTCTTCCGGCGGATCCTTCCCCCTCATGATGTTGATAACCATCTTCGGAACCCACTCCGCCCGACGCACCGACTTCCTCGAACAGCAGGATCCGCCGCCGGCCGCGTCTCGACAGTAACTCATCCGCGTCGCCCAAGACCTCGTCGTAGCGTCCCTGCGCCGTCCGGTGCTCGGCCGCATGCCTTCGCCCGGTTCCCGCCGGAGACGGCCGCAAATCTCCGCACGAGCCGGCGCCACCGCAGCCACGTCTTGCTGTCGTGCCTCGGGGTGTCGGGCGACCGAGAGGCAGTTGTCGGACTTCAAGCTCCATTTTCCCGGATCTTGCTATTGTTCTCTGGTTACTCGCGAGCTCTGCAGCCCTCCCGCTACATCCCATTCACCATTGGGGGAACGGAAGGGGGGGGGTGGGAGAAAGGAGGCGCAACGCACCTCGCCAGGACACCTCGAAACCCCAACGACATGGCCGCCCCATCCGGTCCCCCCCTTGACGGGATAACAACGGCTACAGAAAGAAAGCCCCTTCTTCCTATACTTTCTGCACATTTGCATTTTGTCGCACTCTTTGCACGTCTTCTCCTCCTTCGTCTTGACGCAGCATCCCTCGTGCGTCGTCTCGCAACCCCTCCCCCTTCCACCCACTGACGACACAGCACTCTACTATCTCGTAACAGCACCCACTCCACCCCTAATCTGAATAACAATCCTCGCTACAGATCGACTCGTCAGAAGCCGAGTCGTTGCCTGGTTCCCAAACCCAGACATCGCCGGTGCCGTAGGTGGCGTGGTCATCCCCCTCGCCGGAAAGTTCACCATCGTCGTCTTCTTCTAGAGAGATCACTTCGCTGGGCCGGAGGTGATGGAATGACGGTTGCTGCTGTTGCTGCTGCTGTCCTGACGGTAGCGTAACGACGGGTTCCTCCACAATCTGGCGAATATCGTGGCTGCTGGCTGAGCCCATCTCGGATGGCCTCTGAGACGTGCAGACGGGCTTGTTTACCGTAAAGATGCAGTCAGTGAGGCGAGGGAAACGGACACGTTAATGGCAAGTCATGGGCTTCGTTTATGGGCACAGAATAGCACAGAGAAAGAAAGAAAAGACCCGGGGAGGATGGCGAAGGCAGGGACTGTCCAGGGTTTGCTGTCTACTGGTCCCCTCTCCCCCTTTCTCACTGTGCCCGGCTACCTGCATTCAGGTAACCGTCTGAAGTCGTCCAAGTCACACACACACCGTCAAACAAGAACACAGGCCATCCGATGGTCAGAAGTCTTGATGAGTGAGTTGGCGATGGAGCCGACGATAGATAGGAACCCCCGTCAAGATTAAGTTGGAACGAGAGGACGCCATAGAACGTGCCAAGGAGAAGAAATGGACAAGAGGCAAGTTGCCTTTGCTTACTGCAGGCATGTGAAGTCGGGTGGAGCATATGTTGCTGAGCCCCCGTTGCGAGGCCGTACGTACTGCGTCCAAAGATAATCTTCAATCCTCAGCCTTTGTTGTGAGGAGAGAGATGGCTCAGAAGTGGGTATGACGAGTACTTCTGCTGGACAAAAGTTGACATTCTTGGCTACAAGAGCAGAAATGTTCGTCTCTGAGTACGAGAATGTCATAATCTTATCTTCATGAGCTAGCTTGGTACTGTATAATTGTGATAACACAGCCCAAACGCAGAACGATGCTACTAAGCCCCTTCCCCCTAGGTATAGACAGAAAAACAACACCCTACACGCCATTTCCAATAGAAAAAGAAAAGAAAAAAAAGGCGCCTGTTCGCCAAGGCCTCGCCTCTGCAGTCCCCTATGAGCTGGTTGAACGCCAATAACAACACACACCAGTCAATCCCATTTGAACATTATCACATCCGCCGCCCTCTTTACTTGTCCATAAATCACACATCTCTTACAAGAAACCCTTGGTGAGACTAGGTGCCCGACTAAGGCTACTCTTCCGCTTGGGCACAGAAATAATCGAAGCGGTGTCGTCGTCGACGCTGAATCCCGTGCGCCAGGCGCCGCGAACACTTCCCATGGCGGAGGCGGCTCCCTTTTCAAACCTCAATGCCTTGATGCCTTCAAGCTCACGCTCGAGGCGCATGGCTCTCTCCTTTTCCTCGCGAAGTTCCCGCTCGGCGCGGCGTGCTTGAAGCTGGTTTTCAGACTCGGACGACTGAAGCTCCTCGATCGTCTGAAGAAGCTTCTCGGCCTTGTCACGCATGCGAGCCACATCGTCCTGTAGCTGCGTGTTTTGCTTGTCCTTGCGGTCGATCTGGCCCTGAAGGTCCTTGACAATCCGGTCAACATTGCGGACCGATCGCTGGGACTTGTTCCTCTCATTCTCGTGCTCCTCAAGTTGAGACTCAAGCTAAGGGAAACAACGTCAGTCAACGATCCAGATAACGGCGGCCGGCACGCTGACTTACCTCTTGGATGCGTTTGTGCAGGAATTTGATGTCGTGGCTGGCACTCGAGTAGCCCTTAGTTTCGAGATCGACGCATCTGATCTGGATCTCGTTCAGAGCCTTCTCAAGGGCCGCCTTGTCCTTTTGAAGCTGGGTGCTGGCCTCTCGTTCGGCCATGGCCTCCTTCTGCATTTCCGATGCCAATGCTTCAGCACGTCTCATCTTCTCCACCGCGGCTGCGGCAATGTCTTCCTTCTGTGCCAGACTGGACTTTAGCTCCAACATCTCCTTGTCGATGTTTGCAGCGTCACGCAGGGAAGCGCTGTCGCCGTTTGTGAGATCCTCGAGACCAGCCTTGGCCTCCTCCAGGCGAGCCTCGATGCTACGCTTCTCTCGGACGAGAGAGTCCCGTTCGGAAGTAACTTCATCCACCGATGCGCGGAGGGACCGAACTTGGGACAGCAGGGTAACGATCTTGCCCTGGGCATCGCTGTGGGCGTTCACAGCCTCATCGCGCGAGGACACAACGTCAGCCAGGGTTGCTTCCAGCCGGGCCTTCTCCTTGGACCATGTCGAGCTGTTGAGAACTTCATCGTCCCACTTAGAGCGCAGCTCGTCAAGCTCCTCACGCAAGCGAGCGATCTCGGCCTGCTTAAAGAGCTTCTCTTCACGGGCCAGATCCAGCTCCTTGGTCAGCGTGGCGAACTCGGCCTGGTACTTCTTCCGAGTCTGCTCCATGCTCATCTCCTTGTCCTCGATATCGTTGGCTCTCTGGTTCCGGTAGTCCTCAAGCTCATGCTGCAGGCGCTTCTTGGCTTGTGTCGCGGCATCGAGATCAGTCGAAAGGTCCTCAAGCTTCTCCTCCAGTCTCTGGTTCTGGCGTTGCAAGTCCTCAATGGTGGAGTCCATCTTTTCTCTTTCAGACATGATCTCGGCATATGTCTCCTCGGCTTCCTTGGCCTGCGTCTTCGCAAATTGTTCTGCGCGACTGGCCTTTAGAACCGCAATTTCCGCTTGCTCCAACTTGCTGAAATACTCATCGGCACGACTCTTGTATAGGTTCAAGCTGGATCCGACGTCGGCAAGCTTGGAGGTTTCGTTGTCGAGTCGGATCTGCAGATCGGAGAATTCTTGCAGAAGCTGGCTTCGGCTGGCGGCTTCTTGCTCACGAGCCAATGTCATTTCCTCGAGCTCGGACCTCGTGTCGCGGAGTTCAACTTCGATGGCAGCCCGGTCGTGGCGCATCCTTTCGAAGTGGTTCTTGACGTCTGAAAGTTCCGAAATGGCATCCCTATGGCTATGCAGAAGTGAGCGACGCGCCTCTTCCTGGCTGTTAAGCGCCTCAAGAATCTCTTCGTGCGATCGGGTCTGAATGTCACGCAAGGATAGTTCGCCAGTCCTGACGCTTCTCTCCAGAGCCGACACCTTCTTAGCCGAGTCGTCCAGCATGTCGTGCAAGCGGCTGTTGACCTTCTCAAGTTTCTGCACCCGAAGGACCGAAGAGTTCTCGTCGAAATCTTCCAGTGGCGACGAGCTGCGATCGAGTTGGCTCTGGAGATGCCGGTTCTGCATCTCGGCGATCTGGAGCTGGTTTTGCAATTCCTCGACTTCGGCCTTGAGATCCATGCGGTTGTTGAAGCTCAAGATATCCGCAGTTTTGTCGGAACGAGCCGAGTCAAGAGGTTCCGGTTCGATTCGTCGAGTGGGAGTTGAGTTATTCGAGTACTGGCGCGCCTGCAACTTGGACCGCCGGAACGTGGGCGAGCCGTTGAAAGGAGCCTCATTAGGACTCATTTCTTCGAGCTTGCCTCTCACGGGAGAGTCGACCCGTGCAGAGCGCAGCTCGGCCAGTTGTGCCTCGGCGTTCGTCCGGGCAGCCGTTTGAACACGGAGGTTTTGCTGGAGATCCTCGACTTTCCTAACAAGATCGAATTGCTTGCTAAGCGCGCCCTCGTTCGTGCCGTCTGCTTGAGGCGGGATGACAACTCCGGGATCGACCGTCTTGAGGACCTTCAGCATCTGAGCTCTCAACTCCTGCAACTCCTTCTCCCTAGCTTCCATGGTCGACTGCAGAGTGCGAACAGTGGCCTGCGCCTGCGTACGAAGCTGACGTTCAGACTCGACGGTCCGGTTGGCCTCCGCTAGCTGGGCTGTGGCTGTCGACGCCGTCTTTTCGGCATTCCTCGAGGTCTTGGCTTCGCGAGCCACTTCGTGGTTCAGGTCTTCCAAGTTGAGCTGCAACTTTTCCGCCTTCTTCTCCAGGCCAGCGATTGTGAGCTGAGCCTCCCCGAGCTGTTTGTTCAGCTGTGTAGCTTGCTCCTCAGCTCGGGCTTTTTCACGTTGCAGGCCCAAGATCTGACTCCTTGAGGCTTCGCTTGCTTTCGAGCTCGAGCGGGCAATTTCGAGCCCCTTTTGCTGGAGCTTGTTGAGCAGGGCACGGTTGTCGTTTTCCGACGCCTTGAGACGACCTTTGACAGTAACCAGCTCTCGCTCAAGACGTTCCTTCTCCTGATCATTCTTGAGCCCGAACTCACCGGAGGAGAGGATGAGCTTGTTGAGGTCTTCGACTTGTCGATTGAGGTTGGCACACTCGTCTTCGAACCACTTCAGGCGCTCTTGGGCGGCATCCAGGTCTTTTCGCAAGCTTTCCTCTCTTTCACGAGCGGCTCGAGAAATAGCCCGTTCGCCTTCGATTTCAGCTTGCATACGGGCTTCTTCAGCTTGGGTCTTGGCGACGCGAAGGCGTCTAATCTCCTGCCTTGCTTCGTCGCGTTCCCGTTCGGCCGTATCGCGGGCTTCCTTGGTCCGGCGCAGGTTGTCTTGCTGAACGTAGAGCTCCTTTTCTATAATGATCTTCGATTCGTTCAGGTGATCGTACTCCTCCTGTAGGGCATTGAACTTGTGCTCGCTGAGTAGCAAGACATCGTCTCGGGATTGGCGTTCTCTGCTAAGCTCCTTTTGGATGTTGAAGAGTTCATCTTTGAGGTCTTTGATCTGGGCCTCCAAAACTTGGCGGTTCTTGTCTGCCTGAGCGTCCTCGGAGAGGCGAGTTTCGAGGAGCTTCTTTGCGTCTTCGGCTTCTCTTTCAAGTTGAGATTGCTGTGACTTGATGGCAGTTATCTCAGCCTGAACTTCGCGAAGCTTGGTCGCGGCGTTTTCCTTCTCGGACACCAAAAATTTCTTCTGTTCCTCAAAGGTGCGACGTTCCATCTCGTACTTCTTGTTATCACCTCGAAGAACAGAAAGCTCGCTCTCCTTTTTCCGCACCAGATCTTCGTAATCTGTCGAAGTCTTGGACAATTCGGAGAGTTGCTGCTGAACCTGACGGTTCTCGAGAGAAAGTTGGGACTCTCTCGATTTGGATGACTGAAGTTCCTTTTGCGCTGTTCGCAACTTGACTTCGAGATCTTGGTCGACCTTGAGGAGCTTGCTCTCCAAGTCCCGCGCTTTACGATCCTTGAGGTTGAGCTGGCTCTGCAACATTTTGATCTCCTCCTCAAGCACACGCTCCTGCTCACTGCGTTCCGACTGCTTTTGAGATATCTCTTCGATGGAGCGCTCCAGCTCCTCGGTTCGTGTTGAGAGCTCTGACTTTTCTTGCTCCAATCTCGCGATCAGCAAAGCCGCTTGTTCCAGTTGAGCTCGGTACTTCTCGACGTCTTGCTCCGCCATCCGTTTGGCTTCCAACAGGTCGTCGAGTTGGTCCTCCAGCCTCTCCTGATCTTCTATGGCGCCGGAGAGCTTCTCCTCGAGTTCCGCTTCTCGCACCTGGAGGCGCTTGAAGATTTCTTCCTTGTCAAGCGCAAGTGCGCGCTCACTCTCCAAGGTCTGCTGGATACGGATCATCTCGCTGTGGACGTTGCGCCTGTCCTCTTCTAGCTTGTGGCGGTCCTCAGACTCTTGTCTCATCTTGTCCTGGAGCTGACGGATCATTGCGTCCCTCTTCTTGACCTCTGTAGCGCTGCGAGTGGCTCCCAGGAGGGGCTTCATCTTGCTGACAAGCTGCCACCACGGGTTTTCCATAAGGTCGAGGTAGGTGTTGAAGTTTTTCTGGATGATACGTGTGGCCTCGGTTCGAAACAGCCTTTTGTAGGCGACACGTCGCTGGATGTAGCCGCGTGCAACAGACTGAAATCGAGACATGATCTCGGTGATGAGGGCGTCTCGCTGTTCTTCCAGTTCGGCCAAGACACCGGATCGGAAGAAGACCTTCGTAAGACCCACACGGTACAAGCTCTTATCCAGCCCGAGCTTCTCAAGCATCATTGCTGCCACAGCTTGGCCCTCCTGGTAACCCTTGGGCACGTTTTTGCAGAGAACCTCGTAGCGCTGACGGAATTCGGCAAAGGGGAGGCGATTGGGGAAGCCGGTTCGGGCAATGCGAATTCCCTCTAGCACACCATTACATCGCAACTGATCCAGGACGAGCAGCTTGTTGAACTGTTTGGGCTTCTTCTTGTGGTTTGGTAGGATGCAACGAACGAAGTGAGGGTGAGTCGAGTGGAGCTGGGTCATCAGACTGTGAAGCTGCTCTTTGTGGCGCTGAGCCACGGTGCGGAAGAGCCCTTTCTTGACCCTGTTGCGACTGGCTCCGGGGTCATCGTCAACATCGGCGCAGTCGGCGAAAAGGTCGGCAATGTGCTTGTCTGTGGAGGATGCAAGAAGGCGAGTGATGTTATCATTCAATGGGTCCTTGTTCTTCTCAAGCCAGCCGTCGGTGGAATACTCGACTTCAGCCGCGTAGTGTGTAAGGATAAAGCCTTGGCCGAGCCGAGAGGGTCGGTACTTGTTCGACTTCTTGTCCCACAAAGAGTTCAGTTTTTCTGTGAAGGACTTGTCCGTCGCCTTGGGCATCACGCAATCCTCGTCTAAGCAAGAGAATATACCGATGGGGTTGGGCAGCTCGATGAGGTCGATTGTGGGTTGGAGGTCTCGACCAAAGTCGATGAACTGCCACTCAATCTGTTCCCTCGCATATTCTTCTTGCTCGAGCACGAACATGTGGTGGTTGAAGAACTGCTGAAGTTTTTCGTTGGTGTAGTTGATGCAGAGCTGCTCAAAGCTGTTTTCCTCGAAGATTTCGAAACCAGCGATATCCAGAACACCGATGAAGCGTGAGTCGTCCAGCCCCATACCCGTGCGATCCAGCTGACGGTTGATTCGTGTGACGAGGTTGCCGAAACCTCTTTCATAGATACCCTTGGACAAGGCGTCAAGTCCCAGACGGACCTGCTCGGGAGTCTGAACCTTTTCGACCCACTCACGACCTGCCTTGACTCTGGGGTGAAGGAGGCCTTGCAGAAATGGCTCAAGGGGGACACCGAGCAGCTTACACACCTTTGCTGCTTGTTCCTTGGCGTCGGGGGCCAGCCGGGCTTGATCTGCGGCACGACTTTCCTTGACAACGGAGATGTTTCCGAGGTGCAAGACAGCAGCAATGGTGCGGATGATTGAGTTTTGGTCCTTGTCTGAGAAGCCCATCACACTGAAGGCCTCCATCAACAGATCCCACTCCTCGCGATCGGAAACTCCAACAATGGTGTCATGACCAGCGCGCGTATACGCAAAATCCTCGACATCCAGGCCATCAAGGAGAAACTCCTGCTTCAGCTTTCTGTCCGCACCCTTGAGAAGCTGGTAGAAGATGTGGTAGTTCCTTTCGTGTCCATTGATCCTCACAACGCGAGACTTCTCCAACAGGTACCAGTCGATGAATGCGCCGCAAATTGCGCCACCTCGGCTGAACTCGATACGGATGAACTTGCCGAACCGCGAAGAGTTGTTGTTGCGTACCGTCTGCGCGTTACCAAAGGCTTCTAGAATAGGGTTGGCGCGGAGGATCTGTTGAGAGAGGCTCGATTGTTGAGACTTGTTCTTTACCGGGGACTCTGAATGGGCAACAGCCGCAAGGTACTGGATGACCTTCTTGGTGTTTTCGGTCTTGCCGGCACCAGACTCGCCAGTGACGAGGATGCTCTGATTTTCGCCCTCATCCACCAGGTTGCGGAAGGCGTGGTCGGCCATGGCGTAAATGTGAGGCTTTGTGTCTTCCCTGCTCCTGCCCTTGTACATATTGATATATTCGTTTGTGTAGATGGGCAGCGGACAGTAAGGGTTGACTGTGACCAAGAAGAGACCAGAATAGGTGTAGATCAGGTCGGCTTGATATCTCATGTGGAGGTTGTGGACCACAGATGCCTCGTTCAGATGGGTCAACTCGGCCATATCGTTTGCCTTGTCGAACTTGGCAGGGTTGACTTTGTCGACGCTTTCAGCGTCTACCTCTCGCTGCTGTTTGCCTCTGGATTAGCTACGTTACGAGCGCACGCAGACTAGAGGACATACTGTGCCATCGTCGCACTGGACGAGGATCTTGTTGCCTCCGGTTTCTTCAACTACCCAGCCCCTCACGAAGGCGGCTTGAGGGTCCTTAAGCCACACATAACGCTTTCCCGAGAAGTCATTCTCTCCCTCAATGCCCCTGACGGCGTTGAGGTCTCCGCGCAGCTCTTCGGCCTTGATGAACGAGGGCGCGAATGTCCCAGAGCCACTGTTCCTCGAATCTGAGCGGTTGTGGCGGAAGTGGCCGGATCCCGAGAACATGACGGGCGCCACAGGTGCTGCGGGTGCTATTGAAGCAGTCGAGTTGTTTCTGGCATGCGATGCTGGCGTAGACACAGCCGACAACGGAGACGGAGAGGACAAGACTGCGGATTTCGGCCGACTGCTGCTAGGACCGGGCGAGGTCCTAGCGAAAGGATTACTTCGCGGTTGCGCCATGATTTGGCAATTGCGTGAACGACGGTATCGTTAGAATAGAGCGGTTCTCAGAACCGTGGGTTGTGTCGTTTCCGTGTCGTTCGTCGCAAAACGTCTCTCGTAGGTGTCCCGCTCATGGAGTAAACATTAAGGCAGAAGCAAAGCTGACGAAGGGCAATACGGCGACAAATCGTGAAAGGAAACAATGCGAAAAAAGTCGCCAAGTCGAAGGCTCTAGAGGGAAATTGCTGTTGCGAAAAAGACAAGACCAAAGCAAGCTCGGGGAGGCTGGGGAGTGGAGGATTGGCAATCGAGGTAAGGATGGATATTGTTGACTTTAGACCATGAACAGGGATATAGGAGGACGGTTGCTCAGGGTACGCCTGAGCAAAGTAAACAATGGAGGGGCCCCACGTGACAGGCGCCAACTCCAATGGTGACGCGAGACCGTCGCAAGTCAGCGGCTTGAACCGGACTAGCCCCAGCCCGAATACCCCCTCGCTCCTTGCACGGCCTTTAAGCTGGGTATCCGTCCAAGCACCAACTAATTAATACCTAGGTACCTAGGAATCCGTACCTACCCAGGTACCTAGGTATCCAGGTATGGTGGCCATTTGGCTCTGGACTTTCCCCAAGGATCCTCGACTTGACTCGACTCGGCTGTCCGACTGCCCTTTCTCCAACCACACGCGTACGTCGACATCAATCAGAGAGACACCGACATTCCTCAACTCTCAAAGTTCTATCTTTGCGACAGGAGGAAAAGGTGCGCGCGGGTTTTTTTTTGTTTTGGCATTGCTTATTTTTGCAGAAGCTTCTTGTTCTATCCAAATCCGGATAGCCCACCATTACTCCGTACCTTTGCTGCTGTACGCGCCCACATCTGAGGTGCATGACGATTGTTTTTCCGATAGGAGCCTTTTTTTTTTTTCTTTCGCGGTGAAATCTCCTCTGACCACCCTAGTCCAGCAAAACAAGCAAACCACCAACACACCAAACCCCTCCCCCCGGTCAATCATTCTCTGCAAACTGCGATGCTCCTATTGCTTTTCCAGGCCACAGACCCGACTTACCCAGGTTTTATTTGCCTGCCTTTGTTGTTCTAGCGATTCTAGCGCAACCAGCCACAGACCGACGGATTGTTCGGGCAGCACCCACTAAGAAAAAACATTTCGACCCCTTGGTGGCTGCCAGTCGCGCGCGCCGCCGCGCCCTTTCGAGGCATCGCCCTTTTTGATTGACATAGGTATCTTTGGCAGTCCGTCGCATCCATTTGTGCAGTCACGGTCGCAGTCCTCCAGGATGAATAATTACTATCCATACGGGTACTCGCCGTACCCGGGACAGGCACCACCTGCACAGCAGCAGCCCTACTTCCCGACCATGCCGCCCTTTCCTCCCCCAGCGGCAACCTACCCTCCACACCCGAACGCTTATGATGCCCGTCCTCCCGTGCCAGACTCGTACGATCAGCACCAAACGATGATCCCAGGTCTCGGCTACAGCCATTCTCAAGGCTTTGGTTGGCCGCAGCCGCAGCAACAGCAACCACCGGTGGCATCTCAAGTTCCTTACCAGCAATCGTGGCAGCCCCCGCGCGAGGGGCCCAACCTCATCTCAGCCGCGCATTACTACCAGTCGGACGATGCGCCCAAGCCCCAGCCACCTATGACCTCCAAGGCTCTTCCGCCTACTGCGCCCAAGGGTCTTGTTATGCCATCGAGTGGCGATGCCGAGGAGGGCGAGCTGAGCGATGGCGAACTTGACGATGTCTACGAGCCGCAAGAGACTGTTTCCGGCACCGTGGCTCAACATCCCGATGGGCACTCCCGGGCGGTTACGAACGTGACCGGTCAGAACGGAAGCAACAGTACTGGACACGCAACCACCGCCGAGGATGGCAATGCGAAAGATGGCGGGATGAAGACTCCCGCGGCTGCTGGTATCGATGGTATGTATCCCACGAGGACATGGTTTTGGATCGCAGCTGACAAAAAGACAGAACGAGAGCGGTCCGGATCCTATTCCCCCCACCTGTCTCCCCACGAAGTCCACTCGCACATCGAAGCGAATGACCAACATGGTCGCTCTCCACAGACAAACGCGTTCCGTGGCCAGGCTTCACAGTCATCCCTGGCTGGTGCTGGTCAGCAGTCGGGTAAAAAAGTCATGGAGGATGCTCGGCAACGAGCCCAGTCGGCCATTCTCAACTTGTGGCCGCTAGGTATCCGCCACCAGGATTATGTCGACGAGGGCATCGATAGGACTGTCGTCAGGGACCTCTTGGCCGATCTGAAATTGGATCCTGGCACCCCAGGCCAGCCTACGATTCCTGGTCTCTCGACTACTATGCAAACACCGGATGTCTCCCAGCCGTACGCCCACTCCAACTCTCAGGCTACCAGGGCGCCTGCATCAGCAGCAGTCTCGAAACCTACGGATTCGGCGACGTCTACGGCGGCTAAATCAGCTGGAGAAGAGAGAAAAGATCGGATTGCGCGTCTGTTGGCAGCAAAGGGCGCAAAGCCCGCAGCTTCGGCGCCTCATAGCAGTCCGCAGGTTGCGAGTACGAGCGAGAAGACAACTGTCCAGCAACAGAAGCTCGATGCCCTTCATAAGTCCCGCGAAGCTCGAGCTCAGAAGGCCGCAGAACGAAAGGGATCATTGCAAGCGGCTCAGTCGAAGGAGACATCCCCAGCGTCACCCAATCGGAGACCCTTATCAGCAACCGCTGTTGCCCCCACCTATCCCTCTGCGAACCAAAATGCTCAGGCTGGTTCCTCCCAGCAATCGGCTCCTCAGATTGCTCCTGCGTCGACTATTCCTGGTCTTTTCATGACCGCTCCACAGTCTGCTTCTGTTAGCAATAGTCAGCGGAAACGACCGGTTGCAGCCGACTTTGTGTCCAACTCTAATGTCAACAAGCGGCCGTTTGGCCATACACAACCAAACAAGCCCTTTGTCATCGATGTCAGCGATGCCTCTGACGACGAGGATGTTGAGATGGAGATAGGGTCTCCCACGGACGATCCTGGTAGCATCCAGCGTGCCGACACACCGTCTCGGAAGACGGCGTCTTTCCGTGACTTTCCCCCGTTGACGGAAGGCCTCCGCCAGCGCCAGCTCTCTAGTCCAGCCACAAGCCATGCGGCTACGCCTCAGTCTGGTATCACAGGTGCTCAGCCAAAGCAAGCTCATATCGACGTCATGGATAAGCAGATAGAGGCTATGAAGCGGAAGATTGCCCTGGCCGAAGCTCGCGCCAAACTGAAGGCTGCAATGAGCCAGTCAGGTGTCCCGAAGTCCAACAGACAGACGCCAGACACTGCTCTTGATCCGGAAAATGGTAAGCCAGGCATGCGGCGAGTTCAGTCCATGGGTGCATCCAGTGCATCTGATCATCCCAGCGGTCAAACGTCTCCAGTAACGGCCGAATCCAGCAGTTCCATGCGCCTACCCAAGCTGTCAGATAAGCGCGTCGAGGATGGCTCCAGCCGAGCCCAAAAGCTCCGCATGGTCAGCACCAATCTTCCACCTGTGGAGAACCGTTTGCAGGCGAAGAAAAGCAAGCTTCGTCTTCTTCAATCGCAGATGTCCCGCCTGGAGAGGGAGATTGAAGAAGAGATGGCGGAGCAGCAGAAACTGGCTGAGGAGATGGAGCAGCTCGACCAGAACTCCGATGGATCGAGCGAGCCCCAAAATCAGCTCAAGAGCAACTCTGGTTAGTCCCCGGTTCGAGTACGTTCGCCTTTGGGAAAGATGGCTGATCAATTTGCAGTCGATCCAGTTATCACTCAGGCAGCGACGGGATTTCAGTCCAAGGTACAAAGCCCATTGCCCGCCGCCGCAGCTCTCGTGGAGCAGAACACTGTTACAGATGTAGCAGCTTCCAACGCCTCAGTCATCACCCCCACCCAGGCTCCTTCGACGGAACGTGACAAGAAAGCTTCCACTCCTCCGCGAGAAGTCGCGGTCACGGGTAAAGCCGCAGCGAGCCCCCTCAAAGCCCCAACTTCCACAGAGAACTCAGTCTCTGCTCCTCCAAAGATTCCTGTCGACCACGAGGTCGTGGATAATGACGAGGATTCTCAGCCTGCTACAAGTGATGATGCCTCTGATATTGTCATGGGCGAGTCTGATGATTCGAGTTCTTCGGAGCAGGACCGAGAGCCTTCTTCAGATGCCTACAAACCCCATGGCAACACGACTTCCGCGGTGGCGACAACGTCTCCATCCTTCAGTCCAGCCGCGGCGGACAGCTCTGTCTCGCTGGTCAATAGTGACACTGACTTGCAGCAACCAAGTTCTAGAGCCTCACCAGTACCTGAGCAAATCTCTCAAGTAGTCAACGAGTCGACTCCTGAGCAGGGAGTTGATGCCGTGAGAGAAGTACACTTCGTTTCACGCCACGCGCACGCTTCAACAGCTGACTTGTTTGATAGGCACTACCCGTGGCACATGGCACTGCTGAGCCCTCAACCGCCGACCACTTCACTCCTTACGAGAGCCCGCTTCAATATTTCCGTGCTTACCGATATCATCCCAAATTTGCTGAAACCGTCCCTGGCGGACTTCGGTCCCTCACCTACAGCAACAGAATCGACCCAAACCTCCCCATCTGCCCCGACCAGCTGGCCAGGCGCGACTGTCCCAAGGGTGCTGACTGCATTTACCAGCATTTTGAGTCCATGAAGCTGCCGGGTAGGTCGCCTTCACCCTGCACGGACTAATGACCACGTCGCATGTTCGCAAACATGTTGAGCGCTGACGGCCGTCCCCCAACGCTCTAGACGACCAAATCCTCCTCCAGCTTGGCGGCACCACACATGAAGGGCCTGAAAGGGCAAAGTTTAACGAGGGGTTGCGGAAGCTGCTCCAGGAGATGAGATCGCAGAACATCAAGGACTTCCCCAGCATTGCACAGGGCATTGTCGACTATCGCAATCGCTTTGTCGGCGATCCGTCAAAGATCCTGCCTCTTGGCAATGTCTCGATCTAGATGACGGGAGAGATTACCGGACCGGCATGGCTCCTCGTATCTCTCAATCATTCGTAATATGCCCCTCAAAAGCGCCTGATTGAGTACAAAGCTCGTTTCCCCTTTCCTTTGCCGCTAGGCAATATTGTTCCTTTCCTTCGTCTTTACATAATCCGCATACCCCAAGCAAATGTTTCAGAGCCAGCTTGAGGGTCTCAGGTGGCGTTCGCACGATACCCCCTCCTTGCGTTACTTTTATAAGTGATTCGACCTGATAAACATCAGGAATGAGGCACAGGTACAACGGGAAAACGGCAAGTAGACAACAGAAAAATGGACAAGAGTGGAGAGACCACTTTCTAGTAGTGAGACTATGTTGAGGGACAGCAAAGCTTGGAGTGCTTGCTGTCGTCCCGAAAGAGCAGTTGACTAGCCCTATCTGGGTCATACAAAAAACAATTGAAAACATTTTTTTTCCAATTCTTACACCTACCTCATGGGCCTGTGATATGGCGTTCAGTTTGCTTAGTAGCGACAGTGTACACGTATGCATATTATAGTAATAAACCAGAGAACATCTGCTCTCTGAGTGTAATTATGGGCATGGACGTTCAGCTTGTCGGACACTTGGGCAAAATGGATTCGTAGCGGTTGTAAGAAAGCAGACCGAACTTATGTTCCTCCCGTGCCTTGTATTCATTATGCTCCAATCTTACTGCTCTCTGTTCAGGGCTCTCTTGCCAGAGATGAAAGCCCAAAAGGACCACTTGAGGCCATTTCCGAAAGAACCAAAGACAACTAACTTCCCCTGAGCTGCTGCACCAAGACTTTTATCCAATCGGGATTACTTGTTGCCACCAATGTCCGTCTCAATATCAACAATTACAATCCTTATTCACAAGCGCCTTCCCCCCACTTTACCACGAAGAGTCCCTCGAAATTGCCCGCATCGACGCCGGCACCATCAGACTGTTTGGGTGGTGTCCTGGGCGTCGACATCGTCCTCGTCAATGATGAAGTTCACCATCTTGGGAGCTGGCGACTCCCTGGGCTCCCTCCTGACAACCTCCTTGCGCGGGGTCGGCTCGAGCAGCTCCTTGCTGCAGAAGGCCGGGTGGAAGACGTTGAGGGCCAGCACGGCGGTGGCGATCATGGCGCCCTCGAAGCCGATAAAGAGGTCCTGGCGGGCCATCAGGGGACCGGTCCAGCCGCCGCTCAGCTCGGCGACGCGGAAGACGCAGCGGACGAAGATGCAAACAGTCGCGAGGCCCAACGCGGCCAGGAAAGCCTTGAAGCGGCGCGAGGCGCGCAGGCACACCATGGCCGGGCGGTTGTCGAGGGTGAGGGAGAGGTTGGGCAGGTGGGCGTGGCGGGCGCGGAGGTATGTGCGCAGGCCGAAGTCGGCGGCGACACCCATGAAGAGGATCATGGTGAAGACCTGGAAGGCGAGGCCGGCGAGCATGACGTTGTCACCGTTGCGGGTGGACTGGTGGCGGTGGTTGGCGATAGAGGCGAGGGCGCCACCGACGGCCTGGAGGACCAGGGAGGTCAGGTCGCAGGGGATGAACTGTGGAACTTGTTAGGCGCTGCGTTCCTTTTATGCATGAGGTGGCACAGACAGGAGGGGAAGAGAGTACTTACAATTCTGGTGTACCATTCGGGCGGGATTCTCGAGTTCTTCGGCTCGAACGCGGTCACGATCTTGCGGATGCAGAGGTAGATTCCGGCGGCCAGGAATGCCGGAGCCGTGGTAAGCGCGCAGACCTGTATCATGAAGCCGGCCTCTTCCCACTGGTTGGCCCAGCTCATGATCCTGCCGGCATAGCCCACGATCTCGATGGAGACGCCCAGTGCCATGGCGACGTTGAACGCCAGGCCCCGGCGGGTAGCGGCGTAGGTGGCCATGAAAGTGACGAGCGAGACGCCAAAAATGACCAAAAAGATGACGTTGGGAGTAAGGGCGATGCGGTACATGTAGTACGACGGTACGTCGTCGCAGTAGATGCTCATAGGCTCCCGGTAGCAGAAGGCCGGCATCCATTCGGAGTAGTCCGTCTTGAGCTGGTCCACGATCTCCCTCGGCGGAGGGTTCTCAAAGCTGTACCCATTCTGGGTCAGAACCATCTCGAGGTATTTCTTCACAGACATTATGGCTACGGTTCTTAACTGTCGTTGTTTTGGTTAGTCAGTTGGTTGGTTGGTTTGTTGTAGTGATTTCCCTTTGGGGTATTGATCTCCAGTCACTCTGACAAGCCTGTTGAGATTTGCGAGTGTAGAAGTGTGTATGAGGAATGAGAAATTAATCTAGGAAGCCCGGAAGATAGGAGCCCTTATATATGTCTTTCTTCCCTTCACGATGGAGATAGGTCGCCTCTTGCTGCCGTACCCCAAAGAGTCATCGAGTTTATTGGGACGCCACGAAGTGAGTTCAGCAGTGACGGGGTAATAGTGGACGTAGCCCACGACAATTCCACTTAACCATGGATACAGTATAGTGGTTTTCATTCTCCTCTCCTGGGTTACACGCTGATGGTCTGCAAAAGTGATGTGCTCATATTCGCACCTACAGATGTAACATGAGTATATCCCCTATACATCAAACTACTCGAATTGACTTTTGTCTCCGTTGTATAATGCCTACCTAGGCCTATGACCTCGTGTCTTATATTCTAGAGCTGCCGTTGACAACTTTCGCTTCGGCTTGTCAATCTAACCAGCGATCAACGCGACTTCTATATTCCAGCGGCTTTTAGGCAACGTTGTATCAACGCTCTCGTCGGGTTGCACGCAGTCAAGGGGGCACTCCCAGCACGTGAAGCTCAAATGGCGCTTCAGTACCTACAGGGTTACTTATTGTACTGCGAGGGACCTCGCCTCTACCCAACATATGCCGTCTAGGGGGGGCGTAGTGGTCGCCTGGCTGTACGTCTGTCGCATCTGTGACTCAAGGTGCAAGGTTTTCAACAACCTTGGCGGACTTCAAGGAGTCGTCGTATGGCTGACAGTGGCTCCGAAGCTATCACAACCTTGATGGTAAGTTCAACAGTATCATCGTCTCCGGTATGTCAAGCCATGGCCCAGCTCCGTCGCCGACGTACGGGCAACACGTGGTCGTTCGCGCTATGGTCCGATTCGGCCTCTGCGTTTACCCCGTTGAAATGTTGAGATGAGGCACAGGCCAGGCAGCGGTGCCGTGTATCGGGTTATACGTGTTGTGGTTATCATGTTCCGAGTGAACTTATCCAGGCTACTTATGGTGGTCTAGAACAATCATGTAATAGAAATGATTCCTCCGATGGACGTACGTGCACCCCCACCCCACCGGCAGAAAAGATGCACAACGCACTTCGTCCCATAAATATTGACATGACAGAACCGAGTGCTTTTGCGGTACGACGAACAGGCACATGCAAGGCGTTCTCCCGTCCAGGAGACGGCGCCAGCATGTGGTGTGGGGTACAAATTTCCATCACATGTGAGGATGTCTGGGTAGTTCATCAACATGGGGACTCGCCTCGGACTTCATGTGATTTCACGTTTGTTGCTTCTTTCATATTTTACGAGTTTGATTTCTACAAAACGGATCGCTCAAGGACCGCAATGTTTCCTTTCACAGGTAACAGGATATCGTTACGTTATTTTACACACGGCAGGGCGGAGGGTGGAGAGGGTTAGCTCTCCACTTTGGCTCAAAGGACAGGACATATGAACATGGCCAACAGCTGGCCTATTTACGG
The DNA here is from genome assembly GCA_016618095.1 of Colletotrichum echinochloae. Lineage (NCBI taxonomy): Eukaryota > Fungi > Ascomycota > Sordariomycetes > Glomerellales > Glomerellaceae > Colletotrichum > Colletotrichum echinochloae. Next base: position 4,401,783 of record JADEZT010000008.1, read on the forward strand.
CTTGTAGGGGCTGGGGCCGATCATGAGCTCGGGGCGAACAAGCTGGTCGAATTCCTCCTCGGAGAGAGCGTTGAGCTCGAGGGCGGACTCCTTGAGGGTGAGGCCCTTCTTGTGGGCGTTCTTGGCAACCTTGGAGGCCATGTCGTAGCCGATCTTGGGGTTGAGGGTGGTGACCAGCATGAGGCTGTCGAGCGTTAGCGAACAGGGTCCACGCGGGGACAGAGACGCGCGGAGAGGGGGGTGTGGTTGGAACTTACGACTCCTTCATGATGCTGGCGATCTTCTCCTCGTTGGCCTGAAGGCCGACAACCAGGTTCTTCTCGAAGGAGCGCATGCCGTCGGAGAGAATGCGGACGCTGTGGAGAAGGTTGCGGATGACCAGAGGCTTGTAGACGTTGAGCTCGAACTGGCCGTTCATGCCACCAATGGTAGTAGCGACGTGGTTACCCATGACCTGGGCGCAGACCATAGTGAGGGCTTCGCACTGGGTGGGGTTGACCTTGCCGGGCATGATGCTGCTGCCGGGCTCGTTCTCGGGGAGGATGAGCTCGCCAAGGCCGCAGCGGGGACCGCTGCCGAGGTAGCGGATGTCCTGGGCGATCTTGGAGAGGGAACCGGCAATGGTGTTGAGGGAGCCGTGGGCCTGGACGATGGCGTCGTGGGCGGCGAGGGCCTCGAACTTGTTGGGGGCAGTCTTGAACTCGGTGCCGGTCATCTTGGTCACCTCCTCGGCGATAGCCTCGGCAAAGCCCCGGAAGGTGTTGATGCCGGTACCGACAGCGGTGCCGCCCTGGGCGAGCAGACGGAGGTCGGGAAGGGAGGACTCGACTCTCCTGATGCCGGCATCGAGCTGGGCAACGTAGCCGGAGAACTCCTGGCCGAGGGTCAGGGGGGTAGCATCCTGCAAGTGGGTGCGGCCGATCTTGATAATCTTCTTGGCGTCGAACTCGTCGACCTTCTTCTGGAGGGCGTCACGCAGGCTCTTGAGGGAGGGGATGAGCTCGTTCTCGATCTCGAGGACGGCGGCGATGTGCATGACGGTGGGGAAGGTGTCGTTGGAGGAGGCGGAACGGTTGACGTGGTCGTTGGGGTGGACGGGCTTCTTGCTGCCCTTGACGCCGCCGAGGATCTCGATGGCGCGGTTGGAGATGACCTCGTTGGCGTTCATGTTGGACTGGGTGCCGGAGCCGGTCTGCCAGACGACGAGGGGGAAGTGGTCGAGCAGCTTGCCCTCGGCGACCTCGGCGGCGGCCTGCTGGATGGCCTTTCCGATCTTCTCGTCGAGGCCATAGCGCATGTTGACTGTGGCAGCGGCGCCCTTAAGGATACCGAAGGCCTTGACGATCGGGGGGGGCATGCGGTCCTGAGGCTGGTTTATCTTGAAGTTCTCGAGGGAACGCTCGGTCTGGGCACCCCAGTACTTGTCCGCGGGGACCTGGACCTCGCCGAAGGCGTCGCTCTCAGTACGTGTCTCGGCCATTCTGGGCGCGGTGGTGTGAATGCTCCGCTGGAGGGAGAAGGGGCTGGCGAGGTTCGATGAACGGGAGGAGTTCGTCGCGGGGTAAATAGCTGCGGGGGAATAGCATGTGGCGAGGTTCTTCGCGCATGTCCTCGGCACAGCGGTAAGCCGCGTGTTTGCCAGGCCGGAAGCGGCGCGACGAACTGGCGCCGAACGAAGCATGTTGGGCTGTACTGGTTTCTTGGAGAAATGGGGAAGTTGGAGAGCAAAGAAGCGGCGCTTCCGACTTGGACCAAGCCAATTGAAGTGAGATAACCTCGGGTGGGGGTTGGGAAGAGGCACGCGTAAGCGTATTTAGCAGATATACAAAATATCTCAAGATACGGGAAGAGAAAGAAAAAACGAAGAAAAAAGGAACTCAGCCTCAGTGACAAAAATTCCATCACCGTTGGGGGAGCTCTGGCACACGTATGGAGCTTTCTTTGGATGGCCCGTGCAGCCGGCTTATCCCGAATCGACCCAGTTTTCTGTCACAAGATCGAGAACACGGAGGAATCATCAAGGTGCTTAGGGATTGGCAGGCAGAGCATTAATTTGCACGTCGTGGTGCGCTGGTAAATGTTTTGGGTTCAGACAATATCCCCCACCTACACTCTCTCTTCTACGGGGCAACTGTGACGCGCTTCTTCTTCTTTCCGCCCTTGTTTTCGTCTGCTCCGGTGTTTCCCATCCCCTTGGCATCGATCGGACTCTTAGTGACTACACCTCCCAGAGCCTTACTTGTGCCAACGCTTATCCCTCGACCCTCGCGCATACTGTCCAAACTGAGATGACTTCCTCCACTTCCTCGTCGGACGCCGATACCCTTAAGCTTGGCTGTCGGGGAATCACGTGTATCCAGTGAGCTGTCGGGCCTCTCCTCTCCCTCAGCAGCACGGCTGGCGGGTCTATCCGGAGAAGCCGACGGTGATTCGTCTTCCTTCACAGCCTGGGAGTGAGGAGTCCGCATCCTGGTGGTATTGTATGGCGATGGAATTCCCGAGGGGCGGTCTCGGATCTTGTTCGGTGAGACGGGACTATCGAGACCGTTGCCATTTTGTTCCTCGTCCACGGCGTTTGAGGCATCACTGGGCGACACGTCACTTTCCTTGTATACGTGCGTCTTGTAAGCGTTGCCGGAGCCCAGGAGGCTTTCTTGTCTTGCGAGCTGGTATCGGTCGTACTCCTCTTTGGTGTGTAGAGCATCCGTAAAACTGTCGAGGGCATCAAAGACGTGGGGAAAGACCTGGGCATCGACATCGCGGCCCCACAGGAAGTCGAGATGCTCGTAATGAGGGATCTCGGTAGCTACGGTCTGAGGTGGGAGTTCCTTGATCATGACCTTGATATCGACCAACGAGTCGCTGCCGCCGTATACAAGGACGATGGGCGTCTTGATGTTTCGGGTGGGATACTTGGCGACCTTGGTGTACTTGCTTGAGGAACCAATCGAGACAGGCGGGTGGACGTCGTCGTCGTACATCTGGAAGGACTTGTTCCGAATGATCTGAAACCAGTGGACCACACTCTTGGTGCTCGTAAAAGAGTAGAGATGCGGGTACGCGGCGAACTTTTGACTGAGAGGAATGTTCTTCGTCTGCCAGTTGAACAAAAAGGAAAGACCCATATCAATGACTCTAACAAAGATGGGCGGGTAGAGAATGGACTGCCACATGGTGGCTGAGCTGAGAATGGATCGGCGACCGAAGAGGAGGAACAAGACCTGTGGCGAGGCCTTCATCAAGGCGTCGACGATTCCGTTAGAAAGGCCGGCAGGAGACATGGCCGGTGCCAAGGCGATGAAGACGTTGACCTGCTGGTTGAGTTTTGGGTGGATTGCAAGGGTGGCGAAGGCCTGCGCGGTCCCTTGTGAGAATCCAATGTACGACAAGCTCCCCTGCCCCGTCGTCTCGAGGACATAAGCAATGCTGTCTGGGATGTCATGAAAAGCGAACTCGTCGATGGAGAAATTCCAGAATTCAGGCGACTTGGGAGAGTGGTGTACCGACTTCTTGGAATACTTGTTACCGCGGTTGTTGCCAAGCTTCAATGCTCATCAGCGATACGTCCAAACGGATGCGGAGTGATCACACTGACCCAAACATCGTAGCCCTGTTCAGCGAGCACAAAGGGAAGGCATCGCTGCTCACTAGTCAAGCAGACCCAGACTTCCGAGTTCATCAGTAGACCATGATGAAGATAGACGACCTTCTTCTTCAAGCTTCCCGGACCACTGTTGACCTTCTGCCCCTCTTCTCCTTTTTTCCAGGCCAGGCGGTGGAGACCAAGAAGATATCCATCCTTGGTCTGAAGGACGTGCTCCTCGGCTTCGTAACCGTACAGGTGGCAGAGGTCGACAAAGTCAGAGGCGTCTCTAACGGACGTCGAGATTGCTGCATAAACCCCCTGCGGTTAGCTCAGTTGCATCGCAAGGGTAGAACGGCCTCCATGGCACCAACAATTCTTACGCTGCTCTACGCGCTTGTTTGCCGGGGCGGAGAACCGGTGGAAGAGACGACGGGAAGCTCGATAGCAGAGATGGATGAGCGGCGAAGCTGAGGGAAACTGGATTAGCCAACTAGGAAGCCACACTTTTTGGGGAAGGCGCAGGTTCGTACGTAGTGCTAGAGTCAGGACGCGGATGAGAGCTTCGAGTCCGATCAGGAGGAACGACCCCACCAAAGCTACATATTCAATGCTGCGCAATGCCATTAGTTCCAGACCACGTCTTATCCGCGAATAACGGCGCATTGGGGGGGGAAGGAGTTTAGGATGAGGGATGTGGAGGAGGGGGGAAGAGAGAAAGGAGCGCAAGCTCGGCGGGCATTGAGCGTCTCTTACACGTTTAGTCGACCGATGAAAGGGATGGCCATCGTGGTATGCGATTTGGTTGGAACGAGGTTAGTCTAAAAAAGAAAAAAAGCCGTGGCGCAACGGAACGGGGTTTGTCTAGGAGGGGAAAGGGGGGGATTTCAAGCCATCATCACTCGCGAACCGAGAACAACAAAAGCTAAAGTTGCAGATTCCGGATTGACGATGGACGACGGCGATTTGCGCTGGGGCTGGCGCCAGATGTGTCTAGCGTTTCTAGAAGTGGACGAAGGTGGAAGGAAGAGCAGATGGGAGGAGGCGATGCGCGAGGGTGATGTCACATGTGAAGATGCAGTAATGATCTGTGAGCAGGAAGCTCCCGAAAAGGTCCAGGTCCCAATTGTCACAGCACACTTGCCCCTGGGCTGCGCGAGGAGTTGGTATTGTACGCTAGGTATGGCCTTGCGACACCCACCCACACCACACCTTCCCCCTTCCTCTCCCAATCACTCCCCAATCACCGATCTGACAGTTGTGTCAGTGGCAGGGACGTTGTCGCGTGCTCGCCCATGGTTGGGTGACGGAGCTTAGATCCTTGATAGGCACCTCGGGTGGGGTTTCTTTATTGAAGGACTGCAGGGACATCAACCTTGGCCGCCTTCTGCGACTCTTCAACCTTGCAGAAACAAACCGCTGCACTGCACGGGAGCGGGTCTTTGCGATCCGGTCTCGGCCAATCAGAGGGCACTTGATTTTTTTCCCGCAGTGCTCATCGCGAACTCGCTCCAGAGGTCGCACCAACATCCGCATCCGTGTCTATCAACCGAGGGAATGCCACAGCACCGTCGTCGCCATGCCAAGCTCTTGCAAAGAACTGCGTATGTATCCCCTCACTCACCGCCCTTGGAACTTTTCGACGGCATCGGTGTACTGACTTACCCAGGTGAGGCCCTCGCGCAATGCCTCCAGGAATCCGAGTGCGTCATGGTCCAGCGGAACAGCGCCTCCGAATGCCTCCGCTCCCCCCTCGTCGAGACCCTCCCCACCAAGTGCCAGCAGCTCAAGAAGGGCTTCGGCGAATGCAAACGCGGCATGGTGGACATGCGCAAGCGCTTCCGTGGCAACATGCCCGTCAATTACAAGACCATGAACGACGCCGAGGCCGGCAAGGGCTACCAGCTGTACGCCGGACGCCCGGCCTTCGCGGGCGGCAGGGGTGAAACTGACGGCAACGAGCCCGCCCCCAGAGACTGGCGTGAGGTTGAGAACGAACAGTACCGAAAAGAACAGGACGCGGCCCAGAAAAAGTGACGAGGAGAAATCGGAAGAGAAGAGGATGGAAAGAGGCAGCCGAGAGAAGGCGCCGACACACCACTTGTACAGTCTATGTGTATGATCTGGAGAGCGAAGCATCGGGAGGCGTCATGGAGTTTTGCAAGAACTTGGTCTAATCACCGGATACATGGGTCAAAACTACAGTGCATCGTTTGGATCCTAGAAGAGACATCCCGACTCAATCATGAGGTACAGCATACGATCGCATTGCTTGCGAATTACGAGATTTGCGGTGGAAACAGAACTCCTTCGGGCCAGATGGGTTGGGCGTTGGGAAACTATGGCCTGATCTGAATGCACCACATCCGATTCGGCGAACCAGGCAGTTGACATGCCCCATCCCATGTGTCAACTCAGATCTGTATCAACGCACGGGAGAGAATGCCTGTGAGTCTTAGTTCGCTATGCGCAATTCCCACTGGTTCCCATTACCGGAATTGAAGTGAAGCCAGGCCGTGGGTATGTATTAGTTATGCCTGGTTCTGTCAATCTACATGTCGTGGTGTTTTTCGATTGTCCCGATCAAGGTGGACGGCGTGTGCGCTAGGCTATAATGAACTGTATTTTCTCGTGACATTCTGGGGAACAGAGATGTCGCTCACTTACTTCCCAATCGTTCCAATATATACGTTCCCAGAAACCAGCGTCTCGTCGAGTGTCAAACCACTGCATTGGTGGCTATTACGGATACATACATGTTACAGGGAAAGTCGATGTGGGCCCTTCCTTTCCCGCCTGTCTTCCAGAATCATCACCACCAGCTCCACCTGGAGCAAAACACAAAAGACATACAACACCGGGGATTCGCTGGTCGTCACCGACCCAACTACTGATCCGGCCCTCATTGGCTTATCTATGGGAGAGCGGACGGGATCCCGAGTTTTCCAATGGGTATGGTCGTATGTGGTGACCCGGGTACGAAAGGGTTCCTATAACCTCTTGTCCGGTAGTTCAACAGAACTGATGCTAACCACAACGAATCGTAAGTAACAGACTCTCCAATTGGGACTGATCGAGATAAAACTAAATCATCTGCTCTTTTTATGTTTGTGTCTATTTTGAAAATTGTCCTTGTACATAGTTGGCCTCATCATCTCACATTTCGTGATGGGGGCAGACACTCTCACAATACGGCCGAGATGCTTCGGGCCAAGCAATTATATTACAGCCTCAGCTTTAGTTGCAACATATACTTTAACGCAGGACCGTGTAAGCACAGATACGTCTAGGCTTTTCTGCATTCAGGACCTGGATCTTGGACGATTGCGCACACAGCCGACATTATATTTAACATTATAAATACGGTATCTGGCCACAGGGGCTCTATCTGGCTATGCTTCGCCTCAAGGTGAAAGACCGCCGTTTCCCTAGGTCTTATCTGAAAGGACATGATGCTAGCAGGCTTGGGCTGCCACAGTGCCGGCTCGACCTCCTACATGAGATAGTGAAGGCAGCATAGTAAATATGTCTTACTGCATGATTGTACAACTACTTTTATTCATACCTGTTCTTGGAATAGGAGACCAGATAAACATCTCAAGCATAAAATGAGTATAGCCAATAGTAATATTTATATCATAGTATGACTATGCACTCGCATCCCTCTATAGTTGTCGGGATCTAAAATCCCCGTAGTACCAGCACCAGTTTACAGTCTCTACTGAATCATCATCACACTGCGGATTTACCCTTTCGGTACCCAGTCCCTCCCGCTCCACTCGTCCGTTTCAAGGTCTGGTTGGTCGATGCTCCCACGGAAGCATCTTAATCCCCCGCACCAACGAAAAGGTCCAGACTCAGCAAGGGACCCTCCACGCAATTTCGAGCCCGTACCATGCCTACCTGCAACAAGGCAGGAGGCATGGAGATACGAGCTCATCCCGAGCGCTTCACTGGGCGTGCCCAACTCTCGGCGTTGTGATGGGCTGGCTTGGGAAAAAAAAAAAGAAGAATTGGCGCCCCTCTACCGTTCTATCACTCCTCCTTCTCGAGCCCGTCCCTATCTCACGAAGAGACCGGGCCAGGCGAGCAAAGACGGCTCCTGCCTTCTCAAACCTGTTCTCCTTATCTCGACGGAGAGACTAGGGCCAGGCGAGGCGGGCGGAACACGAGAGGACCGAACGGGAGGGGGGGAAAAGGCGCCGGTTGCTTCAGACTCACGCGGCTCTGTTCAGCGAATTCGCATCGTCCGCGGCCAGTCGCACAGAAGGATTGATGGTTGTGCAGTACGTTTGTTTGCCTCCTGGTGCGTGGACTTTGCGGACGGATCATCGATGCTTAAAAGCTCGGCGGTGCCTTCCAGCGGTTGTTGAAAATTGTGTTTCAAAAAAGGGGTTCAAACTCTCGACCGGTCTCTGGCAGTGTTTCTGCCATCAAACAGGAAAGTCGAAAAAAAGAATAGCTTGCTCGACGCTTCAGGCCAAGCCTCCCCAAGAGGGGGAGATGACACTGTCAGCGGAACAAAACAAAACGAAAGGGTGGCACTCCTGGCCCTGCTCGAGCTTCGCAAAATGATCGTCGGGGTCTCATTGGGGCGAGTTCAGACTGTAGCTTGGCGGTTGACGGTCATGGCGGCTGGACAGGGGAGGCCGGATTGAGGTGAGGATAAGGAAAAAAACGCAGCATCCTTTGGATGAGTTTGGCTGAGAGGATGCACTACGTGGCACATTCTGTAAGCGAGAGTAGAAATGCGCTGAAGGGAAGAGGAAGCCAAGCCCGAGACGAAGGACGGACGAAGATGTCTTTATACACGAAGACGTCAGGGTGGTACAGTGGTTGAGGTGGAGTTGAAGTCAAGAAAAGGTTTGGGACGGGATAGGTGGAGGGGCCAAGCCGCCGATTCGGCGTGATCTGCACTGTGACACTCCACCGCCAGCCAGGAGAGGTGCTAGGTAAAGGGAGTTGGTCCGCCTTATTCCGGGCCCTGGAGGGGGGCGGGACATGTTGGGCCCTGTGGCTCTCTCTGCCCCTACGATAAACCCGGGAGGGTGGTGGAAACGTCTCAACCTCCCCCCTCCTCCAAACACCCGCCACCACAGCCTGTGACATTCTCACCCTCGCGTCGACTAACCGGGCCCAAACCCCTTCAATGAAACCACGAACGACTCGCAAATCCTACCAAGAACCCGATGGCCTGATGTCTGAAACTTGAAATTGCAAATCACCGATCCGTTACACTGCCAGTCGTCACCCACGCGCGCGCGCGCGCACCTGTTACCAAACGTCCTCATCCAATTGCTTATCCACGACGTGACGCTAGCAGTGGATTCGACGTCCGTATCGGCATTTCTGTCGTCTCGTCAACTTCCTCTAGGCGTCAGTCGGGTGATTGGGTGTCAGGGACGCAACTTCAACTCGTAGCCAATCCCTCGACCTTAATCATATTTCTTGGCAGGCACATATCGTCCCTTCTTCTAACGACGAGGCCGGCCCGCCTGTCGGACAGCGATCTTGCCTGTACCCTAAGCCGAGAGAGTCCATCCCGAGGAGCGTCTTCTCCGGGACTCCTCATCGAGTCTGCCCGCAGACTAGGTAGTAGTACATCGGTTGGGAAGGCAAGCGAACATATTGCAGAACTAGTGTTTCGCTCCTCCGAGCATCTTCGAAACACCAAAAGATCGTTGCATCAAGATGGCCCCGACTATCATACAGTGGATCCTAGATACTCGGCAGTTGTGGCCGGAGGCCACTGAAACGAAGCACCTCGAGCAAGTTGTACGTAGGATTTCCTTTCCCTACCCGAGTCGCGCTTGGCTCCCTGCCCCTTCCGCGACTGTGCCCCTCAAATCTGCTGCTACAGCTGCGAGCGAACCCCTTCAGAAAGAATGAACCCCGTTCCTAAACCGCACCCCCGAATATTGAGATACATACTGACACGGAACCACTCCAAGGCATCTAGAGCCCTCGACCTCCTCAAACCCGAAGAACGCAAGGCAGTACTAAAGTACTATCATGTTCGCGACGCGAAGCTGTCCCTGGGCTCGCACCTCTTGAAACGTTACGCCATCAGCCGATTCTGCGGCGTCTCCTGGCCCGAGGCTACTGCAATCCGCGATGAGCGCACCAAGCCTATATTCCGCGCCGCCGACGGCACCTCCCCACTGAGCTTCAATGTGAGCCACCAGGCCGGTCTCGTCGCACTTTTCGCGGTCCACGGCTATGACGCTGCGAACGGCGCAGCCGACGTTGGCGTGGATGTGGTGTGCACATCGGAACGCCGCACGAGGGACCATGGCATATTGAGGAACGAGGGGTGGCCCAAATTCGTCGACATCCACGCCGATGTGCTCTCGCCCCTGGAAGCGAACTTCCTCAAGTGGCAAGTGCTTGCCGCCATCCCACCGGGCTTGCAGCCTGGGGCCTCGGTGGAGGATGCGGCAGACTTTAAGTTGCGCTGCTTCTATGCGCTGTGGTGCTTGAGGGAGGCGTACGTCAAGATGACTGGAGAGGCCCTTCTCGCACCGTGGCTGGGGGAATTGCAGTTCAAGAAGTTCAGACCACCGGCTCCCGCAGAGAGTTTTGAGGTCGACGGCGAGGCGGTCACGGATCACGAGGTTGTGTTCAAGGGCGCCAGGGTCGAGGCCGCAAAGATATCCCTCAAGGCTTTGGGTCCAGACTACATGATTTGCTCTGCCGTCCGGACACCTCAACGGAAAGAGGACGGGCTGGCCTTTGAACTCGGCCCGTATAAAATGTTGGATATAGACGAAGTGCTTGCTTTTGGGGAGAGTCATCAAAGGTAGTTGCTCTCGTCTCATCACACTAATCAAGACAGATATTCTGCTTCGCTGTTTTACTTGATGCCCTTTGAAGATACGATCCCACCCACACTGTGTTTCCTGTATTTCGCCATTGTGGCCGGGCGCGGTTTCCGTTGTCATGATTAGCTACCAAAGTGCTTGGCAGGATCAAAGTCAATCATGGCAACGACATGAATTGACCGTCTAGCGCCAATGTGTACAATCTTAGGTGATTGGAACTGCAGGCGCCACCGAAGAATCGCGAAGCATCCGTTTCACAGCTCACGCCACATCCACAAGCGCCAGGTCGGGCCACTGCGAACTCAAGTTGAAGACGCCCTTTGATCGGATCCACGAATTTGGGTCCTCTCCCTCGGGATGTTCTCCAAAGGCGTCGACAGGGAACAGCCAAAACCCAAGCGCCGGGCGCGGCGCCGCAGCGAGGACCTCGGGCCCGTCGATCTCAGGCAAGCTAGGCCGCAGCCCGGATGCCGTCGTGAAGCACCCGGCCGGCCGGTCTCCCCCGCCCCCGGGCCGCGGGGAGTCCCACCCGTGGAACCACCACTGTAGCTGTAGCCAGTCAAAGTCTTCCTCGTGCAACGCTCGCGCGGCGTCTTCACGAGTGCGTATGTCCTCCCGGCCCGAGGCAACCAGCACGCGCATGTCGACGTCCGGGCCCCCCTCGACGTCTTCGGGGCTTATGCCGAGCCTGCCCAAGAGCATCCTCCACCCTAGGGGCCTCTCCCGCCAGTCAGCCACGCTACCGCCGACGTGTCGCAGGTCGCGGGAGACGTCCCGCGGGTCCGGGAGCGGGGGCTCGAAGAAGGTGAAGGCCGGGAACACGGGAAGGCCGTAGTTGAAGACATTGCCGCGCATCCAGGTCAGCGCGTCGAGGCCGCGGCCGCCGGGGGGCGTGCTTTTGAACCAGATGGTCTTCAGCGCCGCAATCGTGGCTTTGAACGCCGCGAGGGTGCGGGCGTCGAGGTAAGTGGGCGACAGGGACGGCATCTCGGCGACGCTTAAGTAACTTTCTTCCACGACCAGGTGCCGGAGGCCAAGGCCTCCTGGGTCACAGGCGCGAAGGTCGTGGAGAAAGTCGAAGAAGAGGGACAATGCGTTGTCGGCCGAGATCCTTAGGTAGTCCCAGTCCAAATTCAGACGCAGCAGCATGGGAGGATTGCCCTCCATATCGACGCTGGGTCTAAGGCAGCATGGAATATGCACCGGGTAGAATGCTAGGACGGCCGCTTGCGCCTCCTTGTTCGCCATCATGATATTCTGGGGGAGCAAAACATGGCGTGTTTGAGTAATCACTTTGTAGTGGTTCCCGCTGACGGCCTGGCCCAGACCATTTAGTAAAGAGTATCGTTCAGCAACCTTGGCGTCATTGCCATCCCCCCTTTCTACTCGTCTTTCGAGGACGATGTGTATCATACGATGACGTTGGAGGGCATGTTGCCAGATGAGAACGCGGAGCTCCGCTGGCAGCTGCGAGAACAAGGTGAAGTTTTGGTGGCCATTCTTTGCATGGATCTGGTTGAACAGCTCGAGGTGCGGTCGCCTGGGCGTCATCGTCGCGGGTACGACATCTGTGACCATGGTGCCCGTCTTTGAAAATCGCCAACGTGGCAAGTAGGACACGCACGAGAAGTGTCAAGAGCAGCGTTCGCGAATTATTGCCCCTACTGGTGTCAGCCCGTAATACGTAAGAAGTCGACGTGGCGTTCAGTAATGTCTCACTCAATTAAGGTGCGGTCCAATCGGGTAATTCGATCGAGGTTGTCGACCCCGAAGAGCCACCGACTCGGGTTTATTCGACGGTCTTCTCATCGCTTCCCTCAATTCGCATGTCCGGAAATGATCTTGGTTTTGGGGGGAGTAAGGTTTCTCGCCGCGGGTCAAAGTTGTCACAATATGTCTTCCTCATATTCACACCAGCCGGTCCATGTCAGCGACGGGTCGAATCCAAAGTTATATATAGACAGGCCATTTGTTTTCCCAGATGAGATTGACAAGCTGGAGAATGATAAGACAGAAGATTGTGTTTGCGCAGATTCGAGGTTGCAAAGTTTCTGACTTGTAAAGCATACAAAACACACATAAACACATACATATACACGATTCACTCGCCAAACTTCTTGTGTCCGGCTGCTCGAACAAGTGATGAAACATCCGGCCTTGTTAGTTCCTGAACCTTCGATGCTTCAACGTACTATATGAGTGAAGCGGCGTGTCAAGTTTGCAAAACACTGTGAATGGCGTCATACTCTCATGGTGTGGGATCGAAGCCCTCAGCTACACCTCAACCCGTGATTCTCAAGCTCATTCCAACCCTTCTCCCCTTCGTCAGAAAACTGAGGCATTATTGCCTCCTTCCCGCTCGAAGGGTCGTGACCCCCTTCGTGACCTCCAAGGTCGTCCCATCGCCGTGCTCCGGTTTTTCGAAGAGCTCCAGTATGCCTCTCGCAATCTCCTCTGGCTCGATGAACAGTTCTCCACCCTAACCCTGGGCCAGGTGCTTCTTCCCAGGGTCTTCCAGCCACATCGGTGTCTATCGAGACACGGCAACAATCTCTCTCGCGCTGGCCATGGTCGAAGTGCAGAGTGAAAACTCACCATGCCCGCCCCCGGTGCAGCATTGCTGCTCTGAATCCCTAGTCGGTCTCGCATGCCGCCTGGAAACCGCACGAACCCGTGTAACCCATGCTTGCTCGCGATGTACAGCGGCGCCCCGATCCCGGACGCGTAGCCCGCGATGCTGCCGAGGTGCACAAGGGCAGCCATTTCGCCTCTATTGCGTTCAGTACCTGATCGCGGACTAGCTCAGCTGAGTCGGGCGCTTCAAGTTCACATCCAGTATTCGTCTTCGTCCTCGGGGGCTGCCAGAACGAGCTCCACGCGGGCTCGAAGATTCCGGCGCCTGGCACGACAATGTCGACTTGGGGGAGTGAGACCAGGGACTTGGTCCAGAGCTTCGTGAGATGTGACCAGGAGGCCACATTGGTGAATTGGAACGGGGCCGAGGGCCGGCTCGGCTGCTGCGAATGGGGGTACTGGGTCAAGAGGAAGGATGCGCCGGGACGGAGGGCGAGATCGCCGATCATGACGGAGCAGCCGCGATCGAGGAGCACTTTGGCGAACGCGAGATTGATGCCTAGGAGGTGTAAGTGAGGTGTATTTGTGAAAGGGTGATGGAGACCAGGCACACCTGATCCCGCACCAGTGATCACGGCGTATTCGCCAGCTACAGACAGCCACATGACTTCACAAATCTACAATATTGGTGCTACAGTGAGTAAGATGGTTCAGCGGATAGAACATATTCGACACGACATTTTGGTGGCGGAGGCATGGAATACTCCAGACATATGGATGTATGTCTTGAACAGACATCGGTCTAACTCCCATCCCTTTGCGGATGTGTTCATCCGATGTTACCTTGAGACTTAGACGCAGTGTGACTTGGACTGGATAGGTTATATGGGGGGTGACTGTCGATTGCGAGACCTTGGCTGTTCTGGGCGGTCTCTCAAAGCAGTATATCTCTTTATGCTACGCCGGTGGTGATCTGCTAGTCTAAGTGATGTGAGTGGGTAGAGGTGTATTATATATTATGAGTGATGCGAGTGGGATAGGAAAGGCCATGAGCTTGTCTAGATCTTTTCTAGGCGAGAAACACAGCGCTTATGCCGTCTTGACACCTTGTTCCTCGTCGACGACCCGTGTTGTCGCGTTAGTCGAAGCCACAACGCCCTCTTGGCGGCGATCACTCTCGTCGTCTTCCGGCTTGCCTTCTCTGGTGGCCCACCCATCGACATACCGCAACGTCTGCCGACTCCAAATCCTGTTCATGAAGAACAGCCGCACCGGGACCAAGATGATGATGATGATGGGAAACCCAGGGGCAGCTACTGTCAAGGTGACGCCAAACACGATGCCCGTGAGAACTATCTGTATGATGGTGAAGAAATGAATCCCGGCCCAGCTAGCGCCTTGAGGCAGAGCAGGGAGTTCCGAAATCGGTGTGAGGAGGTGCCAGACCCTGGCGAGAATCGGGTTTACCCTCAGCGACTGGTACCCCATGAACATGAACAAGCCCGCGAGGACCGACGTGGGTGTGAAGCCCAAAACGTGTTGGAACGGAGGCGAGACGAACAGCAGGATCCCCGCCGCCTGAATGAAAGGCGAGAACCGCTGCTCGTACACCCGCAAGACGGGCTTCGCGGGAGGGTCATCGCCGGGTTCGGAATCAATGGCCTGGGGATCCTCGTAGACCGTGTACATCAGTGATTCGGAGTGGAGCGGTGCCTGCGGCAGCAGTCCGTTGGCCGGCGGAATCCCAAGGATCCCGCACATGATGGTTGTCGTGCCCAGAAGCATGATGTCCCACGCATACCCCCCGGGTTTTTGAACCCCATACCTCTTGGCCGTGCAGATGATGCTGCTAATCTCGTGGTCAAAGTAAAAGAGGACGGTGATGATGGTGCCCGGGATGATTGCAACGAATACCCATTCTACGGGGAGCTTCCAGAACTCGACAAAGAAGTGATCACGGCTCGGCAACGAGGGTCTGAAGGTCTTGGATACCTCGAGCCGATAGTGAGTGAGTTCGGCCAGGTCGCCGACGTACGGCATGCCGATGAAAAAGATGATGGAGATGGCGGCGGCGTACTCGGTCAGGGCCATGCGGACGTATCTGTGGAACAACGGCTTCCACGATACGGCTGTGGACAAGAAGATGGCAAGCAGGCAGGTTCCCACTGCTCCGATGATCGCGTAAAGGAAGGCGGCCATTGTCACGACGGCCTTTGTGCGTTGGATCTCGAGGACGGCCTTGTGGAAGTAGATGATGCTGTTCAGGAGGGAGAAAATGTCGGTGCTGAAGTCTGTGACGTATTGCATGGTGTAGTCGTGGGCGTTGAAGATGGCCAGGAGGTAATGCATCCAGCCGGAGTGAATGAGCGACCACGCCATGAAGGGTAGGAAAGGAATCTGGAGGAATCAGCGTGACATCGTACAGCATGCGGTGTGAGTTCGGCGTACCTTGAACGATTCCTCGCATAGAGAATAGATGTTCTCTGCCAGTACTGAGAACGGCCCAGTTACACCAAGAATTGTTAAGGGCTGGGCCGAAAACCTTGGAAAGCGTGTTAGTCGAATCCCAAACAAATCAATCCAACCCCACAAAACCCTCCGAAGAGTGTGTTTGAGCATCAACTTACAAGGCAAAAATGACCCCGCAAAGCCCAGTACTAAAAACAACCTCGATCGTGCCCCACGACTGCCCCGTCAGGACGTACAAATCGCTGGCGAAGGTGATACCGGGCAAGATGTTGGTGAAGAAGACGTATATGGCGCTCGCCAACACAAGCTGGTTGAACACAGTCCAGTCGG
The DNA here is from genome assembly GCA_016618095.1 of Colletotrichum echinochloae. Lineage (NCBI taxonomy): Eukaryota > Fungi > Ascomycota > Sordariomycetes > Glomerellales > Glomerellaceae > Colletotrichum > Colletotrichum echinochloae. The sequence continues at coordinate 4,417,560 of JADEZT010000008.1, forward strand.
AGGTGTACCGCAGCCTGAAGCTCCCCATATCCTCCTTGAGCAGCCGGAACGGCCTCAACTTGCCGTCTTTGCGAAAGTAACCCTTCCACCGGCTGCTGCGGCGTGTCGGGCCCGCGTCCCCGACGGAGACATCCTCACGAACCTCTCGCTTCTCAAATGACCTTTGTCTTGCAATATTGATGGCTTGGCCGTGCGACTCGTGAGCTGGCGTTATGACATCGCTCTGAGGTGACATAACCCTATGGCGTCCACTGTCGTCGTGGGGTGACCCCTCGGCCGCGAAGGTTGAGGCCATTTGAGCGTCTGCTCCACTCAAGCGCAATACGATACAAAATAACAATAAAAAAATGCCTAGCGAAAACCGAGCCCGGTGCTTTTTAGTTAACTAGGTAGATAGATACACATAACGAGAGCGACGGAACGACGCCAGAGGCGGCGCCAAGAGCATTATATCGGCTGTCATGAAGGGGGGGCTAGACGGGTCTCTTCCGAAAACTCTTTATTGCGACGAATCGGCCCAACGCGCGGCCAGATTGGCTTTTTCGTCCCAACTCTTCGTACCCTGGCCCGACAGTCACGGTACCAAGTTGTCGGTCAATGTCAACTTGCACAAAGCATAACATCCGAGCTGTTGCGACAAATTGGATTGCCGAAGTCGCCACGTGCTCTCATTGGCTGTCTTGGCGCAGGTGCTGGTCTACCGGACTGGGTATAACTCGTCGACCCGAAAGGCTCGGAATCTGACGTCATGGCCAGAGATGGGGCCTAGCTATAGTAGTTGCCCCTCCAATCTGGGCCAATTACAGCATGCGTCACGACAAGGCTGCGAAACACCGCCGCCGGGCTGAACACAAGAAATTTTGACTCGACAGCAGCTCTCCAACAAAACAAACAACCAATTCATTAGCGCTGGCCCCGAGTGCCCATCAATCACCCGCACAACGATGAATACTCAACCAATGTAGATCTGACCTATCACAGGACCCTCGAAATAATCCCTCCCGTGAAAACACCTCTCCTAACCCCTCCCCCCCCGCTTATACGATGCTCCCGACTGCCGCGCGCCGGGCCTTCACGCCCCGCCTCCAGTTCGCCGTCTCGGAATCGATCCCTCGCTCCTACTACCTCGGCCACCACCACGCTGCTCTGCGCGAGATTTCCTCGCGCCTCTCGGACGTCGGACTGGTCCTCGAGTGCCGCGACTACCGTGTACCCATCACGAGCTGGAATCCCGTCCTCGACCGCGCCGTCGCCGGCCGCGAGCGCATCGTTGTCTACACCCATCGCGATCTTGGCACCGATAGCCCCGCCGCCGTCGAGCATGCCCTGCGACGGTTCCACCGTGGTCACTCCGCCGTCGGCGGTACTCCGCAGCGCGTCGTCTTCTGGCGCAAAGACGACCCGGCGAGCACGAAACAGCTCCTTTCCGAGATCAGAAGCGTCGCGCACTCCGTTGACAGCCTGACGGGCATGCGCGCACTGGTCGTCGGCATGCCTAACGTGGGGAAGAGCACGCTGCTGAACAAGCTCCGCGTGCACGGGATGCACAAAAAGGCAAACGTCGCAAAGGTCGGCGCGCAGCCTGGCGTGACGCGCAAGCTGGGGTCGCCGGTGCGCATCCTCGACTCCGAGGGGAACGGTGAGGTGAGGCTCGGAGAGGGCGTCTTTGTGCTCGACACTCCCGGTGTCTTTATGCCCTACGTATCGGAAGCCGAGCATATGGTGAAGCTCGCGCTCGTAGGCTCCGTCAAGGATGATCGTATCCCAATGGAGATCCTTGCCGACTATCTCCTGTATCGCCTCAACCTTACCGACCCGAGCGCCTACGCCAAATATTCTGGGCCAACCAACGAGGTTAATGATCTGCTCCTTGGGGTTGCGCGTAGGACGGGAAAGCTCAAGGCGGGAGGAGAGGCGAATGCCGACAGCGCAGCAGACTGGATCATCAAACAATGGAGGGCGGGGAACCTCGGCAAGTTCGTGCTTGATGATATTAGCGATGAGGCATTCAAAGAGAAAGACCTCGCGAGGGAAGGCCAAGGTCCGCTAAGCATGAACCAGGCGCGAAGAAAAGAGAAGGAAGCAAGAAAAGAAAGAGCTCTCAACAAGAGTAAGGCGATTTAGGACACCAAAGGACTGGCTGTCTGTGTTGGAACTATAGAGAGATACCCCCCCTGGCACTATGTATCATACATGTAAAATAAATAGAATATTGCTTTCGCAAGGAAGCAATTTTGTACACCATATACCTCAAGACAAATAAAATAGACGCCGGAATGGCTGATGACAAGACCTAACTCCAACTCGACGTGATTCCGTCGCCATAGACAATCACCCGCAACACTGAACATCGCAAGTGTTCGGGTATCCGACATTTTCTCCTCGACCCTGGCATTACCAACTGACGGTAGAACTGCAAACCTATGCATACAGGGGAAGCTTGTGGCAACCCTTCATGTTCTGTTCAATAGAGGATTTTGCTCCGATACATTTTCAATACTTCAACAAAGCCGTGAACGCCAATAAACTTCAATCCGTAGGGGGGCCGTCGGATGCCACCGTTGGCAGGCCTTTATATCATACTCAGAAGCGAAATCGACCGGTGGCCTGGAACGAGCGACGACTCGCTTATATAAACACCATTGAAATGGCCGACAAAAGTCTCAGGATGCATACTGATTCTGCCAGCGTAACAGATCCCGAGTAAGAACATCCATCATCTCTACGCAGTTAAGCGCCTTGAACTCCTTGGTCTCGGATCTGTTCTCGTCTGCTGACGTGTTTGTGATGGGGGAATTCTGCAACTCGGCTTTGGCGTTGCCGTTAACGTTGGGTTTCGATCCATCCGGCGCAGCCGTTACACGGGGGCTTTGCTGTTGAGAGCTGTTTTGGCTACTTCTCGATCCCGGAAGTGCCTCACCCGCCAACTCAACCTGTGTCTTAGATATAAAGTCGAGGAACGCCGAAACTCTGCGCTTCATGTCGTTCATCGACACTTTGCTGTGGGCGCTGTTTGCTTTACTCCTTGGATTATGCTTAGGGTGATCGGCGTGGGAGTGTTTTGTTGTGCCGGCGACAGTGTGATCGTCATGATTCTTCCCAATGTCTCTAGACATTGATCGAGCGGGAGTGTCTTCGTTGTCGTCGCGGTCTTTGGTATACTGATTCCTGCCTTTGCCTCTTTTCTGATTGTTGCGACTGGTTTTCTTGTGCGAGCTACCAATTGGTGCCTGGTTCGCTGGCGGCGTGTCCGGAGTCGGCGCAGAAGATGGAGGCGCTTCCACCGGCGCTGGCGCCGCCGCCGCTTCCGTACTGGGCTTGACGGTAAGGCGAGGTGGTGCGGGAGGGGCCTCTTCCGACGGATCTGATTCTGCGCCCACGTGAGCTTCAGGTTCCTTACCCGGATTCGCGGGGGTTGTACCCTCGGCCCTTCTCCGGTCTGCACGACCCTTTCGTCGATTTGCCGCCTCTGCCCGTTGCCTATCGCGCTCTTCGCGCTCTGACTTTTCACGTTGAGTCCGAGCTCCACGGGGTTTCTTTGGTTGGCCATTGCGTGCACTGTTTTCCTCATCTGTGTCGTCTTCAATGGCTTCGGTCTTCTCAGGAGGGGGCGACATTGACGGGGAGCTTGTCCGTTGTCTTTTTAAACTCGTTGAATTCCTATGGCTGTGAGCGAATGGCTTTGAAGAACCCAATCGAGCACTTACTCCTCGCTACCACTGCGACCTCGCTTTGCTCGTCTTGTCCCAAGCTCCGTTTGATCCAGGGCGGTTTCTTCTTTGCTAGCTTCAATGGCCCGTCGCAGCTGCTCATCCTCATCGTATGCAGCGTCCCGGCTGTTCATTGTCGATCTTCTTTTCGAGGCTTGGGTCGCGGACGAAGCACGCCCATTCTTGCTTGTCTCCTTGGGTGACCGGGTGCCATCCTTGACTAGCGAGGCAGCCCGAGACGTAGCGCGCGACGGGCGATTAAGCGGAAGGTAGTTGGAGTATCGTTGCCTATGGGGAATGGTATTAGCAATCGAGAATGACGGAGGGCGTCTGAGACACAGTGCATTCCATCAAGTAGTTGGGGATCAATGGTGGTGGACAACAAAACCTCGAAACAAAATGCCACTTACCCATTGCTGGCCGCGTGGATCTTGTGCAAATCCTTGCGACACTTTTCGCAAAAGTATTCGTCGGGAGAACTTTCTTCAGTAAAAATACCAACACAAGCACCGTGCTGCCAGACTTTGCAGACGTCGCACTGGACGAAGAGCCCAGAGACCTCATCTGACAGCTCGATGCTAGCGAAGAAGTCTGCTTCTGGATTGTGCTTCCCGTGCTTGGAATCCTCCTCAAAGGGCGGAGGCCCCGGGTATTCGTCGAAGCCACAGACGCATCGCACAGACTCGTCGTCCTCCTGTACGTCGTCGCTGCCGGTAGCCATATCGTAGGGGTCGGCACGAGCCTTGTCGCGGGCGTCCTCTTGAGCACGAGTTCGACGCCGCGAAGGAAGAGCGTCCTCAAGGTCTTCGGGCGGTTCTGAGGAGAGCGAAGCGCTTGGGGTAGATTTGGCGGAAGATGTCTTGTTGAGGGATCTAGTGGTCCTTTCGCCCCGACTCGAAAGACTCGACGTCGTTGAAGATTGCTGTGACTGGGAGACGGTGTTGCCTCGGGCTCGTGAAGAACGTCGAGGAGAGGGGGGTGCCATTGAGGCAGCGCAGCGAGGGTGGAGAGAAGAGGGCGACAAGGAGGGATTCGAAAGAGGAGGGAGGAAGAGTCGGCGGGGATATGTGACTGGCGCAGTAGGATGGCCAGTCGTCGTAGCGTCGAAGCCGGGAGGTAGAGGGTGAGATTGACACGCCAGGGCGAGGAGAGGAGGAGTCAAGTAGCGAGGGTGGGTAGAGAGCGGGTGTGTTGTTGTGGTTGTGCTTTTGGTGGGAGGACGGGCGAGCGAGAGGATGAGAAGAAACGGGTGCGACTCGCACGTCAAGCTAATGGGGAAGAGAGGACTCGGGTACTCCAACAAGTGTTCTGAGCGGATCGAACAGTTCGCATGTCTGACAATCGAAGATAAGGTAGGATCATGTCGGGACAGGACACACAGAGAGAAAGAGAAAGAGAGAAAAGAGAGTGAGAGGAGCCGGAGTGCGGAGGTGGGAAAAGGTCAGAAGAAGTGAATGCGCACTGGAGACTGGCATTGGGTGAAGGAGACAGGCAGACGACGGGCCTGGAAAGTGTAGTGCAGTGCGCTGCTTTCTCTTGCTCCGGCGTGCAGTGCCATTGCCAGTGCCAGGGAGCTGTCGCTCAGGTACCTTTCGAGTACCACTCCTCCCGGGCGGACAGCTCTGCGGGGCTAGGACACTGTCAATGGCTGCTCTGGCTAAACTACACATCCGTACGTGCTTCAATTGTGCTGCATAACCCCTGCATAAAGCGTTCGGGAGATGGGATTTTGTGCGCGGTACTTTCGGAAAAACCTGACGATGACAGGTTGGGTATTGACGGCTCTGGACGGCACTGTGTCTTTGCCCACAGATTACGCTCAGAAAGGCAGAAAAATGGAGTTTTAGGGACGAGTGAGCAGGGGGGGGGGGGTTCTTCTGACCCATCTTTCAGCACAGCAACCCCTCGCCTGACCATGCCTGTCCCGCGTTGAACGGTTATCTTCTCAGTTTAATCGTCTGTCCCTCCATTCCCTTGCGAGCCGCACATGTACAGACACACAGTGTGCGTTGTCTGCTAGTGTCCCTTACCTTGCGCCGCCTCGAGTTGGTGCAATCCCATCCACCGGGCCATGCTCACCACCCACACACCTCGACCTTGCCCCCAACCCCCCAGCTGTCCATCCACAGCGGAGCCCTGGCTTGCTGACCTAATACGTTTCGAGCGGCCCTGGTTGACCTACGTCTCCTACCACCTAATCACACACCAGACATTATCAAATGCTGTCATTAGCAATCCAAGCTGGGGAATTCGATTTATACGTTGGCTTTTCCACAACCCTCAATACTCACTGAGCTCGTCTTCGTCGTTGCTGCCGCCCTCTATATTCGACTCTGTGTTTTTTTCTGACCGCACTCGTGGCTCTTTGGAGCTTCTGTGCGCCCAAAGGCGAACGCGGAGCAGACCCAACCGAATTCTGGTGGACCGAGTTGGTATGCCCGCTCCCCTCTTCCGTCGACGAAGCGAGGTCCGCCCGTGCTGTACCTAGGCCTTGACGGTGCAGCACACCTCTTGGCTTTTCCGAGTGGAAGGGGAAGCTGCTGGTCCGGACCTTGCTGAATGTGCAGGATGTGTTTTGTCTGGCTGAGCGTCGGCAAGCTTTCTGTTGCGGACACACGCTGATGGTTGGGCATACTCAGGAATCAAGGGTTACGAGCTCCCCCCTCTCCATCTAAGACGGTTCCCTCCACCTCGAACCTTTTAGCCCGCCAACCACCACCCCCGAGAACCTGTTGCTATTTACCAGGAAAAAATCAACCCTGCTACTGCTTGCAGCCTCGAGCTTCATTACGTGAATCGTCTCCCCCGCGGTGGTGTGCCTTGGATGGCTCGTAGCATGAGGAGTTATGGGTATGCCTCGCTCTTCTCCATCTCTAACCTCCGCCACACCCTTGCAACGTTCACCCTCTGGACCACTGCTTTCACGAAATGTTGTTACTGCTGTCCTCCGCCGCCTGTCGGGCGCTTCCTCATATGCGCATGAGATGCCGGAGTTGACTGTGGCAGCCGACTGCATAGGCCATGCGCCTTTGAAGCTCACCGGCTTGAGGCTCCATCACTCGACCAAGAAGCTTGCTAACCTCGATGGCTCTTACTTGGAAGCAGGTCATAATCGAACAATGTCTCCCGAAAGCGTCTCATCCTTGTTTCCGCAGAGGCCGATTCGTCCTCTGCCGAAACGTCGGCTGCGGGAACGCCTCTCCCCCGAAGTCGCGGATTCCATCGAGTACCCTCCGGCGAACCAGAACACTAGTCCTCTGTTCTACTACCCAAATATTGTACGAGATGAAATGCCCACAAGGACAGGAGGCCAGAACGGTACGAGTCGAGGCGGCGTTGGTTACGAGAACAGTTCACGAGGATGCGGGATAGTCGGGGAGAGTGATGAGGAGGAACTGGCCCTCAGCAGCAGCAAGGTTGTTCGTCGTTCACATCCAGAGATATTGAACCGCGCCTCAACGATGCCTCCGAAACCGGAATACTCTAGACATCCGAACCCGCAGCCGCCGCCCTCGACAGCATCTTCCGCGGATGGGTATGAGTCTTTTGAGAACACCAATAACAAAAAGAAGCGAAAGATTCCGACTGCCGGGGATCCCGTGCTCTCTGGTGTACACTCACTCAGCGAAATCAATTCCCTTGGCGTGTCAACCGCAACTTCCCCGCCAAACGACAACTGCGACCTCGCTGGGGCAACATTGTCGTCATACTATGGGGCTGGAAGTTTTGTTGCAAACAACCAAGGCATCTCAGGGCCAGGAAGAGGTAGATTTGGGAGGTCCAGGAATGGAAGAAGCCCTCTCAGAGCTTTGTCAGACGCAACGAGTAACTGGGTTGGAAGGGGAGCCAAGATCCGGCAGCCTCAATGGGCAACGTCAAGTGAGTCAATAATCTTGATTCCAACGGCTTTCATTGTGTCCTTCACCCGGGAGGATCAGAATGGAACCAATGGGGCTTAGTGGTTACCTCGGCAGCCTGCTGCAAAGAGATTGAACCTGAGAAGCTGCGCCCGATCGCAGGTCCAGTTCTTCCTTCCCTCTTTCACTTTCAGTGCATGCCGCCGTACCTTCCCTCACCTTTCCCTTTCCTGCTACACCTTCACCAGCTTTCTTTTGCTTTCTTCCATAATCAAACAGTCAGACGTCGTCAACATCAAAGATGTGCTGCTAACTTCCACTTCCCACTAGGCGAAAACCACGGAATTATATCCAGTGCCATCGCCAATGCCGAAAAGGCACCCTCGACACCAGGCCAGGAGAACGTGAGCCTCCTACACCAGCATTCCTCCGGTGTTAAATCAAGCCCTACCGCCACGCAGTTCACCTTCACCTGCGACTCTCCCGTCCCTAAGCCTCAGTGGCCAGGGACTGACCCTGCCGGTTTTCAGCCCGGGTACGGCCCCGTCGGCAAATCCAAACACAATTCCATGGCGACTCAAAACCCTTCAGCCATGGCCAGCGCCCACGCTGGTCCAAGTGTAGCGTCAACTGGCAAAGCAAACGCCCAGCCAGGCGCGTCGAAGAAGAGTCGTCGCCGTCGTGCCGAGAAGGAGCTTCGAATGGCAGCCAAGCATCGCCGTCAGGAAGCCGAGGAGAAATACTACAGCAACCCACCCAAACCTGAAGACATGTGGATCTGCGAGTTCTGCGAATACGAGCGCATTTTTGGCGAGCCTCCCTACGCCTTAATTCGTCAATACGAGATTAAGGATCAGAAGGCCCGTCGTAAGGAGGAGGAAAGGAAGCGTCTTCTGGAAAAGGCCAAGGCTAAGAGCCGAAAGGGCAAAAAGCCAGCCAAGTCGCCCGCAAAGACAGCGTCACCTCAGAACCTGTCCCAGGATCATGGTGGAAACACGTCCATGGCAGCTGCCGTGAGCAGTTCAACTCATGACGACGAATACGCCGACGACTACGCACATGACGAGGACTTTGAAGACTCCTACTCTCAAGAAGATCCACCGATGCTGCTAAGCGATGATCCCGATGGTGATCAGGAGCACGAATGCACATGTCCAACGTGTGGTGACTGTGGAGGGCGCGAGAAAGATGTTGACGATCCTGGCGATATCGTTCAGTAAGAGGCTATCTGTAAAGGCTTTGCTGGATTGGAATTGTTGTCTGGATGCCGCTCGTTTTCTTCTTGGTCTGCTCAATACTGCTCCCCCTTTTGCGACACCTTCAACTCGGCTTCGATAATAGGTAGTTGAAAGGACCACGGATCGGAGGACGACGTTGGAAAGCCGCCAGGTGTGCAAGGCATTGGTTGCCTTGAGTGTTTGTCGACAGTCATTGAGGCGGTTCATGAATAGCGTTTGGCAGTTTCATTCTGAGAGCCTCTCACGGACGACAATCCAATAATCACCATTACTATCGATCACAACCGTGGGATCCGAGAAAGTCGACAAAGAGCCAGTAGTCTTCAGCACAATCGGGAATATCGAGGTACAGCCCAATAGGCGCTCGTACTCCGAGTATTAGACACTGAGTGCCCAAGCATCGGATATCTTGTCGTATGGAAAAAACACATGGAAAAAGGACAAGGCTAGACCATCAAAGCGGAGAGCAAAGATGCCCGAGATGCGCCTAAACACGTGGTTCAGTTCGAGCTCCTTGCCAGACCTTTTGGGGGTTTCTACAGCGGTACATAACTAGCTTAGACCACCACAGCTACTTGCTGGCGGAATCATCACATACACATTAGCTACACTGGGGTCGGTAACTTTTGCTGTGTTGAATGTGGCTGTGTAATTAAGGAGCGGCTTGCTTTGCGTATCCGTCAGATATGACGTCACGAATCTGCACTGACCAGTGGTAGCCGTCACGAGATTATGCCATCGACTCAAAACAGCATACTGGCGTATCAAGCGGTTATGTTCTTAATGAATCATATCCCAATCATATCCCCGTCAAACCCTAGAGTCTTTTGGGTTAATCTTATTCGTACGGTCAAGGAGATCCAGACAGAAGAGATTGGATCACATGATCCTGGATCGTGCCGTAGTAAGTATATCGCCAGCTGCCACGAGGGGCTGGTAACCAGCCAACATGGCGCTATTTTTTCTCTTCATTAAGCCGGCCTCAGCTATTGGTATACCCGAGAATAGCTAGTCCGATGTCCGACCGGAGAAGGCCGCAGCGCAGAGCCGGTGTCAGGCAAAACAGCGCCGAGAGTTGTGAGATATCAAACCCCCACCGGCTTCAGGATCGGACCCTCCGGAATGCCGCTACGATTCATCCACCGCCCCCAACCTTACCATAAATCGATTCTCCGAAAGGGCTTCCGAGGTTCATGCATGCTATCCCGACTGCACCGATCGAAAGGTAAGGACGAGGCCAACCAACTCTGGACTGGGCCAGCTGCGTGCGTAGTAGGTCCTCAACTCCTGGAAGGCCGATACCCCAAGGTGAGTAGTGGTTTTAGTGACTGTGATGGTGTTGCCTCCGCTACCTAGGGAGGAACAAAAGAAGGGGTGAAGGTCAAGCTCACGGCTGTCCCGCGAAACCCCGTCTACATATTGTACATACCTGGAGTAGGTATGCGTGTCTCCGAGCAATGATGGCTGTGTGGAAATTTGATCAGGGGTGAGGAGCAGAGGCCCAGACTGAGTGAGGGGGGCCAGGAAAGCTTCTCTGACAGTTACCTAGGCCTGAAACAACCCTGTCCTGTCCGTTCGCCCCATGATGCTGCGAGACGTCGATCAAAGTCTCCACAGGAGGTTCGGCAGCTAGAATAGGTACAAATACTGACCTACAGGCGGTACGAAACACAGAGTAAGGGTACTACTCAATTACGTAGTCCGACACCTACTACTAGGTCCTAGGGTGCTAGGTAGGTTTCCGTAGATACCCAAGTACTCTCGGAGTGGGGCGGACCGGATAGATTATCTCTTGCCTCACTAAAATCAACTAGACATACAGAGAAAAGACAGAAAAGACAGACAAAGAAAGACACAGCGGATGGAACAATAGGATAGGCGCAGGTTAGTTGATTCGTGTTCCCATTCCACACAAAGTTTCTTACCTAGACGGTTGAGAAAGGAATAGGTCAGAGACTTTGTTTCGCGTCTTGATGACGATGACCACTCTGTCGACACGTGTAGAGACTTTGGGCCGAGTTTTGTCTTATTCGGGCCAGCCGATGCCTGCGATACATAGGGTGCCAGGTCATCGAAGCTGTCAGAATTGCGTAGTGGCCCGGCCAGTAACAAGCTGCACTGGTCAGCAAGTACATGTAGCAGTAGGGCCCTCCCTTTTTCTTTTTTTTTCCCCCTTCCAACGCTGGGCCAAACTCGGCGTGATGTGTTCCCAAAACGGAATGGCGGCAGAGCCGAAACAAGGGTAACTCCAGTTCTCATCCAGCAAAGACAGTCACCAGTCAAGCCTACCTATAGTACAATTACACTACAGCGGTAAGGTGCATTGGGCAGCTGCAGGCCTTCGCTGGGCCACCCCAGCTGCAGTCAGTGAAGATGCAATGGGGTGGGTCCCCCAGTTCCCCAAAGACGGAAGAATTGGGAAATGAAAGCTGTGCACGCCCCCGAACTAGGGGCCCCCCAATTGTGGCCGAACCCAACTCACCTCTTCCGTCATCATCCATGATTCCTATCCCGTCCCATCCACGTCCCTCTAATCCACCAGCTTTCCTCCTACCCCAGCTTGAACTTTGGTTTCCCCTCCATCACCAATCCACCACCGCGCCCTCTCCGTCTTCCATATAAGACAAACTCTCTTCTCAAACGCCCCCCCCCTTCCGCCCCTCAAGGCCTTTTATTCTTCCTTTTCTTTTCATCCATTCCTCTCTTTGCGCCTCTGTATTGATTGATACACACTTTTGATCACATGCGACCTGCCACAAAACCGTCTCAGGCCCTGCGCCGTTGATAGCAAATATGTTTGGAGGTTCGAGGCGCCACCGGCAGGCCAACCAGGTATGTCCAACCGCTGCGAGCTGATGCTGCTTTGCCTACAGTTTGACTACCATCATCCACTGCATCTATATGATTCACGGCGACACCTCCGTTGGCAACTGGCACTGCTTGCGCTCAGGATATTCACTTGTGCTTCTATACTGACAATCTACGATTTCAGCCGTTGACCGCCGCTACCGCAAACCCGAACGCCGCTACCGCCGCTGCCTCAGCATTCGCGCGACGCGCGTCCAGCTCTTCCCTCTCATCCGCCGCCGCAGCCGCAGCGTTGCGGTCGCGACCCACCACGCCAATCAATGTAGCCGAAGTACAGACGAAGCGCACGCAGAAGCGCAGCGCATCAGTATCATCGCATGGGAGTCAGGACACGAGAAGAGGACTGCAAAGATCTCCTAGTCAGAGCTCCATGACCGAGCGAACGTTCCGCTCGCCGTCTCCGCACAGGACTCCGACGACACCTGTTGATGCGCCGCCCGTCCCGACCATTCCGGACGATGTGCGATCCATCACGAGCCAGAGTTCCTCCCACAAGAGGGCCACTAGCCTGCAGATGCAGCCGTTCCGTGTTGCAAGTCAGAAGAATAAAGAGGGTGCCGGATCATGGTTTGGGGCCGCAGTCGAGGGCAATCTGGCCAACGTTAGGAAGTCAGATGGCCCGATACGCGTTGCCCCCTCTCCAGATCCACGCCAGGGAGCTGTAAGCCCAAGTTCTGTAAACTTTTCATACCCGAGGATGCCCGGCACATCGCCCCCGGCATCGCCAAACTTCGAGAGCATAAAAATGACAGTTAGCCAGCGACTTGTCTCGCCCCGCCAAACAGAGTCGGAGATCTCACGGACGACAACGACCTCGGAACAATCCCTTGTCTATGATCCAAATTCCAGGAGAATGGTTCCAAAGGTGGATGCGTTGGTAAGGGAGCAGGCGGTTCGCCCCGCTGCTGAGAAGCCGATTAAGAAGACGAAGAAGCAGCAGCAGCAGCAAGGTCTGGCAAGGAGCGGCTCTCACCTGGCCAAAGGCACCGTTGGCAGAGTGCAGGGTTCTGCGGTCGTCTCTGCAGAGGCTGCGCCTACCCCGGTGCTAAGGCAACAGACACAAACCCGCGCACTCACCAATGCGCTCGAGCAAGCGACTTTGCAGGATCAACCGCAGACCGAAGGGACTCCGCAGCCGATCACGGCACAAAGACAGACACCGGAGCCCATTCCAGTAGTCGTACAGGACTCAGCTCTTGCGTCCTCTGCAACCAGCAGACATCACGCGACTGAAAGCACTGAGCCAACTCATCAGCAGCCTGCAGGCAGTCCCGAGGTTGAGCAGCCAGTCGTTCGTGAGGTTCAAAAAGTTGACGGGCCCTCGACTCTGCCGCTGTCAGAACTTCGTCAAGGCGCCCCTGTACTGGGGAGAAAACCATCAACGGTTCACGAAGAATCCGAGGATGAGTTGGCCAGCTCGAACGATGAAGCTGAACCCAGTCAACAGCCAGCTGCGCGCCGTAGAATTGCTGATGTTATTGAAACAGTACCTGCGAGGTCATCGGCGCCCAAAAAAATATCCTTATCCTCCGAAAGCACGATTGTTGAGGCTCTAGCAGATGTGCCATCCCAAAGGCCAATAAGTCCGCCACGGCTGAAGCAACCCGGCAGCGTCAGAAATGCACGTGCGCAATCTTCCAGTCCTGTACGATCAGCGCGCTTTACCTTGGGCGCAGATCATTTGGTCATCAGGCACGAGCCGCCGCCGAGATCAGTCTCGCCCCGAAAATCGGCCATGAAACACTCTGCCAGTCCCTCTCGCGGTGCTTCGCCTTCAGATGAAGATTCTGAAGCATCAGGCCTAAGTCGACTCGGTAGCGAGGCTACCGCAGTGGAGGCACCCATACCACGCAAGAAGAGTGTGCGTGTCAGCTTTGATGATGAGAACACCAAGGTTGTCGGACAATCCGCTGCAAAACCGGACATCGACTCGCCAGTTCCTCCTAGTCCTCAGCAGGCCAAACGGCATTGGTATAATCATCTGGGACGAAACAGGAAGAAAGACACTGTTACTCTAGACGACGATGAAGTCATGAAGCCTCGGCCAGCACTGCCCTCGTTTGGCAGCGTTCGCGAAAAGAAGCCAAGGGATTCCGAGGAAGAGCGGCCTCTTGTCCGGCCTCTCGAGTCATCTTCGCCGTCCGGGCCTGCTACACCTGAACGCACCCCAGACCGGCCAGTCCCCATCGGCCAGTCCGTCGACCACAATGTTGGTATGGTTCTCAGCCAGGAACAGACGGCCAGAAATGCCGCGAACATATCGAGGTTCAGGGAGCCATTACCGCCCGTAGTCACTTCCTTAGAAGGCAGTGGCTACTACTCTCCCAGCAGCACAAGTGATTCTGACGCCGAGGATGGAGATGAGATATTCCAAGACCCGGAGGTCATTCAGGAGCCTGACCCTACTATGCCCCCTGAGCCACTCAGGGACGAGATTGTAGCCTCTCAGCCTGAACTGGCCGTCGACACTTCAGTTTCATCGGCTCAGACAGCGCCAGTGCTTGGCGACGACAGTCAAGACCACGGGGGGAAAGACGTCCCTTCGATATCTGTCATACAACCAACTCCGATCCCTAAGCAGGTGGAGGGACACATCTCAGCTACTTTGTCTGAGCAAGGCTACTTCGATGTTCCTGGAGGGTCTCCAGAGGACGAGAGCGAGGATAATGCTTCTCGCCCTAATGCCCACCCGGAAACCACCGTCATGACGAAGGACCAACCGGCACAGGCGACGGGGCTTAATGGCGGAGCGAGGTCTTCACTCAAAGCCGCCGATCACTTAGTCCCTGTGGCAGAGTCTGAGTCGGAAGGCGAAAGTATCTATAGCGATGCCTACGAAGACCTTTCAGACGTCGATGGGGATGGTTTCATGTCCTTGGACGCCGTCGTAGCATCCCCCATTCAAGAAAATCCCTCTCACAAACCCTGCCAGAAACTATTGACAGACACGTCTCAGCAGGCGCCGGAGCACCCTCGTGTCACCACGTCTGAGAATGCGACAGGTTCCTCGTACATCTTCGGCAGCTTGCGGCGGCCTGAAGATCAGACTGAAGATGAGTGGGAGAGAGCCAAACTTTTCTGGAGGGGATTGACTAGCGAAAAGCGAAAGCAGCTGGAACAGGAAGCTCTAGAGGAGGCTGGGGCTGAAGGAGACCTCGAAGAAGTGATACAGACTGCCAAGGTCAAGAGAAAGAAATCTGTTCGGAAAAGCGACCCGGCAACACAACAACAAGCGTCTGTCAACCCAGAGCGAGTTTACCAGATTCAGCCCGGAACTAGAGCTGCCGATGAGGAGGACGAACAAGACACCCCCAAGACTCTGCGAAAGACTCTTCGAAGTCGACAGGGTCAAGAAACTGGGCCTGCAAATGGAAGGCTTCAGAAGACCATGCGTGGTGGCCAGGCTCAAACATCGCCACCTTCTGGTTCAGGCATGCGAAAGACATTACGATCAGACACCTCGGGCTCTCAGATCGCCCAGTCATCGCAGCCTACTGCCATGGGTGGCATGAGGAAGTCTATGAGGCGGAACGGTTCCTCTTCCGAGGCAGGGCTCGCACCTCAGCCTCGGATGAATCCGACAGTCAACAATCGGCCGGTCTCTCTCCAAGGCCCTCCTTCGGGCCAAGCTGCTGGGTCCAAAAATCTTCCCTTGGATAACTCCATGTCCAGTGTCGAGATGGCAAAAGCCATGCAAGCGACTCTCCGCCGTCGTGCATCCGACTCTAGCGAAAGCAGCTTCCGACGGGCCCGCCCCAAACAAGAGGTCTTCGGTTTCCGCAAATCTATGAGAACAAATGCAGAGACCGACACGTCGACAGCTGGTAGAAATTCTCGATTCAGTCTTCGGTCGATGTCTCCTCCGGCTTCGCCTACATCATCGCCTGTCAGCGTGGGCAACCGGACGACTATGCGCGGCACATTGCGTAGCGACCTTGGCGACGGAGGCACGAGGCGTATGCGCCTCCCCACCTTTGGAAAGTCCTCGTCATCCAAGAAAGCTGCTGGTAAACCTGATAAGAGCCGGTTTGGGGGCTCTAGCGACGAGGATGACGTTGGACAGTCTGGGTTCCGCAGCCGCTTCGCCGAATCCAGTGATGAAGACGAGGTATCAGCTCCTGCACCGGTCGCTCACCATGTCCCCAAGAGCATGCGTGCGTCGAGTTCTGCCGCGGCCGCGGCGATGAAGGTCCCTTCTCCGCGCAACGATGAAAGGGCGGAAAAGTCCCCGGACCTGCCTGACAGTAGTGACGAGGAGGTGATGGGGCCATCAGTACAGCAAAAGCCCCTCTCGCCGAGAAGAGCCTCGGGCGCTAGCGGCCGTCTTGTGAAGTCTCAGTTGGACGGACAAGGGCTGCATCGTTCCGGTTCTGGACGCGGCGCACTCGCCGAGTCTGCAACGCCCGCTGTAGGTACTCTGGCGATGTCTCGACCGGACAGTCATCAACGCCGAAGCAGCTTTCTCTCCGTCCTCTTACGCAAAAAGGAGAACGAAGCCAGCAAGATCTCGCGGGCCGCCGCCGAGAGTGGTGCCAGGATGGACACCAAACTCGAACGCAGCGCCTCCGAGATATCAGCCCTCCGAGGAGCGCCCACGTCGCCGAAGCCACAGAGACAGACGACACACGATAACTGGCCACTCGTCGAGACATTCGATGACGAGAAGCGGCCCATGACAGCAGACAACAACAGACCAACGGATGCGTCGAGGCCGATATACATGAAGCGCCGCAGCACCAATCAGGTGCTCAGCTCGGGCCTGCCTGATGGCCGAGAGGACAGCGTCCAACTCGATGGGTCTGGGAAGAAAAAGAAGAAGTTTGGTACACTCCGGCGTATGTTCAAGCTGGATGACTAGGGGTCGACCATAATGCACTCAAAGGCTTGCTGCGTGCCTTGATCACCAGTAGCGTCGACTTCCCAGAGAACTTTACCTCTGGCCCAGCAGCACACACAGACGACTGTCGCATCCAGGCAACGACAATAGTTCCGGCAACCACGTATCGAATTTATCTAACATTGGCCGACTTGTCGGCCTGTAACTTTCATTCATTTAGACGACAACTTCAACAATGGCGGGAGCAGGCGTTTCTTTGGGAATCCCGCATGGATTGATGGACAGAAGGGCGGTAGCCTTTCCCACACGACTCGACGACAATTCATACACGTACGCATACACATCGCTTCAAAAGCGCCTTTTTCTTTAACGTTACTTCATACAACATGCCTTCTCTGCAGACATCAACGCCGTTTCGAAACAGGGGATGGGGTGTACGCAGGGAAATCGGGAAACTGGAAGGGGAAGGCTCCGCCCCTTCCCTTCTGAACAGGAGAAGGAAGGGAAAGGTTTACGTGGGGGTGAAATGGCCTGGGAAGACGGAAATGTGTACAATGCCCTCTTTATTAGTGTTCCAACGATACCAAAACAGCAGCCGTGGAGGATATTAGCCGTACTTGAATCAAACATCATCATCGATGCCGCGATCCGACTTATTCCGATATCGTCTTCATTAGCGGCTCGATATGATGCCACCATTTAACCTCATCTCCCGGAAAATTATTGAGCGCCGTAGAACAGTTTTGGTGAGATAGGTTCAAGGGGCTCTCTCCCGCTTTGCCTCGTCGTCCGAAGCGAGCAGCGCACACCATATCCCGTAAAAAAAAATGTTGAGCCACAACACTACTCGGAAGGGTTGGGTCCCGGACGAGCCGACTCGTGAGAGGGAACCAAGGCCAGCGGCGGCCGGGCGCAGGTTACCTCTTGGCCATCGCGGCCACCGCTCAAAGGGGATGGGGAGGGGGAGCAGCAAATCCTCTAAACACCGAGCGAGCCCGCGGGTACAACGTTCCTTATGACAAAGCCTCGCGTCAGCCCGTGTTATTGGCGGCTGTGCGAGGATGTCCGGTACGAAAAACGCGACTGGTTTCCCGACAGCGAGCACGATTCCCCGGGTGAGACGATATCTTGGCCAACCGAGCGGCTGTTCCGAGCCCTGGAATCGTCCATGAGCTGGCAAAGGCCGGCCCGGCTCGGGGACAATGCCAGGTACATCATCAGCAAAATCATATACAGCCATGGGCCTGACTTGGCCAAACCGTCAGAGCTGTTTTCGAGAATAGCATTGCAACGTTGGCCCTTGTCTACTATGTAAATGGTGCTTCGAAGTCAACGTCATGGTGGATAACAGGGGCCCCAGTCCAAGCGGGTCAGGACGACTAATGGTCTCCATCGGTGTGGTTTGATAAACAGTCAGTAGGCAGCATCTGGTAATTGATAGAGCGAGCCGACCGACGTTCCTAAACATCGCACGCCGATCAAGGGGGTTGACTGGCGTCCCGCTTTGGCCTCTATGCTGTCATGAATCGTTCGTCGGCAGGAGAAGGATGGCGGAGGGCTAGAAGGCTGTGAGATGCCACAAGCGAGCTTGTTGAAATCCAACCTTGTTAGCGTTTGCGTAGCGCGATGTCACACCTTACTATTCCCTACTACTGGCACAAGGGAGCTTCGACTATTGTCGTCTTGCCCACCGTTTCGGTGTCTTCAAATCGTCTTCTGTCACGGTGGGTTTTTCACGCGGGCCAACCAACATGGGGGTAAGCTTGTCGAGCGAGGAAATGAGGCGGGAGGGGAGGTGATTTCTGTGCTGCTCGTCAGGCGGCCCAGCATTCCCACTTCCCCGAGAGTAGTGGGTTGTGTTCCGACTTTTGTCAAGGGATTAACCAATGACTCCATGTGCTGTCGTTCCGGGGAAGAGTTGTCATGTCGCAAGGCCGCGGCGCCCGGTCACCCGACCTGGCTCTTGGATGCTCCCCCGCATCGAAAGCGATCAGAAGACCACAGTGACCAGGGGAAGTTGGGGAAGGGAACGGGGCCGCGAGATCGGAAAAAGAAAGCGTCAATTACCTGTAGGTAGTAGTTCGGCCCTGGTACCCTGAGTTGTCTTACGAGTCCAGGCAGCGAGGCACACCGAAGCTACATTCTGTAGAGAGTTTCGTTTGGTTCGGGCAAATGGTGGTTTCAACAGTCTCGTGGTCGGTGAAAAGTAGAATAAAGACCGATATGTGTGGTGGGACGTGACTGGAGCTCTTGAGCTAGTTCATCTTCCCTTCCCACTCTCCACACCTCCACATCCTTCCACACTTAGACCTTGCACTATGAGCCGCTGTCAGGCACGCCAATTCAGAACTGACAGCTCTTGGGCTATTCCAGGGAGATGGAGAGCGGTGAGAGGGCAGCTGTGCTGTCGGTGAGCAATCCGCCGTAAACCGCGAAGAGCAACGGTTGCCACCCCGGGTCCTGGCAAACTTTGCCTCGTCTCGGCCAGGACGGTCGGTATTGGACCAACAGGGGGGGAGGTAGGCTACATACAGCTCACTAGCGGCCGAAAGGATGGATTGCAATGCTACGTACGAAGGAGACGACATGTGTGGCAACACGTGTAGTTTTGCTGGGGATAGCCGCCCTTTGTCACTATGCCCTGGCAGACGGGGATGCATGGATACATGTCGGCTGAGTAGGGCACACCATATCCAGGTGGCAGCCGGCAATCGTCCCAACAAGTTGGCCGACACGCCGGTTTTGCTTCGGGACGGACGCTTAGTCGGATGCAGCAGTCGAGACAGCAAACGCAGAGGGCTGTGCGTCGCACGACGTGACCTCCCCTCCCCGTCTGCCCCGTCAGGCATGAGCACCCGTAACCGTGGAAGAGTTGGTACGTGCCGCTTAAGCTCATGTGATATCCGCACGAATGTCTATTGAACTCTGCCGGTTGCTATCTTGTTGTTTGAGCCAGCGGGCACATCGAATTCAAAAGTCTGACGAAGGGCTTGTGTGCGGCAGACGAATGAATAACCACCGCCGGACGACTTTCGAGTCCCAGAGGGGACACAACCAGAGGCGGCCAAGGGACACAATTCGTTCTAGAAGGCCATTCTCTAGGAACGTGGGGGCCGCATCCCTGCTGGGGTTATTTTCGCAGTTTAATCCTGGCGTTTGAAGGCTCTGCACATAAGTACCGTACTGCTGTAAGACTTACTTTCCTTCCTGGTTCGGACACTGAACTAGCTGCTTAGTAGTGGGCAACGGTGGCGAGCATTGGATCATGTAAGATGATGCTCGGCGGGGAGGTGATGGATGAACCAGACAGACCTATGCCTTGGAACGGCGCGTGCCGGCCTTGGAAGGGTTTGTTTAGCAGCAGTTTGCATCAGTCGTGATAACGGTGTGTCTTGCCAGGGCAGCGACAGAGTTGGGCTGGCTGTGTGGTGACCTCGGTTGCTTCCCACGACGATACGGCCGGGGGGTCTGGTGTATAGGAAATTGCTGCAACCCAGCCGACCCCATCGTTGGGCTCGCAGTGAGTGGAGGGCAATAAACGGATAGCATGGTCTCGCCGGCTTCCCGGCGTCGAAGAGCTTCTCGCGTGCACGTATTCCCGGTAGATTCTGAAGAGGTATGTGTCGACAACCAGGACGTTGGTCACAGACGGTGCTCAAGGCTGCTGTGTTGAGTGTCAGTTATTGTGTACCTGTGCGACCTCAAGAGGGACTGCCTACGTACCTTGGTACATGCATGCATGTAATAGCAGTGGGTGGGTAGGCAGGTTGTCGTGGCTGCGGAGTCGCAAGACCCGAAGAAGAAACCGATCTACCGGTCTAGAGCTCGGTGGACCGAGGTCCAAGGCTACGCCCAGGTCCGATCTCAATTGGCGATGACTTTCAAACTCTCGAGTGGCATGAGGGACGGGCAGGAGGAGAAAAGCACATGCGGAGGCGGGCAGTGGTGGTTGCTTGTCCCAACGTGGAGATGCTCTTTTGGAGGACCAGTTGGTGGGCAGGATGAGTGGTCGCCAAGATAAGCTCAGGTAGATGGATGCAGCGTACCTGGCGGAATGGACCTACCTAGGTAGTAGGTATTGATATCCATCCTATGACTGTAGTGTACCTACGCACTATTAATACCTGCCAACTCGCCCACCCAATATCTAGGTAGGTACCGATACAGTGCACTGTATTTTAGTAGGCCACAGCAGGTGGCGAGGCCTCGGTTGGGCGTCCAAGTCACACCTGAAGTGTGCGCAAGTAGCCGCCTCAGCTGTTGCCCTCTCGCCCTCACACACTGCCCCTCTTTGTACAGGTATCTTTGCATGCGCTGCCATCTCGACTCCCGTTTGCTTCCTAGGTAAGCCGACAGCCGCTTTCGGGTTCTACAAGGACCTAGAGCGACGTCTGTTCGGGGAACTGGAACAGCACAAGGGAGGTGGGAGGGAAGGGAGGGGATAATCGTGCCCACCTTGGACAAATCACGGAAGGACCCAAACATGAAGATAATGTCTGGCAGCATATCTTTGGCCTCCCCCTTCCCCCTTTTCTGGCAAAGGAGTGCAGGTCGAGCTAGCTAGGCCCCAAGGTAAAGTGCCACAGTGTCATGCTATATAGACACGTCCAGGTTTGTTGTGCTTGCTTGGTCTGCGGAGAGACCGAAGGAGAAGCCCGAGCCACGACCGTCCCTATCTTATGGGTCCCTCATGTTGCATTTCATCCGACAGAACGTGTTCCCGGAGCCTGACAGGGACATCGGCCAGCCCTAGCTAGACAGGGAAAGATGACTGGCCGGCCCATCCCGATAACTTCTTGTCTCGTTGAACTGCAGAACACTCCTGAGCCTTGGGTCAGATGCTGCATGATGTTGTTGCTGGTGGCTGTCGGAAAGCACCGAGCGCAGGGGTCAATTACCTACCTACGTATCAGAGGGGGAAAGACCAAGTCCCCTGCTCTATTCCCATATGGGGGGCAGGCCGTCGCCATCCTCCATGAATACTTTGTACGTAGTATGCATTGCAGGCAGGCTCACTGACCGTCCGCTTGTTTCTGCCTTCCCTCCACCCACTCTCTCTTGTGCCCATGTCCCTGATCCCAGGTCCCAAGTCTCAAGTCCCCCTACTCTTACGAAGGTAGGCACTTGGGGGCTAGGTAGGTGGTTTAGCAGACGGGAGGGAGCATATAATATAACTGAGGTCCACTAAAGCTTAGACTCTGGGTTATCTCGTCTGTTGTGTCTCCACGAATGTTCAATGGGAAGGAATGCATGTTCTGGAGAACACACACACACACACACACATGCATGCACCATGGCCTCGCTCCGTCGTCGTCGTGTCGTCAGTGTAGTGTATGTACTACTTTCTAGGCAGGCAGGGAGCTGAGTGAGGTAAACATGCGGCAACTTTGAAAGCAGCCACACCGGCAGGCTGGACAACTACTACCAGACTGGACAAGACCCCACGGGCCACGACCCATGCATGAGCCTGTGTACAGATGCCAAGTCCAGTCGTGACCCAGGTCCCCAACTCGAGCACCATCTGGCGCTGGCCAAATCAATCCCTCGGGAGGAGCCACAGTTCACTTTCCCTCCTGGGGAGCTTGGGCGCTGAGATGCACCCGACTGGACTGACTGAACTGCCTTGGAGACAGGGCGCCTAGCAGCGTCCACTCACTCACTCGTACTCATCATAGGTACCTACCTACCCACACCTATACCATACCAGACCATACACATGCGCGCCAGCGCGCACAACCACATACTGGACAAGGACATGCTGAACGCTGGACACTGGACACTGGACACTGGACACTGGACACTGGACAGGCACTGTACCGTGATTGCGGCCCACGTCAAAAGTCAGGTACCTCAGGCTTAGAAGCCTCAAGTGAGAGAGGGAGAGTGAGAGAGAGAGAGTGAGAGAGGGGGAAAAAAAAGTCACCTTCCCCTCGCCCATTTCTTTCCTTCCCCCGTCCCCCGTTTTTTTTGCCTCTCTCTTCTCTGCTCAAAAGCCGCTTCCTTCTCTTTCCTGTCCCTTTCCCTTCCTCAGGGTGATCGGAGGCGCGGCACAACATCGCATTTCACCCATACACCAGGTACCTTACCTTACCTACCTAGGTACCAAGGATACCTTCCTTACCTACCGTACCTTTAACCATTTTTTCACCTCCAGCTGCCATCGATCGTACCCTCCCTATCCGAGTCTGGACAAACTGTGTTTTTTTTCTCCCCCCTTCTTTCTTCCCCCCCTCACCATTCCTCCTTCCCTTTTGCGTACTACAATTCACGCCATCTCCCCTCACCATCCTCTGCCTGCCACCCGCCCAAGACCGATGCCAGCTCCTTTACAGACAATCACAAGAAAACACGCTTATATGGGCTCTACGCCTGACTCACCTGTACACCGTCTTATCGAACGATTCGATTCCACCTTGAACTCGGATCCGATATAACTCTGCCCCCTTTTCTTTTCTTTTACCAAGCTCTAGCCCTCCTGCTGCCAAAGCCAACATTCAACGCTGCGTTCTCTGATTCTTTAAGTCCTTGACCTAACCTTACCCAACCCAACCTTGCATTGTCCACCTCAGCCAGATTTCGACATAGGGCACCGACTGCACCTTGGACTCTCGTCTCTTGCCGTCTGTCTCATCACAACGTCGATATTCATCTTTGCATCCGCGCCCGTTCTTGCTCAGCAACATCGTGCTTGAGGCCCTAAGCACCACCTCACACATCTCACTGCTCTTGACAAACGCCGGGCCGTTCATTGCCCATATCACCACGATCCCGCAAGTTCGTGCTGCTGCCGTCCGCACATCGGCAACCCGGTACTTCTTGTCAATACCGCCATTTTCATGAAAACGGTCATCCGGGCCCAGACAATCTGCAAAAGACGGGCCCCACCCACCGCTTCAATCTTTTTTTCTTTTCGATGTAGAGTACTTCGAACCCTCAAATCCGAATCGCACCAACCGCTCGGCTCAACGAAACCTCTACTGTCTTATGCCCACACTTGGATGTGGACCAAGTGACCAACCCACGTTGCAGCTTGCTTCTCACTTGCATCCGTCTGCGTCTTGTCTCCTATCGAGCCAAACTGCTCATCACGTCAACTTTCCACCACGTCATATTCACCTGCAGCGCGACCATGAAAACCCTTGTTCCACTCAGGTAATCTTCATCACAACTCGCAAGATTGCCCTGGACGGCGGGGCCATCTATGCCTTCCAACTACCTATATGAGCTCTAGACTTTACTACCTTATTCTAATCCCTTGCCGCCTCTACCGTTGACCTTCTGGTCTCGGTAGGCAACACGTTCCCTTCGGATGGATTTACCCAAGGGCCTGGTCAAGGATGACAGGCGCATCTACGGGGATGTCGCGGCACTCACGCAGCCTCTTCCGGCAGATTTCATCATAAGAATGTGGCGCCGTAAGTCATATCCAAGCCGGCATCCAGCCATTCTCAGCGTCGTCCCCGTCCCCAGCTCTAATGTCGCATTGCAGTCTACACCACAACAAACCTCAAGCTAGTTGATCCCACCGCGCGTCGCTTGGAAAACCTTTGGTGGCATGTGATGGGCAGCGACAGGTGTAAGCTGAAAGCAGCTACCGTGGCCAAGATTTGGGAACACATCTCATACGGCCCTACCTTTGTGCCTCTCAAAGGCTCACCAAACCGCTGGGAGGGGCCCTCGGTACCTTCACCCCAACCTGCCTGACACCACACTGGCCTTTGCTAACTGCAATGCACAGACACCCCGTTTCAACAGCCAGCATGAATCTGATCCGCTTCTCAGCGCTCAGCAGATGAACCAGGATATCAAGATGATTTCAGACCAGTCGGCTCTTAAGGAGCTCTCTGCCTCATCATCCCGACCACCGCCGCCGCATCCGATCCTGAAGAAAACCAGGGGTGATTCAAAATCTGGACCCCGTCCGACGGCGCGCTTCATATCGCCTCATGAATCTGCCGACGAGGACTACAAAACCAGCGAGGGGGCGTCGTCCGGAAGCACAGCGGCCAGTGGCTTGGAAATGCGCATCTCATCAATAGCATCACCGACGAAATCAAGCAAGAAGAAAGCACCGACCCCGACCAAACGCTTCGTTGCCTCGGCTGCGAACAAGAGAAGACCAATCCTTCCAAGAAGGATGAGTTCACAGTCTTCAACAAGCTCTGACGTCATGGCCAAGGACACGGGTTCTGCAAACGGAACAAAACACGTTGGAACTTACACCGTGATGCCGCCCCGTGCTGAGCAGAGTGTAACCCGGGATAATACCGGCTCTGAAGAGGCTCAGAAGCCCCCAAGCGCCAAAGCTTTGGGAAAGAGGCCCGTCAATCGGTCATTGACGGAAACAACAAGCTCTTTGAAGTCACCCCCAACCGTTGGGGCGCGGCAGAAATCGGTTGTTGTCCAAACAAGCAGCCAAGCACCAGCCCCCGCGCCGCTGAGCAGATCCATAAGCGAACTATCTGGCTACGAGGGAAGCGGGCCGGGAAATAATGGACCCAGGACGCCTACGAGCATTTCAGCTGCATCGCCCGTACTCTCTTCGCCAAGGATCGGGTCCTTTTCGTCGTCGCGCTCTGTCTTGGCCCCACGCCTAGAACCGACAACATCGCTTCCAGATTCGTACCGACCGAGAGAGGCCAGTATAGGCCGCGGGCCTGCTCAAGGGCTCCTCTCTAGCGCCATAGCGAGCACGTCCAACGTTGCGGCGACCGGTCATGTCTCAATATCTGGCGAACCAGACCGGCGGGCTTTGGAAGCTCTGGGGTCGCTCAGCGAGGAACCGAAGGGGTCCCCTCGGCGGACCTCGTCGTCCTCACACTTCGCGCCAACTATGCCAAGCTCTACCCCCGACGTACCACTAGCCCGGACGAAAAGCCAGCTGACTCTACTACTGGAGCGCGAGAAAGAGCGCATGGGGGACAGGCCAAGACCAAGGCCGTAAGATGCACTCCAAGCAGTGCTATTTCTTATCATCATATAATATTGTACTAATCGCGGAGAACAAACTGCATTGACCTGGGCTTATGGAGTTTGAGGAACACAAAAAATCGGAATCACCCGACTACTACGATTCCAAGAGCTGGCTCGTCCCGATTGTTGTAGCTGGGCGTGGCCAGCTCCTACATTTATTGTTCTTTTGTTTCTCCTCGCCAGCTCGGCAAGGCCGAGTCTTTGTTGGGAATCGATTGGCGAGTATGCATCGCATGAGGCGTTCTTTTTATAGACGGTTAAAGGAGGGCAACGGCCCGGCAGAGCATTGATGGCAGTGGAAACAGCGAGTTGCAATAAAATTCTTCGAGTCGTCTTTTTACGAGAGGGGGAAGCTATTGGCGTTCACAGCCGTTCAAGCAAGGTGGCGAGAACGTTCCGAGGCTGGGTTAGCGTTTTTGAGCTTGGGGGGTTGCTCCTGGATCGACACTGCACAGTAACCGGCCCAACTGATCTATTGACACTCTAAATAAAAGAACTTTTTCGTATCCAACATGTCGAGGCCATATCTCATCCGACGCATCGCTATGTTGGCGATGTGACTGCTCAACTGAGTGTGTGTTATGTTGACTGAGACACAACAGGGAATGAGCTTAGGTCCAAGAGAGACCTAGGCTGGTTTCCGAGATGAATGCCTGACTCGGCTTACTTACCTACGGCCGCTCGTTAGTACGAGTACTCCAATAGTACAAGCCAAGCTGTTGCTGGGAGTCTTACCAATTGTCCAATGGCCTGACTCGCGGAAGGGAAGTGGACGGCAGCATGCCCTATCCTGGTCCCGTTCAGACTATCAGACTGATTAGTGTAAGGGGTGGGGGGAAGCAACGTGCAGCTCTGGCCACGAGGATTCGTAATTTCTGCGACAAGGGATAAGGTAGTGGGCAAACCTCGAAAGCGATGCCCTCATACTGCAGGTTATCACGTAGAAAAAATATGGAGAAAAGAAAAAGAAGGCTTTGGATAGCAAAAAGTCTTATCGACAAACGGAGATGCGCGGGTTCACTTTCTCCAGACCGGGCTCAAAGCGCTGCCTGCCCCACGAGGTGTTGGTTCCCCCCACGCCTCGGCTCCCCTGACCTGTCATGTCGAGCACGAGGGGCAACAGGCTGGATATGGGATGGGATGGGATGGGATGGTAAAGCCGTTTGAAGCTTCCTGAGAGGGCTGCCCACTGCGGGGTAGGTACAACGACACCTCCAGGCTCCAGCTGGAACAAGGAGGGGTAGCTCACAGCTCTGTACACCATTTTGGCTGATTAGCCGTTGAAAGCCGTCTGCTGACTAAGACTTGCAGTGTCCTCCCCCCACGTCAGCCTCTAATGTGTGAGGGCGGAAGAGCAAACGGCAGTCTGGTTCAGCCTTTAAAGCAACTAGACCATGTAGTTCTTTCTCATCAGATATTGATGCAAGATGTATATATCCGGGCCGCAACCGGGGACCAATTCTTGACTACCTAGGCTGGTTGATGAGTGACTCAATATCTGCCCCCCAAGACTGAACTCGTTGTTTCCTGGGAAAGAGGGGGGAGTAGGAAACTTCCTGTATCCGTGCTACAGATCGGCCGGATATGCGGCACTTCAAGGTATTTGAGGTTCCCATACTGCGGCTATCGGGTCATGCAGTCTGGTAAAACAGGGCTCGAGGCTGTGATCAGCTACCACGCCAGACTCCCGTTCATCACAGGCACTCATTCCACCAGTCAACCGACCCCCATGGCCGGGAGGGCATCGAGGCGCGCGCGGCCTGGCCTGGACGAGGCAGCACTCCATGGGCTGCGCGGCGAGAGCGAGGGATGCTTTGGTACTCGCCACCTGCCCACCTCTTCCCTCGGTATCGTCCCCAGCAGGTGTGCAACCCGACCCGGCGCCTAGCGCACCACAGCCACCCCCCCACCGGTGTCGTCGCACAGCATACACAGCACGCATGCACCTCATCCAACCTCTTCTCATACACACCCATGCTCCTTGCCGCTTGCCTTCGCTCCCTTGATCGTGCAGTCGTCGATGCAGTGCGTGAGAAAGCGTGAGATTTCATGTATGGCGTGCAGGCAACTAGGTGGTGGGTGGGGCAGGTATGTTTGACTTGGACAGCGGCGGCCCAGGCCAGTGTTGGAACAGGGGGGAGGCGGGGTGAGCGAGAATGTTTCGGTGGTCACATTTGCCCCCATGGACTTTGCCGTTCATCATGAGCATCTCCTGTAGCTATTGGAAAGCATACCAGCGGTGAACTGATCTGCAGGCATACAACGATGGACGAAAAAACGAAATACCTGTTCGAGAAACGCTGGATTCAACTACGCGCTGCCGGGACGGGACACCAAAGGAGGCCTGCCCCGAGATCGGTGACATTGGATGCAAGGCCGCGGACAATCATCACTCGACTTTTGAATAGGGCAGTGTAAAACTGATATACGGCTACCCCTTTGATGATCGACAGATGATTTCTATACCCTTGGAACCAAACGCCCATCATTTCAGCACCGGATGGCGTTCCTCGCCTTTTATGCCTTTTCTTCTGCACCCTGACCGTCAACGTGTAATCGGTCTCTTATGTAACAGTGTATCCGCCGTCAACACGAAGGTCAGCACCTGTGACATACTGGGAAGCATCGGACAGCAGGAAAGTCACAGGGCCCATCAAGTCCTTAGGCTGGCCCATCTTGCCCTGGGGAATCAGAGATGTCCACTTCTGCTTGAGGTCTGGGTTGTCGTCGAGGATCTTCTCGGTCCTGCAGCATTGGGTTAGCAGTCATTTCTTGTCATCCACTAGGCCACAACCCCGGGCACATACAAAGCCGTGAGCATGTAGCCGGGCGAAATGCAGTTGACGCGGATGCCGGCGTGGGCCCATTCGACGGCCAAGGAAGCAGCCAGGTGACGGACGCCGGCCTTGGCGGCGTTGTAAGGTCTATCTCAATACATGTCAGCTGATGGACACTCGAGTAACTCTAGACAAAGTGAGACGTACGCCTGCGGCTGAGGGATGTTGACAATCGAACCGGACATGCTGCCAATGAAGACCATGCTACCAGGCGACTTGCGCTCCATGAGGTGCTTGGCAACACCAATTGCGAAGAGGTAGGTGCCGTCCACGTTGACGCTCCAGAGCTTGCGCATGCGATCGATCGGGTAGTTGACAGCGTCAAAGTTCTCGGTAAAGCCGGCCGACGTGACTAGGTTGTCAATCTTGCCGTGGGAAGCGATGATCTCAGCAAGACATGCCTCGACAGACGCCTGATCCGAGACGTCTGCGTGATGGGCAGTGACCTTGGGGGCTCTGCGATCTATGGTTAGCATCCAACTGCATTGGTTATAAACAAACCGGATGTTCGGTCAGCGTACCTCTTTGCTTCGGGGTTTTCTCTCTTGAATGCCTCGATCAGGTTCTTGGCCTGGAGCTCTGCTTCTTCCTCTGTTTCGCTGTTAAGGCTAGTCCTCGCAGAACGCGGAGCATAATTCAAGGCTTACTGTTCAGGTCAACAATGGCGAGATCACTGCCCGAGTAGACCATGCCCTGGCCCATAACCAAGCCTAGACCGCGAGCGCCCCCGGTGACGACGCCTACATTGCCCTCTAGAGAGAAGGATGCAAGAGTGGGCTTGCCAATGCCACCGCCGTGGCCGCGGACGGGCTTGCTGGAAGGAAGCTCGTGGTCCTCAGGATACTCGACCGTAACGTCGGGGTCGGTTCTTGAGTACTGGCCGGGATGAGGCTTCTCCCTGACATTGGGGCTGCCGCTGATCGACCTCGACTGTTGTTGGCGCTGAGAAATGATAGTCGAGATGCCTGCTTGGGCCGCGGAGGGAGACGTCTGAGAGGATTTGGCGCGTGTATGAGCGTGCTGTGTGATGGGACGGACCGTCCGAGCGAGGCGGGCGCTGAGGGGACGAAACATTGTGGCTTTCTGACTTTATGTCGAAGGGAGAATAAAACGACGATAGTCCTTTTGGATCTTGAGGGGACACCGTTTAGTTTTGAAGCTAAGGGGCGGGATGATGTCAACGCGCGAACCTTTTGTTGTTGGGCAGCGACTTGGGCGAGCTAAGATGAAGCTAGCTATCTCTGGCAGGATGCAATTGCCGATCAGCGCTGACAGTATTAGTGTGTATTGGGAAATGCGAAGTTGGCGTCTGGCTCGTCGGGAAGGGAGATGAGAGGAACGGGAAGAGATGGAACTAGCACAGAGAGAGAAAGAGAGGGGGGAGGGAGGCGTGTGGGAGCTTGGAGAAGGGGGGAATGAGGAAGAGTTTTGTTTATGAATAGTCTATGAACAGGTAAGGTACCTAGGTAGGTAGCTCAGGATGCAGGCACAGGAAAAGGTGGTTTAGGTAAGGTAGTCCGGGGAGGGGATCGATGGTGGTGTGAGTTGGCCAATTGGCAAGGAAGTGTGTGGATGATCGGTTCACGATACTGGTGCATGTGGACGCTTCTCGACCTCTGTATGGAAACTTCACGTTCCGACTATTGAGTCGCAGTCTCAACCATCCCGTTGCAGGTTGCAGATGCCGCTGCCGCACTGCCTCGCGGGGAGCTGCTCCGGAGCTAAGATGGAGCCCGAGCGGACATGCTGCCGCCCACCGCCCACACTAATACCACGACCCCGGGGCGGGGGTGGATATGAGGGACGCAACTTGGGGGCATGTTGCCGGGATGTCCGGCTGGGGTTCCCGATTCTCTTCCCTTCTTCTCATCAATTGATGCCCAGTTGAATTGCTCATGGGGATGGCAAGCTCAATGCCTGTGTGAACCACCACCCACTTTTACCGTCTACGATGTAGTGTAGGTACTGGTTGGTCTACGGACACTCCCCCGAGACCGAACGGAAGAGAAGCGACAGAAAGCTTTAGACCCTGGTCAGGGTTTCCATGTCCCTCACTTTCGCCCCCAAAGGAATCCTGTGGGGGTGGGATCGGGAATCTTTGAACACAGCTTGCGACCGAGCTCCAACCTTTTTTAGAGTCTTTCCTGTTCTTGGAGGCAGGACATTGGCCATTCTCAGACGCCCTTTCTCCACAGCTTTTCCAATTTTCCTGCACAGGATGGGGGTTCTACTGGGTTACAAGGGTAATTTTAATACCCCATAGAATGTAGTGACCCACATACATAGAAACTAATATATTTTCTACCTACTTCTAGCTAGTTAAAAATCACTATTTTGTATACCCTCTATTTATATTAATTACTACCTAATATCTATTATATATCATAAGAAGCTACTAAGTATAATAGTTATCTAGAAGGGTATCCTATATCTCTCTAACCTACTTATATAATACCTAGTAAGAAGGTTTTTACCCTTAGACTAATAGATACCTATAATAGATCTAGATATAGTCCTTGTTAGATATTAAGGTTTAAATACCTTATATCTATATATAAAAGATAGTATATATAATAATAAAGTGAATTATATAATACAGTATTAATAGTACTGTATATACTGTAAATACTAGATAACTATATATTTACTTAGAAAACGCCTATATATTATAAATACATAAGATGTCTATATACAAAGAATAGTTCCTTTAAGCAAGAACTATCTATCTAAGGAGAAATTCAGGAAATAAGAATACAGTTATAAACTATATAAGCGAGATGTTTTAGAAAACAACCTATAAGAATATAGTTATAAACTATATAACCGAGGTGTTTTAGATAATAACCTAGAATATCTAAGAAATTCTTAGAATATATAGAAAATAAGTATAAATAAACCCCTTATATCCCTTATATCTAGCTAGACAGTAAGGTGAATAAAAAGCTCTTCTATTATATTAAAACAATATATATCTTATTTTATCTCTTATCTCTTATCTCTAACCTTATTACCCCTCATAGCCTCTAACAGTCCTTTATCTAGTTCTAATAGTACTTAATAGAGTTAAGGTCTAGTAAGTATAGGGGGAAGAAGATAACCTCTATCCCTTACCTAGTAAGCTCTTTATAAGTACTTTAGGCTAAATATACTTTTGCTCTATCTTATATAAGAGTAAGCCTCTAGCTATAGAACTATTAATATTAATAGATAAATTTATTAATAAGAGAGATTATATACTCTTAATAAGAAGTAATACTAATAGTTCTCTATCTCTTTATATCCTATACTATCTTAGAGCCTTTCTAGTTACCTATAAAGGAGCTCTAAAATATCTAGCCTTTCTCTCTTTATAAGCCTTAGACCAGGTAAGTAAGATAAAGGATTTTATCTTTTCTCTTTATTATATAGACCTTCTAATAGTTATAGCTAAGGACCTAAGTCTTATCTATCTAGAGGATCTTCTTTTAGTTATTAATAGTTTAGTTAATATAAGCCTTAGCCTAGGCTAGCTAAGCCTAGTAGGTTTTTTCTATAATAGTTAGTTTTTAGAGGGTAATATATTAGTAAAAGCCTAAGTAGTAAAGAATATTCTAAATTATATATTCACTATATATATCTTTAAAAAAGAGAATTAAGAGCTAGAAAAAAAAGCAATTTAACCTTATTAAGAAGAGGTTATATACTTAATTAACTATTACTCTTACTTATAAGAAAGGGTAAGCTAGTAGCTAGTTTATTACTAGCTAGTTAGAGTACTTATTACTTACTTAACTTAGGCTATAGAAAACCTAATCTAGCTAGTTATCTATTACTTAGTTAGACTACTCTTAAAAAAGAGGATATATATACATAGCTAGTTAGAGTCTAATAGGTATTTTATATAGTAGTTAGCTAGCTAGTAGCTATAGTAATAGTTATTATTATTATTATTATTATTATTATTATTATTATTATTATTATTATTATTATTATTATTATTATTATTATTATTATTATTATTATTATTATTATTATTATTATTATTATTATTATTATTATTATTATTATTATTATTATTATTATTATTATTATTATTATTATTATTATTATTATTATTATTATTATTATTATTATTATTATTATTATTATTATTATTATTATTATTATTATTATTATTATTATTATTATTATTATTATTATTATTATTATTATTATCATTATTATTATCTATAGTTAATAGTGATAGATAGGAGGAAAAGTTACTGCTTAGCTAGCAGGCTGGCTAGCAGGCTGATTAATAGGCTAGCAGGCTGGCTGACGGGCTAGCGGGCTGGCTGATAGGCTGGCTGGCGGGCTGGCTGGCGGGCTGGTGGGTTAGCTGGAGGTTAGTGTGGTACATCGTAGGGGGCAGAAAAATTCGGCCTGTAACCATAGTAGAAAGCCATGGGATCAATTAGGCAGGGCGACCGGTCTGGCCATCCTTTTCTTAGGTGAGTTGGTGACCAATGGATAGACAGCGCTAGAGCCCTGACCTCCGGCTCGGAGAGAGGCCACAGGCTATCAAGTTGGGCTGGCCATGCTGCTGGCTCGCCCGTTATCACACCGATACATGTTGTGTAGTGCTACTTTGCTGAACACATGTTCTGGAAGTGGCCGACTGTCTGACCGACATGCACCATTTTTCGTTTCCATGGGACCACTCCCGGGCCCAGAACACGAAAGACGTCCACACGTCTTGCCACCCAAACAGTGAACCAGGGTGTCTGCTCGGGAATGCCGCATTCGGTCATCCGCCTACACCTGCCATCTTCCTTGCAGATTAGGAGGCCTTGGTAGTGCACCACCTCTGGTTCTGATGGCCTGAAGCTTGTCTACGTAGTATTAGTGTGGCAGCGTTTGGCGAAATGTTTAGCCCCCATGGTTTCTCGTCAATTCAGCCCAACAAGCCTCAATTCAATGAAGAAATCGGTTCATTGAACAGACATCTACCCAGGAAGCAACAGCATATCCCATGTTTTTGCCCCATCGTTTCCGTCATCATGCAAGATGGGCATATTCCTTGTTAAACACCCTTCCAATCACCATTCTCCGAATTTCAGAGGTACCGGCCCCAATTTCGTACAGCTTCGCACTAGGAACTTGTCAGTGAGGCGTCTTAGCAAGCCAATGGTTTAGAGCCACTTACTCTCTCAAAAGTCTGGAAGCCGGCATCTCCTCCACGTATCCCATACCGCCAAGAAGCTGAATGGTGTCCAGTGTGCATTCTGTCGCTCTCTCGGCAGCATACAGGATAGCACCAGCGCAGTCTTGTGTCCGGATTGAGCCCTCCTCGTCGACAGCCTTAGCCGTGTTGTAGGTGTAGGCACGAGACGCCTGGAGCTTGGTGTACATATCCGCCAACTTGCCCTGGATGAACTGGTTCTGGGCGATAGGCATGCCGAACTGCTTCCGCTGATGGGTGAAGGGCAATGCCACGTCCAGTGCGGCCTGCATAATGCCTAGCGGTCCGGCACTAAGAACGAGACGTTCGAGGTCGAGGCCTTCCATCAGCACTCGCACGCCACCGTTGACCTTGCCGAGAACGTTCTCTACGGGCACGAAGACGGAGTCGAAGTTGAGCTCGCCAGTGTTGCTGCCTCGCATGCCCATCTTGTCCAGCTTTCTTGCGCAGCTGAAGCCCTTGGTCTTGGTCTCGACGATGAACGCCGTGACGCCCTTGGAGCCTTTGTCGGGCTCCGTCTTGGCGTAGACGACGATGAGGTCGGCATCCGGCCCGTTGGTGATCCACATCTTGGAGCCGTTCAGGACGTAGCCGCCGTCAACGGCTGTCGCCGTCGTCCTCATGCTCACCACATCGCTTCCGGCCCCAGACTCGGACATTGCCAGCGCACCGATACTGGTGCCGGCAATCAATCCGGGGAGGTACTTCTGCTTCTGCTCCGGAGATCCGTTGAGCTGAAGCTGGTTGACGCACAACTGGGAGTGCGCGGCATAGCTAAGGCCAATTGAACCAGAAGCACGTGAGATCTCCTCCATGACGACGCAGTGTGCTTGGTAGCCCATGGCCAGACCACCGACTTCTTCGTCGGCCGTCATGCCCAGGAAACCCGCCTCGCCGAGCTTCTGCCACATCTCGTTGGGAAATGCATTGCTCTTGTCCGTGTTCGCAGCGACCTCCTCCGTGATCTCGCGCCTTGTGAATTCCTGTACGCGCTCTCGCAGCTCGGTAAGATCAGCTTGTGACGGTGGCTCAAACCCCTTGGGGTGCTTGGAGGAGTGGTATCGGGTCTGGAGGGCGGGGGCGGCGAAAGGTCGCAACTGACGCGCCGGTCGCACCAGCGATCTAAATGCTCGAATGCTTGACATGGCTGTGGCTTTCTAACAAGAATGGATGATGTGCTTGAGAAGAAAAGAAACGGTAAACACAACTTCAGGCCCCTCCCGGTGTTGACGATCCAAGTTGCCTCAGCTTAAGGCCGAGCAGAGGTCCAACCGGGACAAGAAGGTGCTTCGGCTATGGGCGGCTTGCTGCGGGCCGAGGTCAGGGGTTGGACGTCACTGGAATGGTATCCCCGTCAGCAAGCGAGCGGCCCTTGAACCCTCTGCTTCCCGTCTTAAGGGCATCGTCGGCAGTTGTAGCTCAGTCTCCTTCATACCCTGAGCCGCTGCATCCGTTGGCAGCATCCTCGCACACGTCAAAAAATGTCTTTCTCACGGTCATCGAGGGACGTTCTGCTTCTGTCGCGTCAATTGACTCGGCCGGGGTTCAGAGCACCCCACCTCCCGCGTTCCGCCCGTACTGCTGCGACATTCACGCCGCCGCATCAGGCCAGCGCCATCTCCCGAATCCAGACCAATGTCGACCCGACGTCCGAGGAGTTCAAGGAAAATGAAAGGCATATGGGCGAGGTTATGAAGAAGATGCAAGACCTCACGCGAAAGGTACACCTTGGAGGCTCGGCAAAAGCGAGGGAAAAGCACCTTGCGAGAAAGAAGATGCTGCCGCGCGATCGAGTCACCGCGTTGATCGATCCCGGCACGACCTTCCTGGAGCTGTCGCCTCTAGCCGCTCATGAGCTGTACCCGGAGGCTGAAGTTCCTGCAGGAGGCATCATCACCGGTGTCGGCGTTGTGGAGGGCGTGACATGCGTGATTGTCGCAAACGACAGCACAGTAAAGGGCGGGACCTACTACCCAATTACGGTCAAGAAGCATCTGAGAGCACAAACCGTAGCCCAAGAGAACAAGCTGCCGTAAGGTACTCCTAATCGCCCTGGGTAGACAATTACTAACGCATACATAGTT
Organism: Colletotrichum echinochloae; assembly: GCA_016618095.1. Taxonomy (NCBI): domain Eukaryota; kingdom Fungi; phylum Ascomycota; class Sordariomycetes; order Glomerellales; family Glomerellaceae; genus Colletotrichum; species Colletotrichum echinochloae. Next base: position 4,453,164 of record JADEZT010000008.1, read on the forward strand.
GCATTTACATGGTTGACAGCGGCGGGGCCAACCTCCCCCACCAAGCCGACGTGTTCCCGGATCGTGATCACTTCGGACGCATCTTCTACAACCAGGCAAGGATGAGCTCCATGGGTATCCCCCAGATCTCGGTCGTCATGGGTCCGTGCACTGCTGGCGGTGCTTACGTTCCCGCAATGAGTGACGAGAGCATCATTGTTGAGAACCAAGGTCATATCTTCCTTGCTGGTCCGCCGCTGGTAAAGGCTGCCACTGGTGAAGTTATCAGTGCCGAGGAGTTGGGCGGCGGCAAGATGCACTCTTCTATTTCTGGCGTGACAGACTACTTGGCGGTCGACGACGCTCATGCCATCACACTTGCCAGGCGCAGCATCAGCAACCTAAATTGGCCCGCAAAGTCGCCTTCTACGGCAGCGCCTGTGCAGAACTACACCGAGCCGCTGTACTCGCCAGAGGAGCTTCTCGGTATTGCTAGCACAAACCTACGGAAGCCACTGCCCATCAAGGAGGTCATTGCTCGTATCGTTGACGGTTCCGAGTTCTCCGAATTCAAGCGTGACTTCGGTACGACTCTGGTCACTGGGTTTGCTCATATCCATGGTTACAAGGTTGGCATTATTGCCAACGATGGCATCTTGTTTGCCGAGTCCTCCGTAAAGGGCGCTCATTTCATTGAGCTTTGTGCTCAACGAGGCATCCCCTTGGTGTTTCTACAGAACATCTCCGGCTTCATGGTCGGCTCCGCCGCCGAGCGTGGTGGTATCGCAAAGCACGGTGCGAAGCTTGTCACTGCCGTTGCTTGTGCCGATGTTCCCAAATTTACTGTTGTGGTAGGCGGTAGCTATGGTGCTGGCAACTATGGCATGTGTGGTCGAGCCTACAATCCCCGTTTCCTTTGGATGTGGCCAAACTCTCGCATTGGTGTCATGGGCGGTGAGCAGCTGGCTGCGGTGATGGAGACCGTTGGCAAGGCCGACCCCGAGCTAAAGGAAAGAATAGAACGGGAAAGCGACGCAACCTACTCGTCTGCCAGGTTATGGGTCAGTTACTGGATTATCCACATCATGCGATACTCGCTAACAATGCTTATAGGACGACGGCATTATCCCCCCTCAACACACTCGCCAATATCTAGGCTTAGGTCTGAGGGCTGCCATGTCGGGTCGTAATGAAGTAAATGCTGGGGATACCAAGTTTGGCGTATTCAGAATGTAAAGAGCTTAGATTCTGTTTATGCAAAAAACGCGCGCACAATAAGCCATCTGTTACCTGTCAAGTGGCCCAGCAATCAAATATCTCGTGGTAGCAACAACGCACCACATGATATATGGAACTCGACTGACAGTCGAAAGACTATGTCAGGGCCCTTGAAGCTTAAGTCTCATGCAGTCTCCGATTCAGTCGGGGCTCTTTTTATGCATTTCCACTGTTACACTCGGCGATGCAATGGATGATTTCGGTAAGCCCTCGAAATGATGCTATCGGAAAGCAGCTAGTTTTGGAATGTAGTTTGAGAAACCCACTTCTTTCCTTGCAGGAAAATAAGTTGGCCAGCTGGTGCACTCGCAAATAGAGGAGGTCACTACACAAAGAACGGGAGTTTGTTCTGCGGCAGACCAAGGAGAACCAATCGCACGGAATTGCCTCCGGCAACCCACCGGCCAAACATTTGCCGAACGCCGGCGGTGAAAGCCCCGGGCCTATCTCCCAGCCCTCTTCTTCTGCTTATCCCTTGGTTTGACCCATTACTTACGGCCCTTCCCCATTTTGAGACATACTACCATCACCTCCTCGCGTATTCTTGCAAATCAGAACCCAGCAGGGCTGGCATAGCCACAGTCGCAATTGTCCACGTGCTATCTATTGTACCACGTGAATGCCTAGTCTCTTTGTTGTCAGACACAGAACATAATAATCTATCGTCTCAGTGGTCTATCTCCCAACCGTTGCACAGGCTTTGAGAAGTGCCAGCGCAGATAACGTGAAGAACATGGGGAAACAGTGCTTAGGGTGGCACGCAACTGGAAGACTTATCCCAAAAAAGATGGTCTCCGGCCACGGCAGTGAAGAGCCGACATAATTCGTCTGCTGGTTACAAGACGAGCATATCACCACTCACTAGAGTTGACTTGTCACATTTCACTTTGGCTTTGGTTTGTTCTCAACCAGGTAGTTTTGATGCACTTCATCTAACACCTCTTTGTTATTTCTTACTTTTAAGTCCTCAACAGATAGCATTTTGTGGCCAGCCTATGTAGTAAACTAGTAATACCCCAGTCTTACCGATGGCCAAACCTTGCTTCACCAGTCGGAGCTTACCAATCTAGCCCTGCAGTCCAGGCATTCCTCTCTCTCTCTCTCTCTCTCTCTCTCTCTCTCTCTTTTACGCTTGGGACTGCGGCTTTAGGGAAAAGCCCTCGGATAATGGGCTGAGGATTCTGGGCGGGACACGACAAGTGCACTAGAATCTTCCTTCACACCTCTTTCATAGTGGCTAGTTCCTTGGCTTAGGGATGACGATGTGTAACTGTATGAAATGTTACCTGCTAATTGACGGTGCTAGGGTCATTGCCTGGACTCTTACCGGTAAAGAAGGAGTAACAACGCAGAACATACCGGATAAGGGATGGTCGTCAGCTTGATTGAGCCTCCTTCCGTGATACTGTTCACCGCCACAAGGCTTGGAACAGGCATGAGAGAAGACGATCCCCTAGTCGGTGAGCTGCTATAATCTGGCTTTGTTAGCCAGCTTAAGCTAGCTGCCGGTTAGTGTTCTTGGTTCCTATATTTATCCCATACCAAACTGAGCATTCTCACTACCCAGGACAGTAGACAATACAATACCTACCATAACGCAGTCCGAACCTCGCCTATCTAGGCCTGCCTCACTACCCGAAGAGGTACGCATCGCATAGAGCCAGTCAACCGAAAGATATCCATTGCGACAACATGGCTCCCTCCGCGTTGCCCGAAGAGCCACAAATGTACGCATCAACCATAGCCGAAATGGCCCGCGGCCGGGAGTTCTTCCCCTCCCACAAGTTCATCGTCAGCTGCGGCACCGTCACAGTTGATACGCGGGCACAGCGTGTGCTACTGATCTACAACAAGCGCCATCGCATCTACCAGCTCCCCAAGGGCCGCAAAAATATTGGCGAGGACCTACTGGCGGCAGCCTTGCGCGAGACCCTAGAAGAGACGGGAGTCGCGGCGAGGCCGATCACCTTGCGACTCCGAACGAGGGCCACGCCCGTGGGCGGACCACCCGGCGCGTCAGATGTGACGGAAGCGTTTGTCGACACGGAGCCTGTGGCCGTGTGCCACTACCCGGACCCAGCTTCTGGTGCGATGAAGATGGTGTTTTATTTTGTGGCGGAGGGGAGCTGTGCCGTTATTTCAGAGGAGTGGAGCGGGGAGGACCGCGTCAAGTTTGATGTCGTCTGGGTCGATGTCGCCGAGGCGGCTGATAAGTTGACGTTCAAGGAAGATGGTATGGTTGTCGAGAAAGCTCTGGAGGACCTAAGGGCTTCTGGGTACGACGTCTAGTCTTGAAAAGACGTCAAATTGTAGTTCGCAACTAGATGGTGGCCACAGTATAGAAAGGAAAACTAGATACTCAGCAAGGAGGTTGATCAGAGTAGAGGTACGGACGGCATTCGTTTCATTTCCGGTCCTTGATATCTGACTTCTAGATATTGATCCGAAGGATTGGAAGTGGCATCATATCAGCACCACTGAAGTGTTTTCGCGTATTTGAGAACCCAAGGTTCTTGGTGCAACTAACCGTATTGTTACTGGTATGACGAGGAACCGACTTGGGTGTTTGTTGTATTTGATCATGAGCTTGTAGTTGGATTAACCATCATCAACCTTGGTCTCAGTTAACGAAATGCTGGCTCGGAAAGCCAGAGTCCATTGTAGGTTTCCGCATCCGTGACATGCTCAGGAGAATTAAATATAGAGGCTCTGTAGGCACCTCCGACACCATAAACAGTAGCCAGGATATGGACGAGACCGAGGAAATGTGCGCGAAGGAACAACGTTTGATGCACGGGACGTGTCTATACATGGAATGAGCCTGGTGGCTAGGCAGTCAGGAGACCTTCTGCGATACTAGGTCCTTAAGGCTCCACCCTCCAGTACCACATTCCCATATTATTACCCAATCACCAGTTACCGCCGAAGTGAACAGCCATTACAACCCGGAACGGCCGGCCGATCTCGGGGCCGGTGCCGTCAACGGGGCCGTTGAGATCCACAGCGGGTTGGGACAAGTCCAATTCCCCTGCAGCAATGGTGACATCACCCCCCCCACCCCCACTCACGAACCCCTCCTCCTCTGGACCCATCCAGTCGCTGAGAGCGAGGTCGTCGTCTCAGAGAAGGAAAGGAGCAAGAGGCTAACGCCACAGCTCCCCGTTTGCACCCGGCACATACCCCGCCAACAGCCCACCGCCCAGTCGTCATTGAACTCGCACAATTGAAAGAAATTAGATGCCCTCCCACGCTGTCAAAGCTGCCCGCTCCGCTTCTCAATCTTTATCCCGATTATCGCTGGCCCTGAAGCAACCTACATCATTCCCCACTCACACGATAGCCTCTCGACCAACGTCGACAGCAACATCCACAGGCTCTACCGCATCCGGGAGTCTTGCAACCCGTTCCACAAGCTTTCCTAGACAGTCACCCCCGTTCTCTACGCCAGCCGCCAAGATGTCGACTATGCCTGCTCAGCACGGCCACTCCGTGGGCTGCTGCAACATCCCGCCCGTCGTGTCCAAGGGGTACGAGGCCAAGGGCACCTACGAAGAGATTGGAGGCAAGAAGACTTGTAAGTTGCTATCCATTCTCAAGCAATTGGAAACAGCTCTTTAGTGCACAACAGCACTAACTAGACACCATCCCAGACGTCACCGGCCCCTCCGACGCGAAGAAGGCCATCGTTGTTATCTACGACATCTTTGGATATTTCCCGCAAACCCTCCAGGGAGCCGACATCTTAGCCACAAGTGGTTCCGAGAAGTACCGCGTCTTCATCCCTGACTGGTTCGCCGGCGAACCCTGTCCTACTGAGTGGTTTCCCCCCGACACGGAGGAGAAGCAGAAGAACCTGGGCGGCTTCTTTCAGAAATTCCCGCCTCCCAAGATCGCCGGCATGGTTCCCGACTACGTCAAGGATGTGCAGTCCAAGTTCTCTGCTCTCGAGTCCTTTGGTATCCTCGGTGTAGGTTTTCCCCGTAGCTCATTGACCGTTGCTTGCAAACTGACGGCATCACAAGTACTGCTGGGGAGGCAAGGTCGTCTCCCTCGTCACTTCTCGTGAAAACAACCCCTTCAAGGTCGGCGCCGAGATCCACCCGGCCATGGTTGAGGCCGAGGACGCCAAGGGTATCAAGATCCCCCTCATCGTGCTCGCCTCCAAGGACGAGCCCGAGGAGGATGTCAAGAAGTTCGAGAGCAACCTGAGCGTTGCCAAGCACGTCGAGATTTTCAAGGACCAGGTTCATGGGTGGATGGCTGCCCGTTCCGACTTGGAGGACCCCAGAGTCAAGGAGGAGTACACCCGTGGCTACAAGACTGTGCTTGAATTCTTTGCCAAGAACTTTTAAGTGATGTGAAATAGTAGATGACGAATAATGAGAACGTTTTATAGAATACGTATGTCTATATATTTACTGCGTCTAATAATCTGTTCTGCAATGTTCCATTTCCAACCTCCTCACCCCCAAACAACAAGAAAAACAAGCTTCGAAGCATGATCCACCAGCCCACAAGTGACTAGGTAATTGATATGTTTGACGGGTCTGATGCACCACAGACAGTGGCTGAACATGATAATGACAGTGCATCTATCAGGCTCAAGAAGCCAAAACATCAGACGGAAATAGGCTTGCAGATCGAAGTAAAACTAGCTCTCGTACATTCGGCACTGCCCTTGACCCTCCTCACTTCCCTTCTCGAACAGAACAGCGGCTGTCAGATTTGATTGCCGAGTAGTTGGACTCGGGCGGTCCCAGTACCCAAGGATGTAAATAAAATGAACGTAAGTGGATGGCAGGAAGGCGCTGAGCCACAAACGATCAAATGAGAATCAGGAACATCGCAAGCGGTCTCCAGCCTGCCTCGCGGTACGACGGCGGAAAGGCAGTGGCGTAAAGTGCTCCTCATAATGCGTTTTATTCTTCAACCATAGTTTTATCAGCAGTTTTAGGCTCCTGCAACTAATCCGACCCATTGCAGCTATTTATGGCACAAGTCTCTTGGGGGTACGGGGGTAGTAGCTGGCCAGATGCACAGATGGCAAGTTCAAGAACCAGGCAACAACACGGTCGAGACCGATACCACCGCCACCGTGGGGAGGCACACCGGCGCTACGGAAAACGTCGACGTACTCCTTGATGCCCTGGCTGTTGGGGTCGATGCCCTTCTTGCGCAGGCGAGCCTCGAGAACGCTAGGGATGTGGATACGCTGGCCTCCGGAAAGGATCTCCTGGCCGCGCATGAAGAAGTCGTAGGCGTTGGTGACCTTGGGGTTCTCGGGGTCCTCAAGGGCATAAAAGGGGCGCGCGCCCTCGGGGAACTTGTCGAGGACGTAGAAGTCGGTGTTGAACTTCTTGCGGATCAGGGCGCCCAGGGCCTTCTCTTGGGGGGTGGACATGTCCTCGTCGTCCGAGACGTTGCGGTACTCCTCGGGGCCCTCCTCACGAAGGAGCTTCTGTCCCTCGGCGAAAGTGAGGCGGACCTCCTTGCCAGGCTCGGGAAGGAGGAAGTCGTCCGAGGGGTAGACGGCGCGGACAGTGTCAATGGCGTCGGTGCAGCGCTCCTTGAGTCCGCGGAAGATGTGCAGGAGGACCTTCTCGAGCATATCCTGGACCTCGTGGTAGTCGTCTTCAATCTCCATCTCCAGATCGAGACCAGTGAACTGTGCTGTTTTAGCTAGTGGCCTTGCGTCTGCATTCTATGTGCACCTACCTCGGTCATGTGTCTGGGGGTGTTGGAGTTCTCAGCACGGAACACCGGACCAATGCAGTAGACTCTCTTTCTTCCACCGGCAATCTCGAACTGCTTGTAGAACTGGGGGGACTGAGCCAGGCAGGCGCTCTTCTCGAAGTAAGGGAGCTGAAAAACGTTGGCACCACCCTCGGAAGCAGCGCCGATCAAGCAGGGAGGCTCGAACTGAACAAAACCCTGGGCGTCGAGGTATTCCGCAAAGAGCTTGCGGGTAGCCATGCGGATATCGGCGATGGCCTGCTGAACAGGGGCACGCTTGTGCATGACGGGGTTGTTGAGATGCGTCGACATGCTCGCGCTAGGAGTGGTGTCGATGGTCACGCCTTCAACACCGGCCTTGACGTCGTCCACGGCCTTGTCGGCCTCGGGGGCGTTGGGGTCCTCATCGTCGAAGCTGTTGATAGGGCGGTTTGAGACGGCCAGGCTCATGCCCAAGGCCTCGGGGCCGGGAGCGATGACGAAGAGTTTGGTGATGTGCAGCTCAAAGTCGCTGACCTTGCAGCTCTTGACAGGCTCGAGGGGCTTCTGTACCGTCGCCTCAACGAGGACGTATGACTCGAGCGCAATGCCGCCAATCCACTTTACCATCTGCTTCGAGACAGGCTTGCCCTCAGCACTGGCGGCGATGACACCCTGGATGGCCCAATTACGCTCCTCGCGGAGCTCAATAAAGCACATCTTGGCGCCCTGCATGCGCGAGTTCTGGATCCACGCACGCAGCGTGATGGTCTTTCCGACATGCTCCGCGCCGATGCTGCGCAGGCTGGTGCGCTCAGCGTCGATCTTGGTCTGGGGCTTGACGTCGCCGTAGTTGTCCTTGGCCAAGTCCTCGCCGCCCGCGCCGCCGGAAGCCTTCGCGGCTGCCTCGGCGGCCTGACGCTCCGCAGCTTTGCGGGCCTTCTCGGCCTCTTTCTTTGCCTTGGCCTCGGCCTTCTTCGCGCCCTTCTTCGATTGCTTCTCGCCTCCCTCGCCGGCCTCGGGGGCGGAGGCGGGGGGGTTGGACTCGGTCGGCTTGGGGTCGGTTGGCGCGTCAGCCATGATTGCGGCTATGAGATTCAATGGGGGAAAGAAATCGGTGGTGAGCTAGAGCTGAAGAATCTGGCAGGGCGTACGCGACTTGTTTGTGCCGGGTCGATGACTCTTGTGATCTGACCTGATTTCGGTGTGACTGTTCAAGTAACACCAAATTTCGATGGCGGGGCAAGAGACGATGACCCCTCGCTGCGGCCAGCAGAGCAGGTGGTGGGGCCCGAGCTGAGCTGCCCTACCACACTTATCGATAAGCACGTCTAACTTCACCCTGAACGATGAAGGGACCGAATGACCCTCACTTCGTCGTTGATCCTCGTCTTGGTGACTAGCCACAGACATTTTCTTGGTAAAAGTTTCATTTTCATACATCAATTGGCTTCGGAACAAGCCAAATCCTACCAATCGGTATCTATCTCATGCAATTCCCGCCCCTTGCCATGGTGCATAAGGCAGACAAACCAAACGCCGTCCCTCGCCAGTCAATGGTATGCTGCCGCCCCGGAAACGAACAAGTTAAAAGAGTAGTTACATAGCGGCAGCATGACACCCCCAAGGTTGTAATCGAATTACAGGCGAAAAAGCACCGCCTACCTTTTCTCGGACGTCAACTAAGCGACCAAGGATTGTGAGTCGGGTTTCTCGCAAGTGAAAAGGTTGACGTGGTAGTCGCCCCTCGCAGCGCAGGCCAGAATGGGCCTGTGCGGATGGAACGCAGTAGCTGCTATAGGAAAGCCCCTGTTCTGCTGCAGGAAACTCGAGTACGGCTCGACACGTGACAGCTCTTGGCCGTCGAAGTTGAAGACCTTGACAGCATGTGCGGATGTGCCACTGCGGGGGACGGGGGATGTGATTAGTATCGATGGCTTCTCAATAGGGGGTTCATCCGACTTACACTGCAAACACCGGCAAGTGCTCATGGGTGCTGGCCGTTCGGAGCGTGTCTCGGGTCGTCTGGTAAACGTGAAGTGGCCGATCCATCCGGATGTCCCATAGCTTGACTTTGCCGTTTCTGCTTGCGCTGAGGAGTTCTCGTTGTCCACCACGCTGGAGGTGGACGCTCTTTATCCACTGCCTGTCTGTTTCATCCTTCCACTTCTTGATCATGGAGTCCTGAGGCCTGATACGCGTATCAAATACGCGGACGGCACCGTCGCCAAATCCGGCTACAACTGTGTAGCCCGTCATCTGGTCAGAGGTCAGGGAAGTGACACAGGAGCCAGACCGGGCGGGAATATCGATGATGCAGGTCTCGGAACCCGCAGACCACACTCGAATGACCCGTACGTCGCCAGCCACCAGTACTCGGCCCAACGACTGCTGCCAATCGAACACCATGCCAGAGTTGACGTTACTGGGGACCATGTGCGTGAGAGCCCGCCAAGAAGAGGCCAGGCTGACGGACTTCTCGGAATCGTAGTTCTGATAGATACGAATGACACCGTCTGACGAGCCAGTCATTAGAAATGCCTGGTCATCCTCATTGATGAATTTCATGTCGCTGATTCTTGACCCTTCCGGGTTACCGTTGGAGAACTTGCTCAACCGAGCATGCTTCTTCCAGTCCCAGACACACACCGTGTTGCCATCGTCTGCAACGGCGAGATGATCTTCAAACTGGTGGAATGTCAGCTTGGCAGGCTGTGAGCCGTTGTTGGTGATGCCCAACTGATTATTCCACTTGTGACTGCCGGCGTACTGTTTGAGTGGCTGTGTTTCGGTCAGAATGTGGTCGTTACGGGACCTTCTCCAGAGTCGCTCGTTGTACTCGGTGCTGCCTGGCTCATCCGACTCGCTTGGTTTCATTTGAGGCTCGCAGAAATACTCGATTGACCATTCTAGGAAAGTGCTCCGGAGGGGGAGAGAGGGGGCTTCGCCTGGCTTCCGGTCCTCAAAACCAGCAGAAACGGGCTCTCTGGCAACGTGGTAGTTGGCATGGATAGCTGTGGGGTCGCTCTGCTCCGGCGGCGCTTCAGCAAGCTCCGGCGCCTTAATCTTCTGAGATCCAACCCGGTGCAGACTAGGCGAGGGTGCCGGGGACGAGTAATTCGGCTTCTCATTGGCATCGGCCTTGCCATCGTTGCCAAAGAGGGGCAATTGGAATAGCAAGCTTGCTGTGCGACGTAGCAGGCCGGGAGAAGGCAATGGTGGGGTTGCCAAAGAGTTGGAGACACCGATCGCATGGTTCCGCTGACTGAGGTTCAGGTGGTTCTTTGTTGAGGCCCGTCTTGCCCTCTTCCGGATGTCGTCAATGAGAGTCTGGGCGTGCTCACCAACGGGCGAAGCCATCACGGCCTGATGAACGTAGTCCACAATCATTGTCGCATCACGCTGAACCTCGGGATGAGGGTCGACATTCAGCATTAAAGCATGCTTCCAACAAGCGGAAAAAACGGTATTGTGTGCAAAGCCATGGACCGTGGGCTTAATAGTGCCGTCTGCGTTTCGATTTTCTTTCCTTGCGTAATGCAACCCCATCTTGTGGTCCATGCCGTCCTGTCCTGGTGGGAACAAGAGATATTCTCTCTCCTCTTGAAGCTGCTCGTATGCGGCAACGATGAACTTGCTCTCAAAGCGAAGCATGAATCTTGAGAGGAAGACAAGGAACTCGCGGCGCACCATTGGACTGCCGTCGTTGGCCATGTCCAGTAGTGTCCACGCAATGGATTCTTCAATCCGAGCAACCTCGTCAGTGAGGTCAATGATTCCTAAAAACGTGGTCATGGCATACATCATGGCTGCTCGGACCTCAGGCACTGGATCCTTGGTCAGGAATGACAGCTTCGCAGGGGCGTTCTCCCGGATGCCACGCCACTTGGCCTCCGGCAGTTCTTGCCAAAGCTGACTGATGCATAGACATGACCACTGTCGAAGCAGAGGGTTTTCTTGGTTCTGCAAGTGCAACAAGCAGTAAGTCATGATGTCTGTCTGGTTGCAGACGTGCTGGCCCGGTTTGTAATCCTTGCAGAGCATGGAGAGAATAAAAGCACACATGGCCTTATGCTCAGGCTCGTTGACAACCGGTAAGCTCTCAGATGGTTTGAGAATCTGGGCGAAGTAGTTATACCCGCTATCTTTGATAAGATCCTGCTGGCACGAGATGTCGACTGCCAGAATCCTCGTCCATATGAAGATCATGACCGGCTTCAGTTCCGCCGCAGCAGACTGTAACAGCTTCAGTACGTAGGGGAAGATACCTATGCTCAGGGCGAGCTGTACAGCCCAAGGACCTAGGTCGAGGAATCTTCCAAGAAGGATCAATGCCCGGACCCTGTGCTGTTGGCTCAGCAGGACTTGCAGGACCACAGGAAGCTGCTCTGGTGGTTTCTGAGACATGGCGTCCCCACGGGTAAGGTAGACGTCAAACGCCGTCAATTGCTCGGTGAAGAAAGTCGAGTTTTGGTACTCGTATTCGATTCCTTCGTTCTCCTTCCTCTCCAGCATGGGAAGTTGAGCCAGAGCCATATCCACGGCCAAATCCCAGCTTGCCCATAATGGGTGCTGGCGGGTCACAGGGAGCTCGGGAAAGGACTGCGGGTGGCAACCGTAGACAGTCATGATTCTCTGCGCCAGAAGAAAGTTGCGGAACAAGGCGGCGACCATAAGATCTTGCCTGAAGAACTTTCGGAACAGGTGTCGGGGCAGGGTTGTCCAAGCAATGGTATCCGTGATAGCTGTGAAGATCCAGTTCAGTTCACCGAGGGGTGTTCTTCGCTCTTGTAATCTACCCGGAAGCTTTTTGGCGCGCTCTGGTGTAAGGTTCGTTTTGAGAGGGTTCTGAAGTACGAAGAACCAGAGAGCCATCTCAATAGGAGTGGTGAGACAAGAAGTGAACAAGTCGGCCGGGAGAAGAGGATTCGTTGGGAGATTTTCCTTGACACCACACGCAGCCAAATGGATATAGGGCTGAAACACCGTCTTCTCGTAATTCGGATCTCTTGCGGCGGCTTCATCCTCTTCCTGTTCGTGCTTCTCCACGAATCTGTGATAATTGTTGAGGATGTTGCCTGCCTCGGAACAATCCCAGACGTAGATCGTAGGGGCGTGTAGCCACTGCTGAAGATCATATAGCGAGACTGGGATGTACTGCGTGTAGTTCTTGTTGAACACCCAGATCTCGCCACTGGCAGTAGGCTTTGGCACTCCATGGCCGTTGTAATGAAGCAGGACTCGTTCGTCCTTGGCATTCCTGCGTAGGGATTGGCAGAACTTCTTGGTTTCCTCTACTGACGGATCCAAGTATTGTTTGTATCTTGTTCGGATGGCAAGTGTCTCGTACTGCGCCTGCAATGCCTTGCCAATGTTTTCAAGGGCTTTCTGAGGAGGTGGAGTCGTAGGGTCTGTCCACGCTTCGAGCTTCGCACCAGGGTTCGTCTTGAGCTGGTCAGGAGGCTCGACTGAGATGTTAAGGCAAACGGCCAGAGCAGCAGACACAGTTTTGAGTCTGTCACGCATGCGCCAATCCTGAAGCTCGTGTAAAGTTGCCTTTGGCTTGCCAGTTGTCTCATGTCTTTTGTCGGTCCAGTACATGTACCAGTTCTGGAAGCAGGAGTCAGAACACGATATCAGCAATTCCCAACAGCACAAAGCAGCGCCGCAAACGTAGTTGGGTCCAGTTGAGTTCAATACAGGCGGTGTAGCCATCGCTACCACCCAAATAGACGACTGCATGGCCAAAGAGGCTCAGATAGGATGGAATGTAGACCTCGATTTGGATGAAAAATTGCCCCGCGCAGACAGAGACTACTGTCAGACCAGTCTAGCGGGACAGTACCACCACAAGGCCGCCAAATGCGGAGGCGCGGAACTTGGTATGGGGGAAGGAAGAACGACGAGAGGTGGTGGACGATGAAGTAGGATGCCACTTACATTCGCTATCTGGGCCAGGATTTCTGGCGACTCGTGGTATTCGTCGAAGCCATGCCTGGCGCCCCAATGTGGAATATCCTCCTCGGAGTGATCGACTTCGTCAGCGCGGTTGACCCCAAACTCGCTCTTCGATCGCATGAGCAACGGCTTTATGGATGGGCGCTTCGGTCGGTCGGAATCCGATTGTTCGCCAGCGGAAAACCCGACCGAGAGGTTTTGATTATGTCCAGGCGCACTCAATGGTCGTCTGGCAGTGCCATCATCATGGCTCGTTGATCGTTGGAGCGCTGGAGGGGGAGGAGTAGCGTACGGCAATGGTTCGACTGTCGCATCGGCAAATGTGGAGGATCCGTTGGGACCCTGCTTCGGCGGCATCTTGGTGGAAATTCCATTAACACCAAGCAGCGCGGTGCTGTTCGTCCTCCGCGGGATGCTTGCGTGGTGTCGAGGTTGGGAGCTGGATGGCGAGGGCTTCGAGGTGCTCGACTGTCGAAGATGGCTGGCGGGTGAGGGGCGAGGGAGGGTGTGATCTTGCACAGAGGCAGCAGTCATATTGTAAATGACTCTGTCGAGGTTTGAAGTTGGCGCAAAACCCACCAGTCAATGATTCACCGCGGCGACATTTCGACCCTCGGGTGTCGCGCGGATGAGGTAATGGAGATGTGGCAGGCGATTGCGTCGGTAGCGGATTTGGAGTTTTTGGAGGTGACGGGAGTGACAGGCCCGGGTTGGGTCAGGTTGAAGGCGCGGCGTAGCGGCTAACACCCGCCCAATTCCAGCTCGGCGTGGGTAGGTGCGGCAGAGGTGCCTTGGCCCGCAGCACAACACCCGCCAAAAATTAGGAATGGCCCTCTGTACCTACCTACCTAGGTAGGTAGGTAGGCTGAGGTCAGCTTCGGTCGCCAACCTATCAAGATTGGAGAAGAGCCGCCTCTGCATCGCTCGCCCCAATAACTTCTAAGCTTCAACCGACGTTCCTAATTATCCACGTCTACTTGTTAGTGTGGGCAGGTCGATGCCAATCAATCGGTAACATCACAGGAGTGTACAACTCATGAGTTCATGTTATCTACAGTACGCCCTGGCGCAGTCATCCAGCCAGCTATGCTGACGATGATGATGACGACGATGATGGCAAAAGTACAGATACAGACGGCTAGGTAGGTCAACCCTCAGCACGATAGAGGCGCTGATCTAAAGGTTGTCACGTTGTTTACACAGTAAGGTGGTGACCCAACCTGACCGCCTTTCAGCTCCACATCTCCGCATTATTCGTCCAGTCTCTTGAGTATGTACCCACCTAGTACCGTTCAGTTAGGTACGGATATCTACCTAGGTACTATGTAATAGTAGGTAGGGGAAAATACTCAGATGGTCCAAGTCATGAATTGAGGCTAGTCCCAGAATGGTCTTGTGACTGTGTTAAGAGTACCTACAGGCTACCCATCACTGCATACTACCTACCTACCTAGGTAGGTACCTATATTCGGTACGTACTACTGCCTCAGTTGCAGTCAGCTTCAATCCAACGTTTTCACATGACCAGCCTGCATAGGTTTGTATCCGCAAGAGCTGGCGCGAACACGTTGATCCACTAGGCATTCGAGCAGGCAGTCTGGAAAGCCAAGTTTGTGTTGCTCAAGGACTCCATCTCGTGTGTGTACCTGCGTTGTCGACCAAATTCTAGCGGCTGACGATACATATCATCAGAGCACGAGATAATCGGAGACAACATTCCTCGTAAAATCGTTCATTGATGGTGGGAATGGGCAGGCGGGAAGGCAGGGCGCGTTAGGGCGCGTTAGGGCGCGTTAGAAACAATGTCTCGTCCAAACGGCTGGCTCTCTCTATTTGGCCCATCCATCCTTTCCGGACCCCTTTTCTCTCCATTATTTTCCTGGGGTATCTTTTCCTTTTCCTCTTTTTTATTTTGGTCGTCTGTTTTTTTTATGGGCCTTCATGCGCACGTCATACTGCGAACCAAGATGACAACCTCCACAACCCGCAAACCATGTCGTGTCCACGATATGAGGTGTGATCCGGGCTGGGTTGCAAATCGCAACCGCCGCCACCCATCGCCGGTTTACTCCTGACTGGGGCTGCTGGGAGCACGCATACTCGCGTTTCTGATCAGACGCCTGCTTCTGGCATAGGCAGGGTCCTTCGTCGTTCGAAGGGTCAATACTGGGAATCTTCACTGAAGATCGAATGCGGCTGCGTCTTTTGTTTTTCATAATTAGGATACTTTAAAAGTCTTAGATGTGCCGATTGGCCCGTATTCGTAGTTCCTCGATGCGTCCATGCGCCATCAGAGCCGTGGCCGCGAGGACCCCGTGAGTTTGTTTTCTCAGCTAGGGCCTAGTGCACCCTGCTCCAAAGGAGCCTCATCGTACAGGTACCGATGTTGCCTCTGGTGTCGTCGACGGTGAGATCCGGATGACCGCGCTAGGCCAGCGCACCGTTTCCTGCCTGCTTCAGGTCAACACTGATTCTCACCAGAATGCTCGCCTCTTGCCCTCAGACGCGCCATCTCAAGGGAAGCATTCTTGCGATCGCCAGGTGCTTAGTCTAATTTGCTAAAACTCTGTGCCCATTCCATCGAAGCCTCAGCTCTGCGCCACCGGTGTTCTTTCCAAAGTCTTCAGGTGCATAGAGAGAGCGGACGCCAAGGATACGGCAAGATACCTTCCGAGTTCGTGTGAAGCATGAGCCCTTGCCTTGGCCGTCGCCGTGACTTGACGTCCACTTGTGTAGAGTTTGCCGCAAAGTGGTTCCGATTCTGCAGGAGGAATTGATCAAGAGTCCAATATCGCCTCCGTCTCTTGTTCGCCGGGTGAGATCCCGTATTCCCGTTTTGGTCTTCCGCCGTCCCATCTTTGCGTCCGCTGCCGGGTTGCAAAGCTTCAGGGCGTCCGTGGGTGCTGGAAGCTACTAATGAGGTTGAAGCTTTGGAGAATATGAAACACACCATCACATCATGGCAGATGGACCCGTCTGATGGGAAATTATCCTCGATGGAGCAACTGAAGGGCCGCTCTCTTTTGCTGCTACCGAGGAGCGCCACACCCCTGAAGCCACGAGTTCATAACTGAAAATGGTCGTCGCCGACTCCATCATGCGCCTGTGCAACAAAGGACCCGAATCTGTGCTTCTTTTTTTACTGTACTTGGCAAGCTGGCCCGAGCACTGGAGCATGGCAAATGGCAAGATTAATATGGCTCTCGTGAACTCCAGTGCCAGGGGTGGCCCTGTTGACGACTTGTCAGACAAGTACCTAACGCAAGAATACAACACTACAGAACGTGAAAGGGCAGAATTCCACGCAACACCGGTTCTTACGTGCAGACCGATGCCGTCTCCGACTGGCTTGAGTAATCCGGCTCACTGTGGAAGTTTTGGGTATGTTGGCAGCAGGTTCTTGGGGATACGAGCGCTAATCACCTCAGTCATGTCGAGAACCAATGTTCGACAAACTTCAAAGAAGCAATGTTTCCCGCGCAACGGCGTTAAATTGACATGGGACAATACGCAACACATAGCACAAAAATGGACATCGACCGACTCAGACCTCGGGATCTGCAACCCGCTATGGTGTGGGTCCTGGGATTAGGAACAGCTGCCCACACTGCCGGGCCCTTCGATGGAGGCGATATCACCGTAATGTCATCAGTGTGATGCGAGCAAGCTGTTGAGATATCCAGAGAGGTATACTGATGTACATAGTCCAGGCGATCCCTCGAGGCCGCACAGGTACACAACAATACACCAATACAGTCGGATAGGCAGACTATAAGTATCATGCCCGATACTCGACACAATAACAATATCCAAAAGTGTACCTAACGTAGCATTTTGTGGCCCTTGAAAGGAGTTGGGAAACGACCAGCCTTGGCCAGCATGCGGTGGATGACCGAGGATCGGCGCCAGGAGGGCTTCAGTTCCCAAAACACGGCGAAACTGAGGCTTAATAATCAGTGGCTCAAAGGCAAAAGGTACGGTGTGTGTTTCAAACGGAAGAGGCGAGGGGAGGGAGACAGAGGGCCAGAAACAACTGGGGAGCCGGGTCTTCCCTCCGACTCGGTCGACCAACGAACGGGACCCATCAGGTTGTGCCCAAGAGGCCCTTTAATAGAACCTGACACCGGGCATCACCCAGTGTCCATCGAGATCTTTAAATACCTACCTCACCAAGACAGGGTGAGGCAAAGACGGCAACGGATACATACCATTTAGAATCCTGTACACTACTACTACTAGCAGTAGATGGATGCGGCAGTGGAGAAATGGGATTTTGTTTCCAGGGGTAGCGCTGGCTACCTAGGGTAGAATAGCAGCCAAAGTGGGAGGCGACGGGGCGCATTCGTGGGGTCGGTCTACTTCGTTTTCCTGTAACCCCTTTACACCGCCTACCTAGCACCTAGGTAGGACCTAGGTGGGTAGGTAGGCAGGTAGATGATAGCTGCTACCACCAACTAGGTGCCTGTAGGTAGGTGGGTGGAGGAAACGGAATGCACACACCACCGTGCAGGGCACAGTACTGAAGAGTGACATGTCACCTGAGGCCTGAAACCAGGTGTGCGAAAAGTACTCCTGATGTTTCGCCTGATGTCCGAGAATACTTCCATTCTTGCCTTCCTCCTCCCTCCAGCACATCGAAAAGCGCCAGTGAGTCAGTCTGCAGCCTCCCCGTACTTCTGGAGGGAGAAGGGAAAAAAGTTTCCCTGTTCTGCTCGGATGCTGGACTGTTCCCTACAAGTGTACACACACACCCTCATCCGCTTGTCAAGATCCCATTGGACAGAAACAGCTACAGACAAGCCCCTGGGGTGCCAATGCAGCGTGCAGGACGGGCCAAAGCAGTTGGGGAGGGCGGAGAATAACCTAGAGCGACCTGACTGAGCCAGTGCAGTCTGTGCAGGAACAGGTGCCCCGAAACAGACTGGAAGTAAGGTGCCAATCACCAATTGTAGTTAGATGCCTAGTATTAGCACTGGGCTGCAGCTTTGAGTGCATTTACTTGGTCCCACCGGTACTCCTGGTCCTGGGAGGACTGCATTGACTTTCCATCGGGTCCTCATCCTTCCTCTCTCTCTCTCTCTCTCTCTCTCTCTCTGTGGCTTCCCCATCCCCTGTTGACGTTCTTTTTTACCAAACCCACCTCTTAACATCCGCTTCAGGAAAGGGGACTAAGTTGACCGACACGCACGCAGGATAGAGAAAAAGAGACTGCCGTACAGCCTGCACTTCTCTTCTATCGCTGCGCCGTCTCGTCTATCCAACTTCGACAACGTTCCTTCTTGCGATCGCAGCATCACCGACGACGTCACCGGGAAGGCCTGAGAGCCGGAATAATAATAAACGACACGGACAGGAATACAGAGAAGAAAAGAAACGGGAAAACCAAGAGTAGGTAGTTCAAGAGGGGCCCGCCCAGGACGGAAAAAGTAAACCATCCCCTAAATTTCGACGAACCAACCCCCGTCAGCAAAAGCCGCTCTTCGTACGCGCGGAGTCGAACATCGTCCCGTCTTTCTCGCTCAGCACCCAGCCTCCTTTCGTTTCCTCACCCCTCGTCCCCTTGCCACCTTACTCGCTTCACTGCGCCGACAAGGAGGACCGCAGAAAAAAAAAAAAGGACGAGGTCGAACAACATCGCAGGACGCTCCTCGCCTCAGCAACGCGCGCTACCCCGGGACACCCCACCGATGCGAACCCAGCCATCCGCACATTCGAGCCCAGACTCCCTTTCCCGTTCCTGCGTTTCTGCGTTCCTGCATCCACTGCATCGACCCCGTCGCGCCTCACCCGACTCGGCACCAGCGAACGGGCGACAACATCTCAGTCCCCGCATCGCCTTCCAGACTGGCGGTTCGACTTTTTCCATCTCTGTGACGCGAACGACCCAATTCCTGACGAAAGAAACAATTCAATTGATACCCCCAAAGATCACGGCGCATTGGAAACGACGGACGATCGAGCGTTCTCCCATCTGCCGCCCAGCGTCCAGGCCGTGATTTGACCCGTCATGGCTTTCCTCTTCAAATCCAAGAAGAATCAGGATCGAGCCCTTGCAAGCCGTGATGGAAACTCGGGTGGTGGTTCCCAAGGTTCCATTCAGAGCCAGCGCGAAAGAATAGCCAGAGAAGAGAAGAACGGTACCCAGCGCTCTACACCGACCGGCAGCTTGCACTCCATCGACCGCGATGGAAGCGCCGGAGCTGGAAGCCCCGACCAAGGCTACGGTCGCCAAAGAGGTCCTAGTGTAGACCAAGCTACGTCGCAACCGCCGAGCGATTTACCTGTAAGTGTGGCCGACTTAAGATGAAGCATTTTCGCTCAACAGCGCTGACCGTTTCGCAGCTTCGGAATGCCCCCCCGGTCTCCTCGCAGAGTCAAATGCCTCCTCAACAAGCGGCAAACCCCAATGCGTCGCTATATCCCTGGTCGCAACGACGATTGACTTACACATCCTCGCATCCGAGCCCTTTCCCCAGATATGGAGCCGCCGTCAACTCTGTATCGTCCAAGGAAGGGGACATTTACGTGATGGGAGGCTTGATCAACAGCTCAACGGTCAAGGGCGACCTGTGGATGATTGAGGCTGGGCAGAATATGGCCTGCTACCCCTTGGCAACGACCGCTGAGGGTCCAGGTCCACGTGTTGGCCACGCAAGTCTACTCGTTGGCAATGCCTTTATCGTCTACGGTGGTGATACCAAGGTCGATGAGACGGATGTCCTAGACGAGACTTTGTACCTTCTCAACACCTGTAAGTCTTCTACGTCCCGGCTTCCGCTGTCGTGTTGGACGACGACTGATTCAAGAATAGCTACGAGACAATGGTCGAGAGCCTTGCCTACCGGGACTAGGCCGTCTGGTCGCTACGGCCACTCGCTAAACATCCTTGGGTCCAAAATATACATCTTCGGTGGTCAGATAGAAGGCTACTTCATGAACGACCTCGCCGCCTTTGACCTGAACCAGCTGCAGATGGCCAACAACCGATGGGAGATGCTTATTCAGAATACTGATAGCGGTGGACCTGCCGTTGGCAAAATTCCTGCCGCTCGAACGAACCATTCTGTTGTCACATTCAACGACAAGATGTACCTGTAGGTGTCCTACTGAGAGCCTTGAGAAATGCAGATGCTGACATTGTCCTAGTTTCGGCGGTACCAACGGCTATCAATGGTTCAACGACGTCTGGAGTTATGACCCTGCCACAAACGAGTGGACGCAACTGGACTGCATCGGTTACATCCCCGTTCCCCGCGAAGGGCACGCTGCAGCCATAGTCGACGACGTGATGTATATCTTTGGCGGCCGTACGGAGGAGGGGGTCGACTTGGGAGATTTGGCCGCCTTCAGGATCACCTCACGCCGCTGGTACACTTTCCAGAACATGGGACCGTCGCCCTCTCCTCGATCTGGCCACAGCATGACAACCGTCGGCAAGGCTGTGGTGGTCGTTGGAGGTGAACCAAGCTCATCCCCTGCCAGCGTCGGCGACCTCGGGATAGTCTACATGCTCGATACCACAAAGATCCGCTACCCGAATGACGCCCTTCCCGCACAGCAGCCTGGGCAGCAACGGGTACCTCAGGCAAGGCGACCCAGCACCGCTGCTGAAACGAGAAACTTATTGTCCCGAGATGGTTCTACTGGTCCTCCTGACCAGAAAAGAGTTGTCGGGGCGCCTCGCGACGCCTCGGCAGCCAGTAACAGCCCTCCGAACGGGGTGCGAGGGTCACCCAATGGTAGTGATGCCAGCCCTGTAGCCTCCAACGCCTCGAAGCCGCCAATGTCCGCAGCGGCATCACCTCCCGCTGGGCCGCCACCTCAAGGGCCGACACCCGCAAAGCCTTCGGTGCAAACTGGCAACCTGGGCAGAGTTCGCGGTCAGTCATCGGAAAGAGATGGTTCCGTAGGCGGCTCACCCAAAATTTCGGCAGGCCAGTCACCAGTGATTCGGGAGGTCAGAGAGCCAACTTCCAAAGATGCCGAGAGCCCGGTCACAAACGGCAGACGTACTCCCCAACAGGTTGTGAGGTCAGCATCTAGCTCAAAGTCTGACTTTGTGCCTTCCGAGGTTCCAAAATCCCGGTCGAGACAGGGCAACAGGTCTCAGAACTCTGTGGATAGTACGACGGAACCATCTCTGAAAGCGATGTCAACCCATCAAGCACAAGTACAGCCGCCGCCTCCAGTGCAAGCGCCACCGCCGCAACAGCCGATGCCACAGCAGCAACTACCGCAGCCTCCAGTGCAGCAGCAACAAGCCATTCGTCCTGCTTCGCCACCGCCCCCCACGCGCCAACCTAGCAACCCAATGTCCAGAAGGTCCTCGGGCCGCAACTCACAGACCGTCGCCTTGCTGAAGGAGCTGGACACAGCCAGAAACAGGAACGCCTGGTATGCTTCGGAACTTGAGTTGGCCCGCAAGGCTGGATATGTTCCGAACGCGAGTCTTAGCCCCGTCCTCGATAGCAGGGCTGCTGAGACATTCGACGATGAAGACAAGCCTCTAATCGAGGCACTGCTAGCTATGCGAACCGAGCTTGCGAATGTTCAAGCCTCCGTCGATAAGCAAGCCGTACTCGCTGCAAAGCAGATTGCAGAAGCTGAGAAGCAACGAGACGCCGCTATCCAGGAGGCGGTGTATGCAAAAGCAAGACTCGTCGCCCAAGTCGGCGGTAGCGTTGCAAGCACCCCTCAACTGGATGGCGAACGCGATGTCGACGATCGTTCCACGGAGATTAGCAAGAAATTGGCTTCCGCCCTCAACTATCAGAAAGAACTGCAGGCACAGCTCGAAATAATGAAATCAGAACTCGACGCCGAGCGACGCGCCCGCCAACTGGCTGACGACACCACCAATGCCTCCCAGAAGCGTATGAGCGAACTCGAGTCCTACAAAACGGCGACCTCTACAGAGCTCGAACAACTCAAGGCCGAGCTGCACATGATTCAGAAAGAGGCAAGAGAGCAGGCGATTCAGTACACGGACGCGGTGGCCGCCGTCCAGCTGCTGAAGGTTGAGAAAGAAGAGTTTGAAGCCAAGTACAACAAATTCGTCGGGGACTCCAAAGAGCAGGATGATACCTTTGACTCCCTGCGCGAGGCCATCGCGGCTTCCTCCGAGATGAGGGCGCTGCTAGAAAGCAAACTCGAGGAGGAGCGTTCGCAGAGGGAGATGATCGAGTTGAAGCTCAACAAGCTCAAGGTGGAGCATGAAGCGCGCACGGCTGAGCTTGTCGCGGCGACTCAGCGATTGCGCGATTCTGAAGAGATTGCTGAGAAGCATGCAAGGGAGGCCAAACTTCACCAGCAGGCGGTGCTTGCCGGCCTGAATAAGGTTACCACTGCGAGAGACGTTGGATCGGATAGCAAAGCCAATACCGAAAGGCTCAAGGCGCTACAAGACCAACTCAACGCAGCCAACGCCCTGGTCAAAAAATATCAGCAGGAAGCCGATGCTGCTGCCGACAAACTCCGCACTGCAGAGGAGCGCATTGCTGGCTTGGAGGTGTACCAGGAGCAATCCAGCCGCGAAGGCGTGGCAATCAGAAGGCAACTCCAGGCAGCCCTGCGCGACACTCAGTCTTTGCAGGCTAAGAACTCGGACTTGAAGCACCAGCTCCAGAACCAGCAGCTCGAGACCAACGCCATGACTGTGCAGCACAACACCTTGAAAGACATTCTGGTCGAGCGCGGCATCAGCCCCACCGGTATGTCGCGGACACGTAGCATTGGCAGCCCCCGCGTCAATACCCCAGACCAAGTACGCATCCGGGATCTGGAGGATCAACTCAACGCTGCTCTGTCCGCTCATGAAGAGAACGCCCAGCGCAGTGCGGCTCAGCAAGA
This sequence comes from Colletotrichum echinochloae, assembly GCA_016618095.1. Lineage (NCBI taxonomy): Eukaryota > Fungi > Ascomycota > Sordariomycetes > Glomerellales > Glomerellaceae > Colletotrichum > Colletotrichum echinochloae. The sequence goes on from JADEZT010000008.1 coordinate 4,475,940, forward strand.
AGCCAGCGAAGCCGCTTATCGCGAGAAGCTCACCCAGCTCGAGAACGATTATCAGTCTGCTGTGCACTACGTCAAGGGCACCGAAAAGATGCTTAAGCAGCTGAAGGAGCAACTCTCCAGGTACAAGACGGAGAATACTAAACTCAAGTCCGAAATCGAGGAGCTTGAAGAGCGTGTCGAGGCGTCTGGCGCTGCCAATACCGGAGCTGCCCTGGCCAACTGGGAAAGCGAACGCCACATCTTGCAAACGAAGATTGAAGCTCTCGAGGAAGAATTAGAGGTCTCTACCGAAAAGCTCGAGAAGCAGCTGAAGGCGGTCAGAAAGGAACTCGAGGAGAGCAAGAAGTTTTGCGACGATGCTTTGAAGAACGCCGAAGAGGCTTCCCACAAGCTTGCTGCCAACCGTCGTGACTTGGAGGAGCTCCAACAAGAGAACACCCTTTTGGAGCGCCGAGCTCAGGATGCCGAAGAGAAGGTCTCTCTCTTACTAGACCAAGTTGAAACCTCGGTAGACAGCTACCGTCGACAGAGCAGGCAAGTACCGAGCATGAATTCCGAGCTGACGGAGAGGGGCACCAACGGAACGATCATGGGCCATCAACGCCAGGATAGCTCGGACATGGACAGCACATATGGAGCCGCCTCGGGTGGAGTTGATGGGCGCAACAGCACAGCGTTGGACAACCTAGCAAACGAACTCGAAACTCTGCGAACCCATTGGGAAGCCACCAACAAAAACTATCGCCTAAGCAACACTTTCGACTTTGACGGCGCCGTGACCCCCACACGCAAGGACGAAGATGTCAGCATGGGCCTCAGCGAGAGCCTGGCCGACTGGCGCAAGCGACTTGACGTCGACGAGCAAACAGAGAACGAGCGAGCGAAGACGAAAAGCCGACCTGACCGGCCTTAGTCTGGCGTTCTGCGACGCATGAACTCTCGCTTCTCTACATGACGACTGCGAGGCGTTTGCCACTATTTATTGTACATTCTTTGTTTGACTGTCCTCCCCCGGACAGCAGTAGTCCGCGCAGATGGAAGGAGTTTCCGGATTACGAGAATCTGATTTCGACGCGTTGGCTTGGCTCTTCGTTTCGCAATGATTCTACGTATTCATGACGAAACAAACCTTCATTTAATTCCCCCCGCCCCTGATCTTGTTTTTGCGTTCTTCTATTTTTGTCCAACCAAACTTCTTTTCTGATGATACACTATGTAACATGGCCGTTCCCTGTTTGTTCTTGTCCATGGACGTATGAGAGCAAGCCGGGGCGCAATGGTTATTTCTATTCAGATGGGGTGGCTTAACACTGCTGAGTTTGAGCGCACGTGCCCAACTCTGTTTTCTCTTCTCTTTCCCTTTCTCTAAGATAATGTACAATTACCGCTGGTTTTTCAGAAGGGTTTTTTCTTTCCCCTTTTATTTTTTCACTTTTTGAGGAAGCCTGGTTTCAGCGCCGAACACTTCAGTGTTTCTGTCACGAAATATGACCTTGAAAAGAAGAAGCAGACGAGGCGCGCGGGACATTTTGATGATCGACTCGGCGAGCGGAGCGGAGCTGACTCAAGAGGAGGAGAAATATTTGACAAGAAGGGATTGACAAGAGAGGATTCTACGCTTTTCCTTGCGGTTCTAACAACTCCTTTTGTAACGTTGCCACAGTCCTTCGAGTCCGATATGCCAGCAGCTTCACGAGGAGAGTTGGCGGCGTGGACGATGAGAGATTGGACAATGATGAGACGATTTTTACCTGAAGCGCGTGCTTGTGCTGTGATGCGTCGTATTTCGTTGGTGTGTATGACCCTTCACAGTGATTGTTTGATGAATATGGTAAAGGCTGGTCGCTCTTGATGTGGGCCTGTGAGCGAGTGGTGGGGAGTGCCCGAGAGGAACATCCGTCTCTTCGAGGCGCCGCCGATGATTGAAACTCCCACACTCAGAACTGTTGGGTTGGCTGAACAAGTGCCGCCGGTTCTGCCAGTAGTCACACTGTCGACTCAGGGGTATATCAAGCACAAGTACTGCGTACATTTGTGGGCGACGCCTCTCGAACGAGCTCAGATACTTCACTTGAAGTGACAAACACACAGGGCAAATGACTATGCGAATTGTCTCAAGTTATTACTCTTACATGGACACAATCAAGTCCTTCGTGTGCGCCTTTTGGTGTACAAATCTCGGTCTCTATATCCATTTAGCCCGTGGAGTATCTTCCGTTCTCACCCGCATCTCTCCCTTCACTTGCGGTTCGTGCCCGAGACCAGCAGCACAACGCTCCCCAGCTGCCTCTTCAGGTCCTCCTTCTCCACGTCGTGCGTGTCCTCCACCTCGCCCCATGACCCGGTCTGCCACGAGACCTCCAGGCTCGCCGCCGTCGCCGCCTCTTCGATGCCAAACTTCCTCGCGCTCGCCGGGTCGCGGCAGTTCCCGACGGGGCCCTCGCTCCACTCCGCCACCAAGCGCGCCGCGGTGATCAAACTCTTGCCCGCCAAGACGGCCCTCTCGAGAGCAGTCAGCTCCCATGCGTCAAGTACCGTGACCCACCCCTGCACAACGTCCCGCACGCCCTCCGCCTGCGCCCTAGGCACGATGCTATGCCCGTCTAGGACCGGGTGGATCTCGATGCCGGGCCACACCCGCGTCGTGAGGAAACCGACGACCGCCTCGGCCGTGCGCTTCTGGACGTCCCTCAAGGACTCACCAGACTCGTTGCGCGTGTCCATCGGGCCGGCCGGGGGCGCCCAGCACAGCAGGGAATCGGTGTCGAGGTAGCGCATCAGCGCCGTGACAATGGACTGGCGGATCGCGCCTGAGCCAGCGTCGTCCTCGGCGATGTCGAGCGCGCGGCAGGTCAGGGAGGTAAGGGGGATCATGTGCTGCTTGGTCGCCTGTTGGGCCGAGGTGATGAGGTCCCATTCGATCGCCAGGGCAGAGGCGAGGTGCTGCTTGGAGACAGGCAGCCGGATGATCTGCTTGGTATTGGGGTGGCGGAGGGGACGGCTGTCGAGGTGGACTTGGAGAGCGCCTGTCCGAGGGTTTTGGTTAGCTCAAGGCCCAATTCACAAATCACGGACACCAGAATCGACGCGGCGAAGCTTACCATCGACCTCATGCACGCTAACGTCGTTCCAGAACCTCCTCTTCAGAGCGCCCGGCCTGCTTGCCTTGGCCTCCGCCGTCGTGCGGATGGTCTTGGCGTGCTTCAACATCTCGGCCTGCCTCCTCCTCCTCTCGAGACGCGCGCGCGCAGCGGCCGCCCGGTCTTCTGCGGCGAGATCCGGGATGGGGGGCTCAGGCGGCGGGCCGGTACCGACGACGGGCGCGACCTCGGCGGGCTTGAGCGTTGTAGTAGAGATGGTTCTGGCAGCAGCAGCGGCAGCGAAGCACGTCCGGCCGGCCGCTGTCGTCATCGGCGACGACGCTGCAAAGATTCGGAGAGGTATGCGGGTTGAGGACTTCATCTTCGTTTCGACTTTTGGCGTATAAATGACGAAAGAGAGGTTGCAGCGTTGCAGCAATGGGCTGGGAGGAGCTAAGAAGTACAAGTGGGAAGTCGATTGATTTTTGGGAGCTTTGCGGCATGCCCACATGGGGAAAAAAAGACATGGATCCGATTGGCCGGAAGCAAGGGTCAGAATTCAATGACAGGACACACCTTTCGGTATGCTCGGTGAGGACAAACAACAGGTACGCACAAATAGGCACAAATAGGCACCGATGTATAAGAATTGAACACAGGGTTCTGTCATTGGCGGTAATTTGCTATAGAGATCTTCAAGGGGAAAACATGCTTCTTAAAACTTCAAACCCTCGGCTTTGCGCCTCACTATACGTCTACCCCTGACTGTAGCAATACAATATTCGAATACACCGCCTAGGTCCATTACATTAGTATGGCGGCTTCGTGACGTTTCCTAGACTAAGCTCTCCTGCCCTGCTGTCGATTCCGTTGAGAAGTTCATGCAAATCCATCCCCCCGCCCGAGACCATCAAAAAGTTACCATCACCTTTTGCTGACCCATGGTGTACACTATCGCCACCGCGGCTGCTCAAGTTGCGTTTCGCTGGCTTGACCGCATAATCCTGGATGGAAATCGAAGATGCCAGTCCGCCCATACTGATGGGCAGTGGCGGCACAGGCGGTACCTCCTCGCCTTCATTGTGCTCGTACAAAGGGTTCGAGTTCAGCGGTCCTCCCTTGCGTGACTGAGATGAAGACCGTTGCCGCCCAAGAGAAGCCCCGTCGCCATTTTCTGTCTGTGATGCACCCGGGTTGAAGCTGAGTTCCGATGGCGTAAAATCGTAGCTGATCATACTGTCACTATCGCTATCATGACGTAGCCCAGCTGAGGTGCCAATAGGTGTTGCCGGTACTTGGCCTGACAAGACCATCCTCAGTTGATCAACAGACGCAACCACGCCCCGGCTGGAGTCCGAAGGCGAGGCCGATACAGCGCTCCGAACACTGGACTTGCGCAGCTGCCTCACGGGAGACAAGCCACCAAGCATCTGGGACGAATTAGGACGAAGATTGCGTTGACTGCCTAGCGGCGACGACTCGCTCGCTTGCCCGTGGCCGTTAGCGCCGTTGACTGTGAGGTGGTGACGGTTGGTCCCCATGGTGCCAGTTTTCGAGCCAGCCAAAGACTCAGACTTGCTTCCCGCCTGCACCGCCAACATTGCCGCATCCCTTGACCAGTCCGTGAGCATGTGCTCTCGGAAAGAGGTGGGCAGCTCCGTCCCGGGCGCTGCAGGTGTGCTAGTGATCGAGGTGTTGAGAATAGGGTGCGAGAAGTTACGACCAGGAGACTGAGGAGGACTATTCGGTGGGGAGATGCTCGTGTCCGCATAACTCACGGTAATGCTCTCAACAAGTGAGTCCCGGTCATCAAACGGCAACAGCGCTTCACTTTCGACCTCGGTGGAAGGCAACCTCGTCTGCAACTTAGGAACCCCAGGGGTACCAATGAGATCCAGTGCTGGAGTAGGGATAGCCACGCCCTCAGTCCAGAAATGCTTGCTGCGCCTTCGAATAACTTCATTGGTGATTGCGCGTCCGACGGCAGAGTTCTCAATGTCGAACTTCTCAGTCGCTGCCCAGAAGTATCCATGGCAGAGACTGCCAAGTCGGACCTTTTGCACTGGAAGCTCCGCATCCGGGATGTCCTCCTGGAGGCGGAACACCATGGGTAACCCGTATTGGACTGCGTTGACACCCAGCTGGTACACCAGCTTAGTGAGCAGGATATGAAGGAGCACAATGTCCGGATCGTAGTCAACGTATTGGAGTGCGTTGTCGTAAATTGCAATGTGAAGGAGCTGTAGGAAGTGCGCACGCTGCCGCGACGGCTTCTCGCGGGTAGAGGCGTTGGAGGCGGCACGCTGAGCAACGCTGGTTGGCTGAAGCTCGCGGCTGTTTTTGTTCAATGAGACGCGGTGATGCTGCGCGCCTTCGTCCCGGGCCTTGGAGTCCGCCGGCGTCGTTTCGCGGTCAAGCCAGGTCAAAAGCGCATCAGCATAGGCTTTTCTGACCTCGCCGTCCGGGTCCCGCAGGAGCCAATGCGTATTTTCCCATACTTGCATCGGAACTCTGTTTCGTGAAAGGTTGAAGTTGCCAGACATCTGCGCCCGCGGGTTTGCAACAAGGAGGATGTTCTTGATGGCCTTCAAAGCGGCCGTTTTGCCAACATTACGGGAGAGCATGGTTTCCAGGTGAGGCTGGCTAGAGCTCAAGTCGTCCGAGGATGGCTGCTCGGCATCGTCCGCCCGAGGTGAGGAGCTGGTGCTAGAGGGTTTTGAGGGCTTCAGGCGGAGGAGGATGGTCGAAATCATGTCTGAGATCTGGTCGGCGTAATAGACGTGTGTTGCGAGGTCTCTAATGCAGATCTGAATTCGCTCAAGAAGCTCTTTCCGTTGTGCGAAAACGTCTCCAGAGCCCTGCGGACTGGCGGGGGCTTCTTGGGCATCCCCTTCCACTCGACCGAAGCCACCAGGTAGTTGGATCAGCTTCTTCATGTGCTGAATGAACCCCAGCAGGACGTCCATGGCGCTTAGTCCAATCAGGTTGATGTCGGAGCGCAGCAAGGACCCAATCATGGCCGCAAATGTGAGATGCAACTTCAGATTGTCATCCTTGACGGGCGCTTTCAGAAGATGATCCATGGCGGTCACCAGGATGACATAGCGGTCTTGTACGGGCGCCCATCGCGCAATGGCGCTGTAAATGCTGATTGCCCACCCGTGGTCCTTACCAGACTTTTCATCCGTCTTGACGACAGTGTCCCCTTTTGCGACGCGAGTCTCAATGAACTGGAAAAGGGAGGCGGTGGCAGAGTGAATCTGCGGTCTGTTGGGTGCGACGAAGATCTGTTTCAAGCACTGCATGGCGAGAACCCCAATATCCTCTTCTGCCAGCTTGTCCACGTCGAATGCGGTGCCTGTCAGAGCAATAGGGTTGGCTTCGCCGCCAGTGCCGCCAGTCTCGACAGTTGCGGTACTCGTCCTACGGCGAAGCTTTTCTGTCTGAACCTTTTCTTCCATTTGGATGCGCGACAGAAGCGTCTCGAGTAACTCTTCGTCGTCCCACCAGAGATTATCCAAAATCACGGGAACAATCACGTCAAACTGACGACCGGTCACGGTAGACAGGGCTTCTGAAGAGGAGACGCTCTTGATCGCCTCGAGACCAGCGTTTCTCCATCTCATCAGCACAGGCTTACTCGAAGCTCCTTTTCCTGGGTTTTCACGGGTCGACGAGAGCGAGGCGTAGGTGCGGACGATGGATTCGTATTGAGCGAGATAGGCCTGGTCGGCAAAGGAAGTAGAGGCATCGTGGTTTTCGCAAAAGGCCTCGAACGTAGGGATGGAGGACTCCACCATGGTTATGTCCTTTGATCCAAGGATGAGATCGAGGATTTTGAGAACGTTCGGGGCCACAAGCGGCAAGTCCTTAGGTGCTTTCTCGATCAGTGCAGTGAGAATCCGGAGAGTGACTTGGACATTTCTGAACAGGCTCGAGTCAGCGACGCATTCGCTCGACGACCTCTGGGGGAGGCTCAACAAACCCGATGCGCAGACGCCAGACATCGCTGGCGGTCTTCTTCTCCAGGAAAGAACCAATCTTTTGGATCTTGGAGCGGCGGGAGGTGGCGTAGAACAGCAGGTAGCTTAACTCGCTCGAGTTCGGCTTGACATCAACAGCACCCTTATTTGTTCGCGGGTAGCACTTGAGCACCAGCACCTGGTGCTTCGGACGGCATTTTTGCTGAATGGCGTTCATGACGCCTGTGGAATCGGAACCCAATGAGCGAGGGGGAGGGGGCGTCGGGAGACTACCTCGTGGATGGTAGTGTTAGGAGGTATGAAGGAAATAGCATCGAGGTTTTGGAAAGAGAGAGGCAACAGCAGGCGTTCGTTCGTGCGTCGGGTCAGACAGATGCGGAGGAAGCGGTCGTCGGCGGCATGGATCGCGAAAAGCAAAGAAGGAGTGAGGCATTGGACAAATTCGGGAGAGGTAAGCAGGCGCACTGAACAAGCCAGCGGGCGACAATTTGGGGTGGTGTGGCAGACAACCTGGAGACAGGCCAACCGACACAGATTCTATCTAGTCAAGGCCGGCCAAGCCAAGTGGACGGGGGTTCAACGTGGGTAAGCGTGGGTAAAAGGGAATAGATTCGACACATGGCTGGCCTGTGAGAATTGGATACCTAGGTGAGTAAGTGGGCATGGTGCAATGAAAGTTGGGAAGGGTTCCTCGTCGGCGGGCGCGGACACGGACGCTCGACATGAATGGGCCGAAATTGCTTTTTGCACCGAACCACCTTACCGTCTGACTGCAGACTGCCTCGTCGTCATCATTTGGGCCCGACTGTTCCGCAGACAATAATCTGATCATGAGCGGCGAGCCGTATACAGAGGCTCGCAGCAACCCATCCGAGCGCATCCAATTTATTTACAGATGAAGGTTTTCTTTTCCCTCTCCCCTCCCCCCCTTTCTTCTTTTCCTCTACCGTCTACTCAAGCTTATCGAGAATCTTGAGTGGATACGATGAAGAAATGACTCTTACGTGTTAAGCACATGTCTGGACAATACGGCTAAATTGCACGGTCTTCAATGTACTAGGGGATGGGAGACATGTGCAAGAGGAAAAGGCGATTTTGAGATGAGATTGCGACCCGAAGATAGATAAGCACCTGTGTGAATCACGAGATGGTAATGTCGGGGGGTAAGGGGGGTAAGGGGGGTAAGGGGGTCCACCCAGGTCCGGCGTCCCGGCTCCCAGCTGGAGACGCGTTCGTTGCTCTACCTAATCCACAAGCGCAAGGGGGCTGGGCTTAACCATAGGTACCTATCTTGGTGTCTCTCTCTCCTTCGGTGCCAGTAATTCGCCGTTACCAGGCCTGGGTTTTCGAGTCGTCCGCAGCCCTGTGCTTGTTGAGGGGCAAAGGGGGCTGGCTGGCCGGCTGGCTCATTCGGTCCATACACAGACAATACTGTCCAACACTGAGCGAGCCTATTTGTGATCAACATGGCGAAGTGGCTTCGCCGGTTTGGGTTATTGAGCGACTGCGGAATGACAGCCTGCTCTGATAGTCTTTGGTGGCTCAGCAGATATGCAGGTTCTTCGTTTCCCTTGTGTTCTTGCCATAATGAAAGGATTGCAGAACTCAATGGACATCAAACATCAAATACCGTTGAGGACTGGTCAAGGTACCACCAGCGACGAATATGGCGCTGCGTGAAAGATACCACCAGCTCGGACAGGCGTTCCTCCAACTTGTAGTGCAGGGCACACTTGTTATTGGACGCATGTTTCACTCCGTATCCCTGTCCTCCCTCTGTTCTGCCCTGGCTGCACACATCAGTTACAGTACCTAGGTACCTACCTAGGTAGGTAGGTAGGTAAGGTAGGTAGGTAGGTACATACGGATACCTATCGCCTACACGGGCACTGAGGCCTGCGGCAGGCAGGCCGTCTACATGGTTACAGAGTGCGGAACACCCACCCCTCTAGGTGTTTGTGCCCGCATAAACATTGGTCCCCTCTATCTATTTTGGTATTCTCTTCAGTTGTTTTGGAGTCGAGAATTGTGGCCCACGAGGTATGTCTGGGACGGAAAGGTGCCTGGGATAATCCCGTCCCTTCGGAGAGTTCCAACAGGTGCTCGACTCCATGCTCACAGGCCCGTCATACCTCAACGAGCGCCACGAGTTATCTACCTACTGTACGAAGGGCGGCATGTTCGTAGATTAGGTACATACCTAGTAAGTATGTGTTTGACCTCCAACCATCTACCATAGCGGCCCTCACCGCCCCGTCCAATGTCATCTTGCTTACTGCCCACAGATTCCCAGCTAATGAGCCTTTATACTTTTCCCAACAAACACCTGCCGTCCGTCCTGACCGCTCGCCCTCGTGATTGAAACTTTAGCGGGTATCTGCCAAATATTGCTGTTCTTCTCTCAGTCTTTGGTCCCTTGTGGGATTCGACACTTGATCTATGTACAGTGGCTTTCGCTTGGCATGTGAACCACCTCAGCCCTCCAAGCTTTACCAACTGAGCAAACACCGTCCATCTCGGACCCCGATTCCAAATCTCACGAGTCTTCTCGAGGCGTTTCTGCAGCGGATAGCCACCGGCAGCCACCACTGTTCTTCACATGGGACGTCCGTTGTCCTTGGCCAAGGACACTTACCCACACCACCCCGTGCTGTCACTTGCATGTAAACGATTGTCAACACCGTCATCAGTGACTGCTTGGCAGCTAGAACGGCTGACCCGGGAAAGGCATACTGCACCGTACTTGCAACCAATCACATTACGACCCAGCCACTCCTCCGCACACCCCGCAAAATCCGCCGCCTTTGGTCTTGACAGCCCCGATAGGACCCATTATGCGGCCGGCTTTACTCCCAAGATCAGTTGGGAGCCCTCGGGGCACTGTTGGATTCCGGAACTCTGCCGCATTATAGCCCGCCGTCTCGTGGTTACAGCCGTCATCAACCAGTCACGTCGCGATTCACCACTCTGACTACTGGTGTGAGGGTTTTGAACCTCAAAGCCTCGTTGTGTTAATCAAGCTGTAAGGATCTCATACGGCCATTAGACGTGAGGTGAGTCCAAATCGGCTATTCACATAGCCCGGCGACTTTTTGAAGCTTTCGGTGGCTTCTACCGACTCGCTGCTGATAATCAGGTTACGACGTCGATGCGGCGTGGCTATCAACATTAAATCACGTGAAGAACCGTCTCACCCTGTCGACAGGGCTTATTCGGTCTCACCACAAACATGACCGTACCGATTTTGACGTTTAAGGCCGGACCAGACAATACCATCGCCCCCCGCTTTGGGAAATCTTCGTCAGATTTAGTCTTCACTTCCTGCTGGTCTCAGCTACGATGAGGCCAGAAACAATACAACAAAGCACTACCACTCCCATTGCATCATAAGGAAGGCTCGCGTACGAGGCGTTACGGACGACTTTTTTTTCTTCTGTTTTGGATGTACGCGAGATCCATGGAAACCAACCCGAAGGACTGCGTGTCACATACATCAAACGGATGTGACGTGACGTAACAGTCCAGAGACGTCCCTCAGGAGGGTGGTTGGTTTGTCACCTGCTGATTGGCCGTTCGGGCAGTACAACGTACCCCTAGACCCGTCACCCTTGTTGGTGGGGCCTGCTCGCCGATCACAGTCTCCGAGCTGAAGGTCTCACTCACCGAAATTCACCGAGGATTTGAGATGAAGTCTAGGGGCCAACGTACCACCAACATTGATTTTTCTGCACATTCCCTCGTATAGTTTTCCCTCCCATTTCCGTCTGATTTTCTTTTCCACCTTGAAGTTTGTAATGCGATAACCAAGTGACGTTTCCCAGCACACCGTGTAGACCTCCTGAGCGACGGCTGCGGCCTGGGATAAAGGAGAGGAAGCTATGCTTTAATATAATCTACCTAGGTAGTTAAGAGGTATGGGGGCTCGAGCTAAGCCCGGAGCAAATGAAAAGAAGCTAAATTTCGAATTTTTCTTATTTTAGAGTATATATACCAAGTCTAACCTCCCATGTGTTAGTATAGAGGGACCATTGCTGCTCTCGAGAATTCCATCTCATCCAAGCTCGGAGGTTTCCATGGAAGGCTCTGTCTGTGGAATCGCTAGCCTAGAAGCTACGCGATACAACTGCATTCTGAGCGACTCAGCAGAGGCGAAGGAGCGGCCCGCCGTTGGGTGCCGCCTTCGAGCGTATGTCTCAGATGCCATGGGAAAGAAGTCCGAGCCCGTTTACAGGAAAACGTATTGAGGCATGGAGCCTCTCAGTGGGTGATATCAATTGCTTTAATAGCCATGATAGGGCCAGTTAAGTGCAGTTTATTGAAGGTCGTTGACGGGAATCTCACGTGGATGAATAAGTGGACGAACACATGGCATGGAAGCATTGAGTCCAGAGGGGCTTGTTGCATGCGGAAATCACTTAGACAAACCGAGCCGGTTTGTACGACTTCACCACACCGGAAGTAGAAGCGGCCCAATAGAGAGAATCCAGGTCAAGAGAATTGCAGTGTCGGGCTTTTATCCCAAAACCTGGCCTAGCAACCATTGGTACTGCAGGGCCAAGTCATTCAAGTCTTGGGACATGCCGCAAACAGACGGCGAAGCAAGGGAGGAGAGACATAGTTCTCTCTGTTTCCTTTCAACCGCGACCGACGCCAACGACGACTAGCACGAGTGCATGCAGCAAAGCCCGTACCGTACGGCTTTGACTTCTTTCCTCCGGAAGGCCCGCCCAGCGATCACAGTCCGAAGCCACCAAAGACCCCAGACTGGGCCCATCAAACCGAACTCTCGCTCTTGGAGTTGAGGATCCCTGGTGGCGCTTTTCTTACTTCATCTTCGTTTTCTACTTATCTACTGAGATTCCCCAATATACAGAACCTCATCTCTTCTTCGAGGCTCCCCTTCGAGCTTTGCATTGGCTCCGACTTTTGGGACCTTCCTTTCACTTTCTTTATGCCCATATATTCCCTGTCTCAGTTTTCCAGTATCATAGCCATTGGATTTGTCTACGGCGAAACAGAAAATCTATAACCGTCCAATATGAAGGCAAGTGTTTTAGTTGCTTCGGCAGGAGGCATAGTGAGCTCAGTTACCGCCTTGTCCTTATCCCGCACTACCGAGGGTAAAGGCTACATCGTTATGCCGGTCAGACAGAGCAGACCAGACTTGGGCCATCTTACCAAGAGAGAAGCCATCGAGGTCATCCTTAAGAACCGAGAGTTCTATTACTCCACCGACAGTGAGGACCCTCCCCCCCCCCTTTCTTGTTCCATCTTTTCATATTGGCTGGACTGAGACCGATTCAAAAATAAATAGTCATCATTGGCACGCCCGGACAGCAGGTGACCGTTCTTCTCGACACGGGCTCCTCTGAGCTATGGGTCAACCCTGACTGCTCCACGGCGCCCTCGGCCGCCCAGGCCAAGCAGTGCAGCGCTGCCGGTCAGTACAACCCGCGGAATAGTCGCACACCGCCGACCGGCCCAAACGGCACTCGCAGACTCAACTACGGAGACCCCTCAGACCCCAATACTCAGACGAGCGCCGAGATCGCCTACTACGCAGATAGCATCACCATGGGTAGTAGTGTTTTATCCAACCAGACATTCGGCGCCGTCACCAAGAGCGAAGGCATCGCCACTGGCATCATGGGCCTGGCCCCCGACCTGAAGGCTGGCTTCGACCGCGGCAAACCGTACAGCCTGATACTCAACAGTCTGGCTGACCAGGGAATCATTGGGAGCCGCATCTTCTCACTGGATTTACGTCACGCGTCTGCGGACTCGGGTGCTCTCATCTACGGCGGCGTCGACACGGGCAAGTTTATTGGTGAGATCCTACAAGTTCCCATGATCAAAGGCATCAAGGGCGAGCCTCGGTAAGTCGAGTCGTCTCAGGGCTCATCGCCTCTTAAACTTTTCAACCAAGAGCTGTTTGTTCTAACACTGCCAAAGCCTCGCTGTCGAGCTTAGCGGCGTCGGTATGACGCTCGCCAACTCCGCCAAGACCTACAAGCTCGCCCAAGAGGATACGAACGTCATGCTCGACTCCGGCACAACCCTCAGCCGCCTGCATCCTTCCCTCGCACGCCCCATCCTGTCAGACCTCAAGGCCACAGCCAGCAGCGATGGTTATTGGATTGCGGCATGTTCCCTTCGCGATAGCGGCAGCGACTCGTACGTCACCTTCACCTTTGGCAGAAAGACCATCCGCGTACCCCTGAGCGACTTCATCCTGGACCTGGGTCCTACCGATGGCCAATGCTACATCGGTCTCGTCACCACCACCGACCAACAGATCCTCGGCGACAGCGTGATGCGGGCCGGCTACTTCGTCTTCGACTGGGACAACCAGTCAGTCCACATGGCGCAGGCGAGCACCTGCGGCAAGGACGAGATCGTGGCCGTCGGCAAGGGTAGCGATGCTGTGCCCAGCGGCGTCATAGGACTCTGTGAGGGCCCCACTACGCCGGACGGTGAAGGAAACCCCACGTCTGCTGTGAGTCCACTTGCTTCTCCAGCTCTTGTTATCCCGACCTCTGCGCCCACCGCCGACCCGGTAATCGTTACCAAGATTGTGGACGACAGTCCGACCCCAACCCCAATCTATATTACTCTCTCTTCTTGTACCGCATTGACCCTTTGCACTCAGTCGTCCTCCACCAACAGTGCCTCGCCCTCCTCTGCAGCAGGATCATCGAAAGGCGGCTCCTCGGGCTCCTCGAAGAACACAGGCGTCAGCGATCCATCCGCGGCGCCTACGAGCGGTTCCTCGGACTCGAAATCTTCCGATTCACCCTCCGCGGCGTCGTCCTTCACCGAGGAGCGGCTCTTACGTCTGCTACCGGTTGGCTTGATGACGTTGGCGGCCGTGTTTTGGATCATTTGATAGGCAAGGAATGGATATGATGCAACTTAAAAAAAAAATCAAAGATACCCGGTTGAAACATGGTTCTTCCTTTTTTTTTCTTTTTTTCTTTCCTCATTTCTTTCTTCATTTTGGCATTTCGAGACATGTTCTGCGAGAGGAAAACGCACAAGGCCTCTGCGGATGCAGACAGAGGTTTTAATCAATGCCTGCTAGCCAGCCGGCCGGCCAGTCGCAGCTTTTAGTTACTAGATGAGGTATCATTCATCAATAGCTGGGGAGAGGCCATGGTCTAGTTAGACTCTTACTTACGACCCGTTACGATATCAATGAAGAAGAATGCACAACAAGTCTAACCCTTCACTTACTTCGGTTTTGGATACAAACCGAAGAAAACAAAGGTAAAATAATAAATTTGCCTGGCTTTCAAGTCCAACATGCATTCTCTCATGCGTGCTCGTGTGCGTGTCTATGTTTACATTCATGACGCCTGTCCTCCTCCCTGAGTTCATCCAGAAGTGATGAGAAATCACCTCTTGTAGACACTGCGCCCGGAAGCGCAAGCTTCCCTGCGTTTGTGGACGAATGACATCACGGCAGGTGAATAGATGGGTTGGTCTGGGCTCGTGGACCGAGACACTTCCCAACCCTCATCCGGCGCCATTCTCTCATGGTGGCTTCGCCTATCCAATACCCTTACCATGTTGTGTGCCTGCCCGCCGCCTCTCAACCAGCCCCGGCGATCTGGGATAGACGATCACCGTGGCGCCCCGCGCCTCCTCTCGGTTCTAGGTCCCCCGCCCTTTGGCTTGTTCCCTCACTCCCCGTTTGCCGAACTGAGTTGGGGGAGAGGGGCTACCGTGTTGACGATGCCCTGGCCAGGCCTCGGGGGAGGGACATTCCTTGAGCCGTTGTGGCCAGAACCGCCCTGGACTTCCGATACTTATGCCACATATGACGGAAGAACCCTTCTTTCGTGCCGCAAAGCCCCAGGAAGAGACATGTCTCATTGCTTAGCTTACCGCTTGGCATCATCTCCCATATCTAGATACGGATGGTATCAGTATATGGTGTGTTCATCCTAGATTCACACACTATAGTTCGCCTGCTTGCGTTTCGAGTGATGAACGATCCCGGTCAAATATTCAAAATCATCAATCAATCAATCACGTCGAAAGCAGCTCAAATTTCTTTGTAGAAGCAAGTAAACATTCGTATTGTGAGCTATATGAGCTATGGGCAGACGGCCTATGTCAAATAATGTGGCCGCTGAAGTAGCAGACTCAAGCCAAGCTGTTGTGAAGCAATATTAAAAACAACAAGCATCTCTAAGGTGTCTCCCGCATTGAACCCACTGATAGTGAATGACTTCTCCGTGAAGAACAATATGTAAGAAAACGAAAACCCGCTGTGCTTCGTCTATCAGACGCTGTCCGGGAAATCAGAAGAACACCTCTCGATAGAAATACCCCGTTCCAATACCATCCTATCCCCATATTATATGTTCATGTCTTCGACGACCGCAAGTACGGTATGATTGCATGCAGATCTTGCTGATCCTACAACGCGATGCCGGATGCTCAAGCATCGGTCTTGCTTCGCTTCGTAGCGGGAGGGGACGTCGTGATCTCATTATCACAAGCACGCTTCAACGAGCATACATTCGTTTCACGACCTTTACACTCTTCGGTCTTCGGGTATTCCCATATCTTCGAGACCTCTGGAATCATGCTGTTCCGGACAGCCTCGGCTCGAACATCGTCGTTTTTGATATTCTCAAGGACAATATTTCGGCAGGTCAAGGCAAAACGACGCTTGCCTTTGGGTACGACCTTGTGCTGATGAGTGTTAATCAGGGGTTCCAAGGAAAAAACAGAAGGCACATACAAGGTAGGCCTGATGAATGCGGGTACCGTGCATGACCAACAGATCGCCGTGGAACATCGTAAGTTGAAGGACCTTCTTGTCCTTGCTGGCGTAAGATTTCTTCGTCTTGAAGGACATCAGAGCTGGACTTCCAAGCGAGAGAGTGGCCACAGTTGATCCCAGAGTGTCTTCTCCGTCGTCGTGGTACTTCAGAAAGGTCAATAAGTATGTGAGAAAGAAGTAAGGTGGTACCATAACCCACACTGATCTTGTCTTCTTCCATGTAGCCGATAGAAAGAAGCTCGTTAAAGTCTGTGAAGTCTCTGGCGAGTGTGTTGCATCGGGACAATCTGCCGTAGGCGGGTAGCTGGGCATAGGTGTGCAGGGTATCGTTGGTCATGTCAACCGATGTCTGACCAGCCCATTGCATCCTCTTGAGCGCTCCAATGACAGAGTCTGGAGCCTCTGAGAATGGCTTCGAATGCACATTGACAGCGAATTTGTAAGGGGCACCCCAGTTCTGGAGAAAGTTGCGGGTCAACTTCTCGGTAGGTACTAAGGTGTGTCAGCCACATAAATCAGTAAGGAGAAAACAAGGGGGTACACACGTCCAGGATGGATTACAGGCTGTCTTTGGAAGCCAAAGTCTCGGGCGGTATCGTATTGAAGGAGATCCCACATCTGATCCGGAGCACCCTCACAAGCATTGATAGCTCGAGTCGCTCGAAAGACAGTGATTGATCCAATGATGATGCCTGCATCAAGCGGATCCGGGAGGAGATACTGTTCGATGGAATAACCATTGGACTCGCTTCTGACCTCCAGGATGTGTTCATCCAAGATCTTGGACTCAAAGGTCTTCTTCTGTCTTTGTACTATTTCCTCAGCATGAACCTCTTCCAAGGGGAGGGGCAGGGGCGGGGCGAGCAGGGCGAAGTGACAAAGAGGGTCCTCGTAAGCCCACTTTGTCCAATCCACTCGTCTTGCACATCGATGACACTCAGGGCAGACGATGCCGTCACGCATGGCTTTCTCTGTGCCCAGAAAGCCTGGCATGGTGATGTCTGGGAGAGGCGGCTGCAGAGGCTGTTGAGGAACCTGGTGAGATGTTCGCTCGAGAAGAAAGTTCTCGGAGTATGTAAGTTGATTGGCATCAACTCCAGCAGGGAAAGTGAAGAATTTGCCGCATTTCTGATTGAGACAGACCCAACCGCAGGAGAAAACTGTCTTGGTTCCTTGGTGACAGTCAATACACCATGCAAGAGATGAGGTGTATTTAGCAGTGGCCAACTTCGAGATGTCAACAGCCGGAGGAAAGACAAAGCATTCCTCACACTGGGCATTCAGGCAAGTCCAGCCCTGGTTGAACGTCTGCTTGGACGGGATTCCACACTTGGAGCAGTTGGCTTGGAGTGCAGGAAACTCCTCCAGCTTGGCAGTGTTCTGGATCTCAGACACCGACTGCCACCAGGATGGCGCAGAGCGGTCCGTCTTTTCCAGACGAATCTTATGGATGACAAAGCCTGTGTCGTCCTTCTCAGACCATATATCTGTGATGCTGAAGAATGCAAGGACACTGAAGGCATGCTTCATCTCGACGGACAAGCCCGCGTAGTGTTTGCCTAGTTGATGGTGAGCACAAGCCTTGCGGTCAAAGGAGATGTATAACATTACCTAGGATAATGCCAATGGGCGTTCCACTCTTCATGGCCGCATAGCAAGATCCAAGCACAAAGGGGCGTGCTTGCTTGACACGGACCAGGTTTCCCTGACTGTCTTTCTCTCTGCCGCCACCACTGTCGTGAGTAGCAATGATTAGCGACTGTGAAGCTGAGAGGGGAGACAGGGCAACATACAGTGTAGTGATGATGACTTCTGCTCCCAAGTAGTCTCGCACACTGGAGAAGGCATTGAGGAGTATACCTTTTACCATTTTGTCCTTTGTGTAAAGGCTTCCCTCATGCGCCTTGAAGTACGGAAGGGCATCGCAAAGAGCTTGACGGTTCTCGGCCCACACTTCTGGGCTTCCAATGGGGGAAGGCAGGGTCGAACTGATTGCAACCATGACTTCGACTGAGAGAGTGGCACGAGTACGTGTGAAGGCGCGAATGTGTGTAATTCTGAAGAACAATGGTCACACCTGCTTTGAGACGTTAGGCATCAGGGATACAATCGCTGGGGAGACTTGGATCAATTGTGATGTGTTTCACAGTGATTGGAAGTGGAAGAGAAAGGTATGGATTGCTGAGAAGAGGAAGAAAAGGTCTTCTGCAGTGAAGAAGAATATGTTTTGTGCAGAACCACAGAAGAGACAAGAAATGGGAAAGGAACGATCACATGAGAGGGGTGTGTGTTATAAGGAGGGAGGTGCTCCAGTAGGCACCAGGAGAAGCAAGAGAAAGGGCGGAGTATCGAATGTTCTAGGATGATGAGTGCCTTCCATCTTAGAACAAGTGGAAAGTGCAACTGACTGGCTGGTGCAGCTCACCTGCAACTTACCAAGGTAGGAAAGAACGAGGGCTACTGAGGTAGTGGGTTGACATTCTTGAAGGTTCCAGTGAGGCAGGATCGAATGATCAAAGTATCAAAACAGGTATTGAAGAATCGAAGGATTGTGTCAGTAATATTAGAAGGAACAGCAGAAGCCTATGGATGATTAGAAGATATTGTTTTCAACGGAGTGTGTCTTGATTTCTAGGGATAAAAGGTAATAGTAAGATGAACTAGGAGCTTGAAGGAGAGAGGTGATTTAGTAAACACCAACAGGCTGCTTGGTGAACTAGGAAGGGGTATGGCTGTATGGTGCTACTGGTAATGTGTGACATTGAGAATAGATGGGACAGCTCTTGTGAGACAAACAATTCACTTTGCTTAATGGAAGGAAGCACACTCATGCTACGGTATCTAGTTACCCCTTGGAAATTGCGCTGAGAGAAAGTATCTCTTGAAGTATGTGACGAGGGATGAAGATGACTTTTGACATTGAAGTTCAACTTTAGACCAGAGGAATCCTTTGGTTTCGGTGGCTGAACTATTGGGCGTCGATCTTGCTATCGGTCGTTAGTGTCTGAAAGAGACAAGGTAGAGGGATGCAAAAGGTAGACTCTGTTTCATGGAGGAGGTAGGTGGTTGTAGGGTTTTAGTTCCGTATAGGGGCAGAAGAGGCAAGAGTGGAGCGACTCATGTGAGTCGAAGTTACTCAGACGCCAGTGACTTGGGCTGAATCGGATAGTTGAAGTTGAGAATTGAGCTGTTAGATGACGGTCTTGTTGTTGGCGGCGGTGTTTGGAAGAGAGATGAGAGGAGGGCGAGCAAACGTGAAAAGTCTTTCATAGAGCATAGAGAAGTAAACCTCCTGTTCTCGACGAGAGAAATATAGGCAAGAGAGGCGAGTCACCCAGTTGCCAGTAGTGTAGACTGGGTTGGGTGGTTGAAGTTGAACCCGAGTTGCTAGATGAATATGGGTACTACAGTCTGTTGCGTTGGCAGCGTCAGAAACCTATTTTTCCGTCCGTGCGTTAGAAACACCAACACATATCATTATAACTACCTATCGCAATTCACAATAGATACCAGCCTATCGCAATAGTTACCAGCAATGCCAGCGATGCCAGCCCGGCTAGGCCCTCTGCGATAGTTGCCAGCGATGCTAGTGATACTAGCCCTCTGCGATAGTTGCCAGCGATGCCAGCGATACCAGCCCTCTGCGATGGATAACGGCGATGCCAGCGATGCCAGCAATGCTAGCAATGCTAGCCCTCTGCGATAGATAATAGCAATGCCAGCCTGGCCGGGCCTATCACAATAGATAACAGTAATGCTAGCCTAGCCAGGCATATTACAATAGGTAATAGTAATACTAGCCTATTGCGATAGATAATAGCAATACTAGCTTATTATGATAGATAATAGCAATACTAGCCCTCTATAATAGATAACAGTTGTCAAAGTAGCCAGAGTATTTAGCAGCAACCAAAGTGTCCTCTAAGCGGGGGTACCTCCACTTTTATAAGCACTTTGACAATTAACAGTCTGAGCCGCTAGCTGCGTCGGTAAGCGTCTAACGCCTACCCCTACTGTTAAATTCTATGGGCCATGAGCTAGATCAAGGGATTAGGTAACCGATGAATCCGCTGAGATCCAGAAAGAGCCAGAAATCCAGAAATCACTGCTCAGATCCGTTATGACCCAGACTATCCTGAGAGGGTAGATAAGAGCTTGTTGGTTAGTAAATCCTCTAGTATAAAAATTAGGCTTAGTATGATATATAAGCCTGAGGGGGTATGTCAAAGTAGCTAGAGTATTTAGTAGTAACTAAAGTATTCTCTAAGTAGAGATACTTTTACTTTTATAAGTACTTTAATAATAGTAATACTAGCTTATTATAATAGATAATAGTAATACTAGTTTCTTATAATAGATAATAGTAAAACTAGCTTATTATAATAGATAATAGTAATACTAGCTCTTTATAATAGATAATAGTAAAACTAGCCTATTATAATAAGTAATAGTAATACTAACTCTTTATAATAGGTAATAGTAATACTAGCCTATTATAATAGATAATAGTAATACTAGCTTATTATAATAGATAATAATAATACTAGCTTATTATAATAAGTAATAGTAATACTAGCTCTCTATAATAGGTAATAGTAATACTAGCCTATTATAATAAATAATAGTAATACTAACTTATTATAATAAATAATAGTAATACTAGCTCTCTATAATAAATAATAGTAATACTAACCTATTATAATAGGTAATAGTAATACTAGCTCTTTATAATAGATAATATTAGATATTAAGGTTTAAATACCTTATATCTATATATAAAAGATAGTATATATAATAATAAAGTGAATTATATAATACAGTATTAATAGTACTGTATATACTATATATACTAGATAACTATATATTTACTTAGAAAACGCCTATATATTATAAATACATAGAATACCTATATACAAAGAATAGTTCCTTTAAGTAAGAACTATCTATCTAAGAAGAAATCTAGGAAATAAGAATACAGTTATAAACTATATAAGTAAGATGTTTTAGAAAACAACCTATAAGAATATAGTTATAAACTATATAACTGAGATGTTTTAGAAAATAACCTATAAGAATATAGTTATAAACTATATAAGCGAGATGTTTTAAAAAACAACCTATAAGAATATAGTTATAAACTATATAACTAAGGTGTTTTAGATAATAACCTAGAATATCTAAGAAATCCTTAGAATATATAGAAAATAAGTATAAATAAACCTCTTATATCCCTTATATCTAGCTAAAAGTAAGGTAAACAAAGAAGCTCTTCTATTATATTAAAACAATATATATCTTATTTTATCTCTTATCTCTTATCTCTAACCTTATTACCCCTTATAGCCTCTAATAGATAATAGTAATACTAGCTCTCTATAATAAGTAATAGTAATACTAGCTTATTATAATAAATAATAGTAATACTAGCTCTTTATAATAAATAATAGTAATACTAGCTTATTATAATAGATAATAGTAATACTAGCTTTTTATAATAAGTAATAGTAACCCTAGTTCTTTATAATAGATAATAGTAATATTAGTCTAGCTAGACTTATTATAATAAGTAATAGTAATACTAGCCTATTATAATAGGTAATAGTAATACTAGCTCTTTATAATAAATAATAGTAATACTAGCTTATTATTTATTATAATAAACTAATATTACTATTACTTATTATAAAGAGCTAGTATTACTAGTATTACTATTATCTATTATAGAGAGCTAGTATTACTAGTAACTATTATTAAAGCGCCTATAAAAGTAGAGGCACCCTTACTTAAAAAATACTTTAGTTACTACTAAATACTCTAGCTACTTTAACATACCCCCTCAGGCTTATATATCACACTAAGCCTGATTTTTATACTAGGGGATTTACTAACTAATGAGCTCTTATCTACCCTCTTAGGATAGTCTGGGTTACAATAGATCTAAGTAGTGATTTCTAGATTTCCAGCTCTTTTCTGGATCTTAGCGGATTTATCAGTTACCTAATCCCTTAATCTGGTAAGACTTAAACTTATGGCCTATAGAATTTAACAGTAGGGGTAGGCGTTAGATGCTTACTGACGCAGCTAATGGCTTAGACTATTAATTATCAAAGTGCTTATAAAAGTAGAGGTACCTCTACTTAGAGGATACTTTGGTTACTACTAAATACTCTAGCTACTTTAATAACTATTATAATAGGCTAGTATCTATTATTAAAGTATATAGATAATTATAGTAATAATCTCTAGTTAATTACTAGTATATATATATATAACTATGTTACTATTTTCTATAGGATTCTCTATATATTTATAGCTGTTATATTACCTTAGGATCTAAATATATATAGCTATTAGATTCTAGATATTTTAGCTAGAAAAATCTTATTAAAGTATGTATAATATGCTAGTAAATAGTATGGACCTCTAGGCCTATTAGGCTGGATTAGGAAAGGTCTGTAGTAAAATATTAGTTAATATCTATAGGATAGATTTTGTTAAAGTATATAGATAATTAAAGTGAAAATCCCTGATTTATTGCTAGTGTATGTGTAACTATATTACTATTTTCTATGAGATTCCCTATGTATTTATGGCTATTGTGTTACCTTAGGATCTAAATGCACGTGGTTATTAGATTCCAGATATTTTAGCTAGTAAAATCTATTCTATAGATATTAACTAATATTTTGCTATAGACCTTTTCTAATCTAGCCCAATAGGCCTAGAGGTCTATACTATTTACTAGTATATTATACTTACTTTGATATACCCTCTTAGATTAAAGCTATTTATAGGTTTAATCTAACTAATTGATAGATAGGGTAATTACTACTCTTTTATACCTTTCTTTTATATTTCTATAGGTCTTTTATAACTATTAATTACTTACTATAAAAGGTAGTAATTAACTAATTAATAATAATTAAAACTAAAGTATATATAATCTAGTAATATTACCTCTTATTAGATAATTATAGTATAAGAGAGTAACTTATATTAAAGCTCTAGGGTTTAATCTTAGGTAGAAGTAAAAAGACTTAATAGTAATTATATCTATAAAGCTTACTAGCTCTCTTATATAAGTCTAAGCTTAATAATATAAATATATAGTAACTAAGGTTTTTTTACTTAATAAAGCTATATTATACTTATAGTAATCTTAGGCCTTATATACTTATTATTATATTTAATATAGCCACTATAGGTTTATATATATAATTATTCTTAAAGTATAGTTTTAACTATACTTTTATTTTTTATTATAACTTTCTAAGTTAAAATAGTAGTTTTTTATAACTAAATTTTATATTAACTTTTAGATTTAATTAAGGTAATTATAATAGTAAAATTACTAATTATATATATTACTTAGTTATTAAGACATTTATAGTTAAAGTTTTACTAGTTATATTAATAATTAGTTATAATATTAGGGTTTACTAGTCATATCTCTATAATAATTTACTTTTACTAACTAGTATAATTATATAGTTTAACTCTCTTAGTTAGAGCTATACTAGCTAACTATCTATTACTATAGTACTTATTACTTTAATCATATTAGTAATTTATTTTTAGCTAATTCTTTTTTATAGTTTTATATTAACTATATAATTTAGTTACTAAGATTTAATTACTATAGAAATATAAGCTATTTTTACTTTAGTAAAGCTTTTATTAAACTATTTACTATTAGCTTTACTAATAAAATATATATAACTTTAATATAACTATTTATAATCTCTTAATATAGCTAGTAGTAATATATATCTATATAATAAAAGTATATTTATAATTAAACTAACTTCTTAGTTATAAGGCTAATTATCTATTCATTATTATATTATATTATAATCTTTAGTAATATATTTAAAGTATTATTACTAGTAGTAAGCTTAGTAATTAATTAGCCTATAAATACTAATTCTTTTATAGCTTATAATAAGGCTAGTAACTCTACTTTAGTTATTAAAGTAATTACTATCTACTACTTATTTACTCTCTAGCTAATAAGTTTACTGTATAGCTTAATAGTAAAAGCTTATAAGCTCTTATAATTAATTAAGTTATCTCTAAAGCTTATATCTAATATAATAATAAGCTCTCTATTAGGCTTAAATTTAAGGTAAAGACTAGCTATATACCTAAGGTATTATAGTACTTAGTTTACTACTCTCTAATAAGCTACTAATAGGTTACAATTAGATCTTACTAACTAACTTATTATAAATATAATATTAGGTTTTATTATTACTACTATATATAGAATTAATATAACTTTTTATTAGTATCTTATAACTTTATAGTTTATTACTATTTATTATAAAGGTATAAGTTCTTTATTTCCTATTAGGGTATTATCTAGTAGTAGCTAGGTTTTATTATTAATTAGCTTTACTATCTTTTTAATATATACTAACTATAATAGCTGTATCTTTTATTATTATCTATTATAGAGAATTTCTATACTCAGAAACTATTCTATTTTATTACTACCCTCTAAGTAGTATCTTTCTTTTATATTATTAATTACCTTATTAGCTTTTTATTATAATAACTTAGGGAATATAAAGATATAATTATTAATATAGAAGAAGAATGTAATAGCTCTCTTTTACTAGTAGTATAGCTCTTTAGTAACTAGTATAAATCTAAGTTCTTAAAGTCTCTTTTCTAGGTACTTTTATTATAGTAGTAATAATTATTATAACCTATAAAGAGCTTTTTATAAGTAGATAATCTTATTACTACTATAGCTTAGATATTCCAAAAGAAGTCTTATAAATACTATCTTATCCATATTAATATATATGAATATATTTACTATATTAAATTAAAGTAATTCTAAGTCTAACTTAGCTATAATTATAATAAGTAATCAGAATAAAAGTTCTACTAGTATTACTATATATATATTATAGATTATATCTTTTAGTTACTAATTACTATAAATAATAAGACATACCTTAAACTTTATAAGAAATCTATATTTATTTACCTTATAGGTATATACCTATTAGTAATTAAGTATTTAGTTATTACTAGCTTTTTTTATACTAACTTTAACCTAGCTATTTATAGTATTATAGCTCTATAAATAAGCTTTCTTAATCTCTTAAAAATCCTCTATAATTAGGTAGTTTTTTAGGTTAGTATATACCTTAGGTAACCTAGGTAAATCCTTCTAGTATAGCCTTGTAGCTAGCTTTATAGCTATATTTTAAGGTATTATTATCTTATTACTAGAGTTAGATAGATTCTCTTCTATTATATTATCTTTCTTAATATTAGAGAGCTAGCTTATACTTTTACTAGGTAAGAGGTCTTACTTTTAGATTCTCTAGGGACTATAGTAAGAACTATTAATAGTCCTAGCTATATAAGTAGCTTATTAGTTCTAGAGACTATAGTAAGAACTATTAATAATCCTAGCTATATAAGTAGCTTATTAGTTTTAGGTACTATAATAAGAACTATCAATAGTTCTAGCTATAAATATAGCTTTTTAAAATTCTTATAGATATATTTACTTTTGATATATAATATAGTTAATATATTAAACTTTATTATAATATTTATAGTCATCTTACTCTCTTATATTAAGTATATCTAATAGTAGTATAATAAATAAAGTATTTAGAGATTTTAGTAGTATTATTAATATAAAGTATAACTTTATATATTTATAGACTTTTTTTAGTATTTTATTAGTAGTTTAATTTAGAATTTCTACTATATCTTCTTCCATGATATTCTTACTATTAGTAATATTTATAAAGTTCTTTTTAGTTACTTTATAGATCTATTTATTAATTATAGCCTTATCTATATTACTTAACTTATCTACTTATTTATCTTCTTTTCTAGAGAAATATCTATCTTTATTAAATATTATATTATAAGATATAATAACTTTATTCTTCAAAGAAATATATATATAATATTATTTAGTTAATATATATCTAATTAAATAGCTAATATATACCTTTATTTTAAAGTACTAGAGATAATTATAACTAAGTTAAGTATCTAAAGTTATTATATATATAGTAACTAAATACTTATAAATAGCTAAGATATAGTATAAATAATAGCTACTCTCTTATTATATACTAGATCTAATATGGAGACCTCTAGCTATAAGATTTAGTTAGTATTTAATTATATAAGTATACTACTACTTTTAGAATTTCTAGCTATAGTAATACTAGTAATTTTAACTTTAGCTTTATTATATAGGCTTTTTTCTTAATTATTATAGTAATTCTCTCTATACTGCTGTTTTATACTTATATATTAGGTACTAAGGCCTTAAATAGAATTTCTATACTTTCTGTAGCCTCCTTTACCTTTAGATAGGTAGTTATAATCTTATTATTATACTTAATTACTTATATTTCTATTAATTTATATACTTTAATTAATTATATAAAGTTTACTAAAGCTATCTTAATAGCCTTAAAAGTATACTATTATAGGTAATAGTCTTATATAAAGCTAGATTTTTAGTTACTAAGTAGTAAGGCTAACTTATATTTACTATAGCCTTATTAAAATAAGTGAAAATCTAGTATAATATAATTACCTATCTCTATATAGTTAATTAACTCCTATAGTTAATATAATATTTACTACTATATCTTACTTATTATATATATTTTATATAATATAATAGATATCTCTAGTATATTCTTTTTTATCTATATACTATAAGCTTAGGTAGTTATTTTATAAAGTATATAGCTACTTAGGTAGCTAAAATAATTATATTAATAATAAGCTTTAACTAGCTTACTTCTTTAGTAGTAGTCTATTAGTACTAAAGCTACTATAACTATATTTATATTTACTATTACTAAGTATACTACTAATATAATATAAAGACTATTATAATTCTTATTAGCTTTAATAACTTATTAACTAATAATCTTATTTATATTAAATATTATAAAGTAATTCTTTACTATATATATATAATTATTAGTTAAACTATTATCTTATTATTAATTATTTCTTATTTTAAGTATTATATATAATACTAGGTTATATAATAGTAATAAGTAATAAGTAACTTTTTCAAGTATAAATTATACCTAGTAATTACCCTATTTTATATAAATAAGTATATTACTTTATCTCTTAATTAGAATAGTAATATTACCTACCTAGATAAAGTTATCTAACTTTACTAGAATTATCTCTAAGAAGTAATAATAAGAGTAAAAGATATAAAGAGTTACCTCTAAATCTAAGATAATAAAGTCTTTAAGTAAATAATTAGATATTATAAAAGTAACTAACTATATAAATAAAACTTTTTTACTCTTTAACTATACCTTACCTTTACTACCTTTTAACTATTATTTTATTAGAGGTATTACTATTACTACTATAGTAAATTTATCTAAATAAGTATATATAAAGATTAGTAATATATCTTTCTTTTTTAGCTTATCTTTTATATATTACTATATTAAAGCTTATTTTATATAGTTAATAATTACTTCATATAACTACTATAAAAATCTTAAGTATATTTTACTTATAAAGTAATACCTTATTAGTAAGTACTTAAGGATATTATATAATAAGTATTTTTACTACTATAATCATTATTCTTATTATTATAATTATTATAATAGCTATTATACTATTTTTTCTTTATTAGCTTCTTTTATATATAACTTTCTATAATATGATTAATAATTATTACTATAGTAACTGAGCTAAAAGTACTATAAGTAGCTTTTGCCTAGAGATATTCTAGCTTTATAGTAATATAAGCTTATATTAATAACATTACCTTATAATATAGAAGCTAGTTATTAATAGCCCTTATATAGTTAGTACTTTTATATATTTTTACTTATATTACTAATAGTATATACCTTAATACCTTTATTAGTAATTAAAACTATTTACTAGTTTTTATAGCTAAATACTACTAAACTTATATACTATAAAAAAGTACTTTTTCTTAGTTAGATATCTATTTCTCTACCTCTTTTATATTTATTACTATTAGTAAGTAAGGTATTAGGTTTCTAGTAATAAATAAGAAGTCTTAAAAAGAGTTAATTATATATAAAGAAGTATAACTATTAAGAGAGCTACTAGGTTAAGCTAGCGGTAAAAGGGGCTCCCGCAGGTAGGCCCGCGGACAAGCTTAAACTGGTCTTACGTGACTAATGGGATTAGAGTTAGCAGGTAACTCTAATAGATCCTAATGATAGGCTAGTATTACAATACTAGTAACTCTCTATTTTAGTTAAATAGTAGCTAGCTAGCTTATAGTCTAAAAAGCTTAAAAATATAATAAAAGTCTAAATTATAAAGTATTTAACTTCTTACTACTAATATAATATTTATTTATCTTATATATAAAACCTATTTATTTATTTATATCTTTATCTCTTAGTACTAATAAGCTTCTCTAATACCTTATTTAGTAATAACTTTATAAAGCTATTAGCTAGGTTATCTATACTATAAATCTATTATATCTTATAAATCTTATAGTATTTATATAACTACTAAAGAGTTATAATATTAATTATAAGTTACTTTTTTTTTATAATACTAAGCTTTACTAAATACTTATATAGTAAGTATAAATTAATATATATAGTTATAGAGATCTAAGAAACCTTAAGGTAGTTAGAGACTATTACTAGTATAGTTCTAATTACATAAGCTATATTAGCTCTAGTAACTATTATATATATTTTAGAGGTAA
The DNA here is from genome assembly GCA_016618095.1 of Colletotrichum echinochloae. Taxonomy (NCBI): domain Eukaryota; kingdom Fungi; phylum Ascomycota; class Sordariomycetes; order Glomerellales; family Glomerellaceae; genus Colletotrichum; species Colletotrichum echinochloae. Next base: position 4,504,533 of record JADEZT010000008.1, read on the forward strand.
GTATACTATAGGTAACTCTTTTATACTTTATAGAGCTAAAATAGATAATATTACTTATAAGGTTAAAAGTAATATCTCTACTAGTAGATAGATACTCTCTATTATTATTAGACTTATTAGTAAGTATAATAATAAAGCTAAGTTATAATATTAAATTACTATTATTTATGAAAGAGCTATTAATAAATATAAAGAGTTTAGTATTAATAAGATCTAGTAGTTAAAACTATAGCCTATAGTTAAGGTTATCTATCTACTACTTAACCTACTAGTTAAGGTCCTTAATTTTAGCTAGGCTAGGTAACTAGTACTAGGTAGTAATTAAATAGTTAAAGTATACCTTAGGTTAGTAAATAGAGGTAATATATATACCTTAAGTATACTACTTAATATCCTACTGCTTTGTATTAGGTATACTAAGGTTAACTAATTATAGCTTCTTACCTTAGTCCTTTTAATAAAGGGTTATCTTACTATTATTACTAAGGGTTAACATACTACTATTAAAAGTAATAAGCTTATTAACTTTAAGAAATTGCTTTAGTTTGGCTATAAAAGTAGCTTCTTTTAGCACGCAGTTTTTATAGTTAGAGAATAATTTATCTATAAGGCTAATAGTATTATCTATTTATATATCTATTATTACAAAATTATTATTTTTAAGCACTAAAATAAGTAGGTAAGGGTTAAAAGTAGATAAATCTATCTAGAGGCTCTTTTTATAGTAATTATTATATATAGCTTACTAATAAGTACCTACTTTAGGTATACTATAGACTAGCTATTTAACCTCTATAATTATATCTATTATATAGAGATAGTAAATTTTAAGTAGAAGTTAGATAAGGATAGTATATACTAATATAGTTACTAACTAGGTATATACTTCTATTATATTATATAACTAGAGGATATAACCTTATTATAAAAGTAATAATATAATAGAGAGTATTACTTATTAGACTATTTATTAGATAGTTAGTAACTAGGTTAAAATTATAGCTTTACTATTATTTATATAACCTTAGATAATTAGTTATAATTTTTATAGGGTTACTTATTTTTATTCTTAACCTTATATACTAACTATAACTTAAAAATCTATATACTACTATGCTTTTTCTTATTATATTTAATAATAAAAAATATATTATAGTCTATAAGTTCTTAGATTTTACTAGTATCTAACTATTTAAATAGCTTACTATGTATAGTTATTATACCCTTCTTATATAGCTTAATTACTAATACATAGTTAGTATTCTTTTTTATAGTAAAAACATAGTTAATCATAGAGACTATAGGTATAACTTCTATAGTAAAAATTTAAGCTAGATTCTTCCTTAGTTAGCCTAGGCCTCTTCTTACTAGTAGTGGTTATGCAGTAACTATAATAGAGTTACATTTAATTAAAGTATTTATAGGTGCCTCTACTATAGTAGTTACTAGCAGTCTAGGTTATATAGGATTAATAGGGTCCTCTACTCTATAGGGGTTATACTATAGCTTGATAGTAGTAATAGGGAATTGATATAGTCCCTATAGGGTCTTAATAGTACTGCTAGTACTATTATTAGTAGTTAATTAGTAAGGTTCTTTCTAGCCTTTACTTTAATAGTATACCTTAATAAGTAATTATAGAGAGAGTGCTATACTTACTATAGTATTAAGTCTGTTATATACTATAAGTGCCTTATTAACCTGCCTTTTTATATAGATATTATAAATCTCCTCTATTACTTTTTATATAGCTTCTATATACTATAGGGTTAAGGGTAATAGAGCTAAGTTATTATTAATATAAGGGTATATACTAAAGACTCATAGTATAGAGATAAGGCTATTAGAGCCTGTGGTATTATTAATTACTTTTATAATAAGTTATAGAGTAACTTTAGGTTTAGCTTCTAACTCTATATAAACTATTTTATATACTTAGTATAGTATTATATAATACTATTTAACCTTACTAATACTATAATAGGCTTTAATAGAAACCTCTTTTACCTTAATAGATAGTATATAAGTAGTATACTTAAATTTAGCTATATAAAAATTCGGCCTAGTATCTATAATAATCCAGTCTAGAGGGCTAAGATATATATTAATCTAGTATATCTATAGTACTTCTTATATATACTCTATAGTGATAGAGTATAAAAATGGCGTTACGTTAAAAGAGGTTATACTATTAATAATATAAAGTACTAGTTTATTACTATCTAAGTGTATTATATTAACAAAGACCTTATAATTAAAGTTATAGTTATTATAGAGGGTAAACTTAAACCTTTCTAGAGCCTTTAAATTTAACTAGTAGTAGTAGTAAAATTTATTAATCTCTTTAATATTTAAGATTATTATGATATAACTAGCTTACTAGAGTACTTTATATAGTTAATAGACTAAGGGGTAACTAAGTTAGTAATATATTTACTATAGCTCTATATTAGTAAGATAGTATTACACTATACTACACTCTAGCTACTCTAAAAGTATCTATAGGTAGCCCTATTTATATATTACTAGTACTGTAGTTATACCCTTAATAAGTATATTAGTAAGATTATTAAATTATATACTATTGGAGTCTATATCTTTTAGGTATAAAAGAAATAGAGTACTAGAGGTGATTATATAGAAAGTAAGCTTACTAATAAGGATAGGTATAGTAATAGCTTTAAGTAAATTAAATAAATTACTACTACTAAATTTAATACTTACTTTACTAGTATAACTTATATCTAGTAGTAACTCTACTCTAAGGTACTTATAGAGGGCTATATACTATTAGTAGTCTATAGTTATTACTCAGGCTACCTTAGTATCTAGTATAATACTATTACAACCTAACAAGTTACAGGCGGTACAGCCCCACCAGCAGATAGGAAGCACAGGCAGCACAAGTTTTATATAGGACTAACAAGAGATATAAATAGATAACTCCTCTAGAACGGAAGAACTAGGGAAAGGTTATATAAAGATAAGAAGGACCGATAGACGATAAGCGGTCCATAGTTAAGGACTAACACGCCAAGAGCGGTCTACCCCTATAGGACTAATATCTAGATATTAGTCCTAGTATTAAGATATTAGGATATAAGAATACTTATTTTACTTAGATAGATTACCTTCTATAGCTTTTTAGTAATTAACTTATAAAACATCCTTAGATAACTTTTAGATTTCTTATACCTACTTATCTTTATGAACTACTTCTCAAGCTATACAAGCTACTACCTATCTATCAACCACCTAACTAATCACCAAGTAACCAATACATCAGCAAAAACGCCAGTAAGTACAACACTATTAATTATTATCACAGCCTCAGCTATACTTTAGCAGAAAACCCACTATCAGGAATCTAGCCATAACAGATACCCTAAAAAGTTATAGTAGAGTATTAATTATTAAGTATAAAGACTTTGCCTAACCCTTATTCTTAGCTAAGGTCTTATATAAAAGAATCTTCTTTTATTAAAGTATGCAAAGTAGCCTAGTTATGTAGTTATATATAGACCTTCTAGTTATTAATACTCTCTTTACTAAAAAATGCTATAGATATAAAGAAAGTTATATTCTTAAAGAGCTCTTTACTATTATCTAGTATATACTTATTATTAGTTATATTACTAAGAGAGTTAGGCTCTTTACCCTTATAGTTAAAAAAGTATTGTTTAAATCTTTTAGCAAAGTAGCTTCTTTGGAGCTACTTATAAGAGGTATCTCTTTTCTCTTTTAAGTATATTATTAATTAATATCCTTTCTTATTATAAATAAAGCACTTTTTTACTTAAAATATGTTACTTTATAGGTAGTTACTTTAGGGCCTTAGACTATACCCTTGTTATAGTAGGTAACTGCTGTATTAGCTGTTGTAGTAGTAGTTAGTAAAGTACTACTAGTCTAGCTTAGGCAGTCCTTTTATAAGGTACTATGTCTTTTACTTATATATTACTACTGCATTACTTATACTATTTCTTAACTATATATGAAGTATATTATAAGTTATAGGTAGATTAAGTAGGGTAGCTATATACTTAGGTATACCTTAGTAATAAGTAAGTAGAGTATTATAATAGTTACTATTAGTAGGTATGCCTTACTATATTATAGCCCTAACTAGCTTTATAACTTTCTTAATAAGTAAGTTTAGTACTTTAACTCTTATTTTACTAGGTAATTTATAGGTAACTTACTTATAGCTAAGCCTTTATAATTCTATGTTATATATATAATAAACTTTATCCCCTTTAAACTATAATTTAATATTCACTATAAGTATATTAAAACTAATTAAATAGTTATAGAGGTTACTAGTATAATACTCCTATGCATTGCTTATAAGTATAAATAAGATAGTAAACCTATAGTAGTTACTAGAGATACTGACCCTTATATAGAGGTTATAAAAAATTAAAAGCTTTAAGTTAAAGGTCTTATAGTTACTACTACTATACTTTAATATTAAATTATCTAAATATAACTTAATAAGGTTAGTTAATTAATAAGTAGTTAGCCTATTAGTTAGGGGAGTAGTTATACTTAGTAACTACCTCTTAGCTATTATAGTAGTTATGGGTAAACTTAGTATAAGAGAGGCTTTATTAGTTTGCCTTTTAAATAGGGAAGGTTTAAACAATAGGTTACTATATAAGGTATGTTATTAATAATCTAACTTATTATATAACTTCTATAAAAAATCTATACTTTTATAGCTATTATATACCTTATTAATTAATAGTAGAGAAGTAGCTTATAGTATCTATTTAATATTTCTTATAAAGTCTAGGTTATTAAGGTAGTTATAAAAGACCTTATACTTAGCCTCTATTTTACTTATTATCTTATTATCCTACCTTAGAAAGTAGTGATTATTAACTAGGTTCTTTAACCTTATACTAATAGTACTTTTAATAGGTTTTTTTATTACCTATATACTATAGCTAATAATAAAGTTATGGAAGGTAGTTATAACTACCCTTAAAGTAGTATTAAAATCTATATTAGATTAATCTTTAAATTTATTATAGACTTATTATTATAAATCTCTACTATATTAGCCTTACTTTTTATAAGTAGTTAAGTAATATAAGATAATTATATCTAATAACTTAATATAGTTAGAGGGTAAGCTACTCTTTAAGATTTAATCTAAGTACTTAATACCCTAAATTAATAGGTTAATATACTTATAGTATCTATCAGATATAGATTTATAATATCTATATACTATACTAATTACATACTTACTTATATACTTACTTATAGTCTCTTTAGTAGTCTTAGAGGTATACTCTATAGTAGTTACTTCTTTTTGTATTATTATAGTTACCCTTTATTAGCCTAATAACCTCTTAAATATTGGTATTTCTTCTAGTAAGCTAGAAGGTATATATATATATTAGAGGGATTACTACTAGTAGTATAGGTAACTACTTAGTTAATAGGGTCTTACTTACTTTCTTTACTAAGGGCTTGGTAGTAGTATTACCTATTAATATAGGCCTTCCTTCTTTGTACTAAACTTGTTGCTTATTAAAAAGAGCCTTTTATATAGTCTTGTGACTCTTATTACTTATTAAAAAGAGCCTTCCTTGTGTAGCACTTACTGCTTATCAAAAAGAGCCTTTTTTACATAGGCTTCCTTAGTATTAGTTACTTAAGGGTAATTAGAGGTATATTTTAAGCAAGAAAAAGAGTATAAAAAGAAGGTTAAAAAGAGAGAAGGAGTAAAAAAAAATCATAGAAGTTAGAGAAGGGGAAGGGGGTCTATTATACTTTTATAAGCCTATTAGACTATTAGGTTATTTAATAGCTTAGTAGAGTTACTTTTTAAGTAACTATAATAATAGTTATAAGTCTAAAGTTAAAGTAATAAAAAGGTAAAGTTAATAAGGTTATATTAAGTTAGTTAATAGTAGGTTATTAATAGTTATTTTTAGTATATAAAGTATAAGACTTTATAGTCTTATAGTTTAATAATTTTTAATAAAAAATTATTATCTTATAGGTTATAGCTTCTTATAATATAATAAAGTTAACTTATATAAATTAAGCTTATATACTTATAGTACCCTTTATAGGGGTACTATAAGTTTATTATAATAGTATTCTACGCTAGTTATCTATATAAGAGAAAGTATAGAACTATCTTATTACTACTATAAGGTTTAGAGTAGTTCTATCTTTTCTTAAAAAACCTTACTAATTTATAGTATCTTTTAGTAAGTAATTACTATATTTAACTACTAATTAGTATTAGTAAGTAAGGTATTAGGTTTCTAGTAATAAATAAGAGGTCTTAAAAAGAGTTAATTATATATAAAGAAGTATAACTATTAAGAGAGCTACTAGGTTAAGCTAGCAGTAAAAGAGGCTCCCGCAGGTAGGCCTGCGGACGAGCTCAGACTAGTCTTATATAACTAATGGGATTAGAGTTAGTAAGTAACTCCAATAGATCCTAATAATAGGCTAGTATTATAACAATTACCTTATAATCTATAGCTCTTTTTATAACTTTCTTATACTTTACTATAGTAATTTTCTTTTCTTATATAAGAATAGATTAATATATATCTTAAAATTATATATTTATATATATATTAACTTACTTATAAAGTAATATTTTATAATTACTATTAAATTTATTATTATATAGATCTAAGTAATTAAGTTACTAACTACCTTATAATCTTATTTATATTACTATTATTTTTATATATATATCTTATTATTATATTTAAGTTACTTCTAGCTTTTAGTTAATAGTTAAAATAGCTTTAAAGCTTATATATTTTTTAGATTTAATAGTTATTAGCTATTTATTATATTATCTATTACTTACCTAGTTATTATAGATAGTATTATTAGGTAGTTTATAATATTTAAAGCTATTAAAAGCTTTATTAATTATTTTATAATAGTATACTATATATTATTAGTATTTAAGTTAATTAATTTCTATAGATTTAAGGCTACTACCTATTACTATAGTTAGATATATTAATTACTCTAGTTAGCTAAGCTACTTAGAGTTATTAATGTTATAGCTATCTTATTTTTAATTATAATAATAACTATAATATATATTATATATGTTATATATAATACTTTAGGTAATATTAATTAATATTTATAAATTAAACTATTAATTATTAAAGTATATAAGTAATTATAGTAATAATCTCTAGTTAATTATTAATATATATATATATATATATAACTATATTACTATTTTTTATAGGATTCTCTATATATTTATAGCTATTATATTACCTTAGGATCTAAATATACGTGGTTATTAGATTCTAAATATTTTGGCTGGAAAAATCCGTCCCATAGATGTCAACCAACATTTTGCCACAGACCTTTCCCAATCCAGCCCAATGGACCTGGAGGTCCATGCCATTCGCTGGCATATTGCACCCACTTTGACATCTATCATGAATTGTGATGGGTAGTTATAATGATATGTGTTGGTGTTTCTAACGCACGGACGGAAAAATAGGTTTCTGACGCTGCCAACGCAACAGACTGTAACAGTGCATGGGGCGGTCGGAGATTACGGAACCAAATCTGCAAATGACCGTTGTGGACGGCAACGAGCGCGACTACTTCATCATCAGGGCTATTTTAGGCATTGGCTGTTTTTGTACTGTTGACCAAGACACCTCCTTTGGGGATGCATGCCTCACCGTTCCTCAGCTATCGTTTACTTTATGCGACTCGTACTATAGGCGAGGGTTCTGTTATCTAGCATTCTTACGAAATGCTTCTTACTTGCATCACAACCTGTGTGTAGCAGATGTTACGGACCCGAGCTAAAGTTCCCATGGGGTTAGATGACATCTCGCCAGACAGGCTACTTTTTGGTTCGGTAGTATGAGCACCTTGGACTATGACAACTCAGGACCGCCAAGGGGACATCTGTTTCGTCAAATGACTGAGTAGTTGCATCTACATTAGTATTGATGGTGCATAGTCACATGGCCAACCAGAGTAGATACGCTGGCATTTCGTTTGCATTGAAGACTCAGTCCCCTGCGCTACTGCCATTGATGGAAACACCAACTGTTAATTGACGGCGAGGTTCTTCCGCATCCCGTGGCGTCCACTGCAAATGACCAACAGCGCGCGATGACAATCTTGCAACGAAAGCTTCTTTGGAACAGTTGCCAAGATACTCTGCCCTTTAGGCGTCTGCTTTGTATTGGCCGCTGCTGGCGACGTGTGTTTCTTTCTGCAATCGCTTTCTGCATTTGCGGGAATAGTCGGACGATATCACCGGCTGCAGAACTTGTTATCCTGCCATAGCTGATTTATTTTTCAACGGTGTGTCTTTTACACCATCTTACTTGGAAGTCCCTTTTCACCCAGTATGCATTCGACCCTATACGCAAGTTTGGGCAGCCCAGGCCATCATTTCTATGACTCAGTTTAAGAGGATCACAGTCTCACAACACCTGCACCAAAGAGTCTCGACCCCAAGGCCGTCAAGGTATTCCTCGACCTCTTTACGAATGGTAGGACATCGTCGTATGGGCTCACAAGGGGGGTAGAGTCGAGGGCCTCTAGTCAACTGTCGACAGCTTCCGGAGAGATTGGAGGTCTGAACGCTGGCTTAAGAAGCGCTTCAGTGCTATCTCTTTGTATGGGACACTGCAAGTAAGGCTGTCTACCACGTAGCCACCCGCGCCGGACTTTAATGCACTATGACTGCCACCTGGTACTTGTTCTATCTCGACTAAAACTGGGGAGGCCCACCTGAGTTTAGAACTGAGGTCTGGGGGCTTGTGCGGGAGGATATGGGCAAATTCGATGACAACCCTCAGGATGTACCTGGGAATAGGACGCTATCCTTCTCCCGACTACCAAAAACAAGACAGAACGCATCGCCGCTGACCAGGCAGACTTAGCCGGCCTTAAGACGTCATGCGATTCCTCGGCGGCTTTTTAGGACCTCTGACCCTGGGAGGCAAGACTGGCGCCGAAGCAAGAATGAGACGAATACAGGGACCCATTGCTGGCATCTATCGCTTTGGATGTTGAAGGTATACACTACACGTATAACAGGCGAGGAATCAACTGGTTAACATCTGACCAGTTTGCGCCAGGCGAGAACAGCCAGAGAAAACTAGCTGCAGGTGAAGGATCAAAAGCCGTAGGCACGAGAGCACCATACAACCAATTATATTCTGCCGAGGGCCAGGCTCGGGTAAACCGCCTTCGGCTCAATCTCCACTCACCTCGAGCCACCTTTGCTCACCTTTGCTCACCTTGGGCTTAGGCTAAAGCAGCCACAAACCAGTCCCTGCACACTCAATGCAGGCTTGAGCAAAGTTACAGTCGTGGCGTGACTCCATATAATTAGTTGGGGAAGCCGTTTGCTGACATCATACAAACAAACGACGGACAAAGCTGGGCTCGTTAATTGTTTACCAAGGTCTAGCAGCCGGCTAAGGGGCGGCCTTCAGCCGGTAAAACTGGCGGCTACTCGGCCAAATTCAGGGCCGTGAAACCCCTGAACAACCGACGTTAGGTAGTGTAGCCTGGCATGTACGTACCGCGGGAAGACCCAGAGAAGTGGGTCAGGCCAGTCTAGAGACCGGGGTAGAGGCTCCGCTTCGGCAGCTGGCACCGGGTCCCAACGACGAGGGCCAGCCCGCAGTTAGGGCGCCACGGTGCTAACAGTCTCGTCCGCGGAAAGACGTGCGGAATGGCGGCGATCTGGATGGCAAATGGCTCAAAACGTAACAGTATCCGTTGGAGAAAGAGAGCAGCAGAAGGCAGCGAGATGCCGCACTATCTGGGTCGTTCTGCCGAGGTGCAATAGGTACGTGGGGGGTGCGGAGAAGTGGGGAAGCTCATTACTCTGTAGACTTCCAAGTCTGGGATTGCTGTTCCTGGTGGTGAGGGGCACACAAGGGGTCCGTCACCAAGGGCACAGGCGCACGCAGTGCAGGGAGAGTGTCTAAATCCCGGACAGTTCTGAGCCGGCGGTTGTTGGCAACTTGACCTCGTTCAAAACTCCGAGCCTCCCCACGCTCCTCGTTCTTTGTTTCTCGTCGCGACATTTTGACAGCTATCTTACCTACGTAGAAGCTCTTTACGACGCCCCATCCAGACTCGTGCTAACGTAACAACCATTGTCATTCCTTCAGTCCTTCTACCTCGACCACATCACGCACGATGGTCTTCACATCGCCGAAATGGGTTCCTCAGTTGCCCATAGGTAAGAAGCTCCCTCAAGCCTGGAGCCTTGTGCAATGTCAAAGGCGATCTCTGCTTACTGAAATATCGCAGACCCTCCAGACTCCATCACCATTGCTGAGTTCATGAGCAACGAAAAGTACGGTCGGTACCCTCTTGCGGAAGCAAGAAACCCGTATACTTGTGGCCTATCGGGCAAGTCGTACACAGCGTCCGAGGTGAAGCAGCGAACGGACTCGTTGGCCAGGGCACTTTCAAAGAAGCTCAATTTCGCGCCGAACGAGGGCACAGAGTGGGACAAGGTCGTCGCGCTCTTCTCAGTCAACACAGTAAGTGGCCTTACGTCCGGAGCAATGGTACTCTTTCGCAACTGGCTAAACTCTGCCCAGATCGACTACATTCCCTTCACCCATGCAATCCATCGCCTTTCAGGCATCGTCACCCCCGCCAGTGCCGCGTACTCGGCTCAAGAACTCGAGCATCAGCTGCGCTCCTCCAATGCCAAGGCTATCTTCACCTGCATTCCTTTGCTGGAGACCGCTGTCAAGGCCGCGAAGGCTGTCGACCTCCCCGACGACCGCATCTTCTTGCTGCCAGTACCCGGCGCAAGCCAGAAGACGCCCTATGTCACCCTCGACGACTTGATTCAGGAGGGCAATTCTCTGCCGGAATTGGAGCCCTTGAACTGGGTGAAGGGACAGGGCGCACGCCAAGTTGCCTATTTGTGCTACTCGAGTGGCACTTCAGGTTTGCCAGTAAGCCAAACTCGGCCGCGATGATTGAGGAGCCCGGACGAAAGCTGACCGTAGACTACAGAAAGCCGTCATGATTTCACACAGGAATGTCATCGCCAACGTCCTTCAATTCACAACATACGAAACCGTCCCGAGAAAAGAGCTGGGCATCAAGACACAGACAGCCCTGGGTTTGTTGCCCTTCAGCCATATCTACGGTTTGGTTGTCATTGCACACTGTGGTACCTGGCGCGGCGACGGCATCATTGTGCTGCCCAAATTTGAGCTCAAGCAGTTTTTGGAGGCTGTCCAACGCTTCAGGATCAACTGTCTTCCGGTGGTATGCTCACATTCCTGAAGCTGTGGACAAGTAACCCGTTCTGACCCGCGCAGGTTCCGCCAATTATCATCCAAGTCATCCGCAACCCGGAGCTTTGCAACAAGTATGACCTCACGTGCGTGCGTTTCGTCTACACTGGTGCAGCACCTCTTGGAGCAGAGACGGTGGAGGACTTGAGGAAGCAATACCCCAAGTGGCACGTGGGACAAGGTTACGGTGAGTTTCAATGTCTCGGAAGAGTTGCCACGTGCTGTGACTGAGATACGGCAGGCATGACCGAGACCAGCACGGTCGTTTGCACGACATCCGAGATCGACATCGACGTCGGATCGTCGGGCTCCCTCGTCCCGGGTGCCCGCGGCAAGATCGTCGATCCCACGACCGGCGAGGAGATCACCGAGTATAACAAGCCCGGAGAGCTCCTTGTGCAGTCGCCCTCGGTGGTCCTGGGCTATCTCCACAACGAGCGCGCCAACGCCGAAACATTTGTATGGCACGACGACGGCCGTTGGATCCGCACCGGCGACGAGGTACTGGTGCGCAAGTCTGCCGCCGGCAACGAGCACCTTGTCATCGTCGACCGCATCAAGGAACTCATCAAGGTCAAGGGCCACCAGGTCGCGCCGGCCGAGCTGGAGGCACACCTCCTCACGCACCAGGCCGTGTCCGACACTGCCGTCATCCAGGTGCCCGACGAGCGCGCCGGCGAGGTGCCCAAGGCCTACATCGTCCGCGCCGCCGGGCACACGTCCAGGCCCGAGGCCGAGGTCGCGGCCGAGATCTGCAAGTACGTCGAGGAGCACAAGGCGCGACACAAGTGGCTCAAAGGCGGCGTCGAGTTCGTCGATGTCATCCCCAAGAGCCCTAGCGGCAAGATCCTCCGACGTCTCCTCCGTGACCGCGAGAAGGAAGCCAGGAGGGCCAATGGTGCTAAGCTTTGAGCGCAAGGCATGCCGTCGGTTTCTCGCCCGACTCTAGCTGGCGTGTTGGGACGGTGTATGATGGTTGCGACGCTGGCAGTAGGCGATCGAGCTTGGGTATATGTACGTGTGCTACCAAATAGATTATATTTAGCGATTTCTATCTGTCGACTGTTGGTCCTGGTCCTGCTGATGAGAGTGACGGGGCTTGAAACAAGTGCCGTATGAGCCCCCTGTGTCTTCGCCCAGCAATCATCCAACATAGTGGGACGGTCGGCTTTATGCCGAAATTAGACAAGGTGACAAGGTATTCTGGTACTACTATTACCGTGGAATTGATAAAAAGTTTACTCCATACAGGCTTTTGATGATCGCTTCCCAAACCTTAGAGAAAAGCCAATCATAGACCCCCATGCCGGCCGGCATCGAAGCATCCTCCTCCTCCCTGACGAATCCCCACGAGCCTCTCAATGTCTAGTCGCTCTTAAGCATATTCTTGGCCCATCAACCCTGAAAACACCATCCAAAGCTGACCCGGTGCTATGGGACCTCCAAATGGCCAACAAGCTCCAAAAATGACATTCCCGAGCTTTCTCGTACCCGGGTCCTTGAAGATCTTTGTGATGACAAAGAGCTCAACGCCGTTCGTGGACGCTATGGATTCTTCCCGACTAATCGCAAACCGCCCTCCCCCGCGGACCTGAAGACCTGAAAGCGACCGCCCGAGCGGGTGCCTAACGGCGCAAGGCAGGGGTGTATCCTAGCGTCCGGCGTGGGGTTTGACAACCTCAAACGCCTGCGACACCCTCGCGCGAGGATCCTGAGGCTCTCGAGCTGGGAGAGACACGTCCTCGCTGACAGCGCCATCCCAGCACCTCCAGCGACGATCCAATGGTTTCCCCCGGGGACCTAGTCCATGTCCGCCGCTTCTCAGCTAGACCATCCTGCTGACTACTATTCCTTTCCACAGAGCCTCCTCAGCCAGCTGACTGCGTTTCCCGACTCAACCCAAGCGAGCACCAGACGGAGGGTCAGACCCAAACTGACTTGTCCCAATTCTCACACACAACGGAGTCCGGGCGAAACAGGGACGGCACGAGCTTATCCCCTTCGTCCCTGGATCTGGATTTGAGATGCTTCACTTGGCACCCGGCCTGTATGGCTGACCTTCTTCCCCCCCCCTTGTCTGGAGGCGGCGAGGCGGTCGGTTATGCGTTGAGAAGCAAGACTGGCCCATCACAGAGTGACCCCGTTGTCGCATTTCGGATGGGAAACTATGAACCCATGAATAGGAGATGGGGCGATGCTCCCTCGAGGCAGTCGTTCGGTTGCCTTTAAAGATGAGCTTGGGCTGCCACCCCATCCCCGGCCCTTTTGGGGCACTTCTTTCCTTTCTGTTTCTTGATTTCCCCGGGTTTCTGGGAAACGCCGATTTACTTTCATCTACCAAGAACACCAAGGATTTTGATGTTCGTGCGCCGCAAGCTTGGCAGCAAATCACTTACTCTCCTTCTTTGTAATATTTCTTTTTGAATACAACCTCTCTTTTCCTTCTCTTGTCCCCTCTCGACCAGGATGTTGACCGTCCGCTCACCCACTGCCGCCCTCGCGGTCGTTCTCGGTCTGCTGAGCGTCGTTCACGGCGCACCGCAGAACAGAAAAGGAGGCGGAAATGGCCGCGCCAACAGACAGACGCCGCAACAGCAGGCCGCTCAAGTGCCCCAGGGAATTTCAGAAGCGACCGACGGATCCATGATCCTCGACATGACCGCGAAGGTCAAGTAAGGACCCCCCCCCTCACACGCCCCACGCTCCGTCTCACCCGTACATGCCGGCTAACAAGAAACCCCCAGCGGCCTCGACCTCCGGTTCAAGATCAGCGGCCCTGCCGACCAGTTTACCGCGGCGAGCGGCGTTCCCGGCGCCGCCGCTCAGGCCGGGGCCCAGGGCACCCTCGGCCTTAACGTCCTCCTCCACGGCGACGGCGGCCAGTCCTTCTTCGATATGCCTAACCAGGGCGTGCAGCAGAACCTCGCCGGCGTCGCCATCCTCGCACCGGACCCGAACCTCTTCTGGGGTGGCGGCCAAGGCCTCCAGCGCACAGACGGCGTCGCCCACTCCCAGGCCGTCAACGACCTCATCCAGAAGACCCTCCCGCAGGTGATGGCTTTCAACCAGTCAAATGTCTTCTTCACTGGAGTCTCCGGCGGCTCGCTGATGCTCTCGGGCTTCTTCATGCCTGCCCACATTCAGAACTTCGCCGGCAACGGTGTGCTGCTAAACTGCGGTGGCCTCCCGCCCCAGGTCGACGTTCAGGACGCGCAAGCCATCGCCGGCACGCGCATCCATTTCCAGAGCACACTCCAGGAGCTCTCGAGCCTGCAGAAGGCGATTCCGGCGTCCATCAAGGCGTACGAGAAGATTGCCACCGGCGCCGGGCTTAGCGCCGACCAGGTCAACGCCATGCAGACAGTCAACAACTCGCCCAACGGCGGGCACTGTGCCTTTGACGAAAAGGGCTTCGTGTCGGGAATACAGCTGGTCGCGAACAACTACGCCACCATCATGCAGGGCGGCAACGGCGAGGTCCAGGGAATCGGCAACGTGCTAACGGGTGTTACTGGCAACGAGAACCTGCAGTTCACCGGGTCGAGCCGGGCGAGGCGCGGGATGATTGGCTGAGATGCCGGGTCTTGCAAGTAATGCGTCGTGATACCATCGCCAGAAGGCAGTCGAAAAGAATTTTACTACATCATATTTCAATTTGCCGCCAGTGTTTGCAAATGAGAATGATTGAGAATTCCAAACCCTTCAAATAAAAGAGACCTTGGAAAAGGACAGCTTTGGCTCCATTTTAGATATTTCTTCCCGTGACCCCTTCCACGTGGCGGCCGTCTGAGACCGGCACGTTTTGTGTAGCAATCTCGTTGACACTCATCTCAGACCCAGCCTCGGGGCACCAACGCTGGGGCTCCGCGGCATACCCGCGTGAGAGGCAGTTTGAGTGGAGCTCCGCATCTATGAACTCCTCCTTTCCATAACCATTGGCCTCGGCAGCGGACCGATCGAGCGCCCGTCTGCCGCGCCGTCGGAGGAACCACAGTCCGGCGACGGCGAGCAAGATCGCGGTCACGACGCCAATCACGGGGCCAGCTATCCATGTCGCCTTGTCTGTATCCGGGGAAGGCGTCTGCGCGACGGTCGCCGACGTGCCTGCGGGCATCGTTTCGGTCAGCATTGTCGTTTGCGGGGAGAGGGCGTCTGAGGTGGCGGTCAGCAGGCCAGTAAACTCGGCCTTCAGTTCCGTCACTCTCCGGGTTCGCAGCACGCCCGGCTGTACTTTCCCGTCGATGGCGGTAATATAGACAAGCTGAACCACCGTCCTGGTCGTCATAAGAACAGAGTAATAGCTCAACTGCGCCGCTTGTGACGCACAGAAATCTATGAACTGCTTGGATTCGGGATCGATATATGTCTCGATGGTCGTCTCTGCGTCGTGGGCCTCGGCCCTGATGCAGGAGATACACTCCCGGTAGCCCACCCAAAGGTCCGAGTTTGCGTCACACATCCCGGGAACCTTTCGGACGCTGCTGACTTTCATATAGGCATTGTCTGGTACAACATGTCTATTTAGAACTTTGGAGGCCAAATTATGGCGCGAGTGCTTGCAGCCAAAGGGGTACTTACTGCAAATATCATGGCATTCGGCTGGCACGGCTTTCTCATTCCCGTCTGAAACATCCGTGGTTGCCGATGGAGAAACAGCATCGTTCGTTTGTGCAGGTGGCATCAGAGGGCTTGTCGCCGTTGTCTTCGCCATTTTCGATCTGCTTCAGCAACCGACGATCGCCCCGGGATTTGTTTCGCAAAAGGGCGACAAGGTTCCCTCTTTCAGGTCTCGCAAAAAGAAGCCTTGAAAGCCAAGGTCCTGCCAAAGTGAGGGCTATCGGATGGGAGCTTGCTTATCTTATATGAGGGGAACCTACATACATGAAGGGGGCGCGCAGGACTTGCTTATATCTCCGGAGGGAATACCTACCTTACCATTGGAGTAAGCTAGTATGATGATGACTACATCGGGCCATCGGCTGCGAAGCGGCATAGGTGGTAGCACATAAGAGCGGCGACTGGCTGGCGGTTGTGCAGGCCGAACCAGGATGATGGTGAGGATTAACTGCTACCAGGCTTCGGAAATGAGAATAACATCGGCTAGACCGACGTAGCCTGTTGTGTTGCTGCTGGTCCTGGTGTTCAATGATTAGATGCAAGATGGGATAAGTAGAGTGTGATTTGATGCTGCAGTATCTTGACCTACAACCCCGGGTTGTAGGACCCAGAACGACAAACCAAAGAAGACAGAAAAAAAAAGGAGGGGGCGAGCACCAGAAATGACGACTTTCTGCCTCTAATAAAATAAGGTGAGAAAGCTCCCAGGGTTTCGTCATGGCCTCCAACTACATATTCACATGTTATTGGTCGTGCTATAACTTGCTCGTCTTCATCGAGCCTAAACAGCACCTGTGGTTTCGTTGCACCACTCCAAGCTGGTGGTTTCCCTTATATAGACATCAAAATAACCTCGTCAGCTGGCTGGTGAACACAGAACACGTCGGGATATATCACGGATGAGCATCGAGACTTGAGACAACAGAGAGTGCGGGATGAAATGGTCGAAAATGGATGCGCGAGACCCAAACATAGATGGGAAGAAACGACGGTTGTAACGGGCGAAGGAACCATACAAAGTCTCTGGATTGAGAAATCCGATCGGGCACTCAGTCTGTCGTTTTCCTCAAGTACCTACGTATCTCATCGTTATGTCCTTCCATAGTAACTTCCGCCACTTTAACTGGACAACTTGTCCAGTAAAGCATTGTCCAAACCAACAAATAAATCCCTCCTGTCATAGGATGCGATGCGTCTCAACCAATCTGATATAGCTGGCCGTTTATACGGCAGTGCTCATAGACCTTCTTCGTCCATTCAGCGTCCATGAGCTCCCTTCCAGCCCATCTCTTTGTCATACCCTCATGCATGAGCACCATTTCACCAATTCTGGCGCGCGTGAGCATGACACAGAGTCTTTTAGGATCATTCAGGAATCCTGCACTTTTCGTTCGGACAGTATCAACAAATACAAAGTCCGCTTCGTGACCTTGGGCTGAATCTACTGTGCGAGCTTCTATCGTACTGAGGTTTAGTTCGACCTCGAGTCGGCCTCGGACTTTGGACGGCAGAGCTTTGATAAACTGCTTGTACCGGACCAAAGCAGCTCTATAGGGCGTGATGATCAAGATCCGGCCAGGCTTCTCGGGCTGATCGATTCGCCGGAAGTTCGGATCCTCAAGCAGCTCCTGGCATCGCTGCTGGATAAATGCTTCGTGGACGGGGTTGTAGAAACTGGATTTGTCACTGGCCTCCGCCGAATCTCGGTGATCTAAAAGGACGCGAGGGACCGCGCATTCCTTACCACTAGTAATACTGGAAAGCCACCCCTGGATGTGACGGACCGGACCAGGGAATCGCCGGGCTTCGGGTAGACCGGAAGTCAACAACCCATCGTAGAACAGCTCTGACGCGAGCTCCTGCAGGTTTCCGTACATCCCTTAGACATGGTAAGCGGTGGAAATTGAAAGGAGGTAAGCGAAGAGATTTAAACTTACGGTGGCTGATATGGAGTTTGCTGTTGAGCGCTCCCGCGAGGTCTGCTCGCTCCATTGTGCTGAGCATCAGCTGCCTCGCGTAGACATTTTCTTGGAGATTTCGGTCTGAAGCATTGACTCCTTCCACAAATGGGCGGGTTTGACGAGTATCTCCTGTCAGAATAAATGCGTACGGTGAGTAAAGAGCAATCGGAATCATAGCCGTTAGCTCTCTTGCGTGTGCCGCTTCGTCCAGAAATACAATATCAGGGCGAAACCTTTTGCTCAGATAGCCAGCTGCGCCGACCGGAGTAGTAGCAATGAAGTCGGCCTCCCCTACGACAGAGAAGTAAAGTCTTGCAACGCATTTTCTCAGTTCTCTTGCCGTCTGGTCGGTCTTTGTCACACCCTCGGCCAGCTTGTTCAAGATCTTCGTCAGGGCGATGTGCTTGGTCTTGTCGGCCTCGTACTTATCCCAAGCCACCTCATCCAACGTTGGTGCTCGGCTTTCATCACGGTGAGCTTTCTGTAAGCCACCAAACAGACGGGCTTGCTTGAGAAAACCCGCGGTGAAGTCTGGAATGGTATCTTCCTTCAACTTTCGTGGCTCTGGATTGAGCTTTGCGCTGTTCTTCATCTCTCTAGCGCAACCGCGAACCCGAACAACTGACTTGCGAATCCCAGCATCCTTCAACATGCTGTACACCCTGTTGGCAGCATCATCGCACGGATAGTTGACATCCAACAAGTAGAGAATCCTGACTGGCCTGCGCCTTTGTTTGCCATCACGCCGAAGCTCCTTGACGGGCTGTGACAGCGCCATGGCAGAGATGAACGCATTCAGCGCTGTTTTCCCAGCACCCGGACATCCGAGAATGAGAGCAAGGCCAGCTGGGATCTGTCGAAGCTGGTCGTAAACATACTTGTGGTCGCGGTTCAGCCGACTGTATATCGTCTGCAAGAAGTTGTTGGGGTGCTCGCTTGGATGATTCATGTGTGGTATTTTCTCGAACAGGTTGACCCTAAAACTGGGTTCTTTTCGAAAGTCCAGCAGATACTCGAACGTCATGAGGGTCGTTGCTGGCAAAGCGTTCGATTCCTTTTTCGGCTCCGTCAACATAGACAATGCCAGCAACTCAGTTTCGTACGTGGCCGGATTTGAATCGACTTTGAGTCTGCACTCGACTGCATTGTACAGAGTCAAAGGGGTAGGCGGGGAGTTGGCGTCAATGGGCGGGGCGATTTTGATCGAAGACAGCGGCTCGAATCGCTCTTTGGTGAGCGGATGGACAAGGTAGTCCGAAGTCACAGCGAAGACCGCATAGTATGAGTACGGATGTGTTCCTGGCATGTCATCGTATGGGTTCGGAATCCGCTCGGCTACCAGCAGATCTTGTTCGTAGGTTATACCATCCAAGGCGAAGTCATGCAAGAAGGCGATTTTGCACCGGTTTCCCTCCTCAGGAAAACACCGTTCTGGCTTCTTTGGCAATTCGACAAGCACGATCCATTTCTTTTGGAGATCTGACGAAATGAGTGAATAGGGTCCGGGGATCGGCGCGATGACCCAAGCGTATCTGACGTAGGTTGTTGTATTGAATTGGTCGATTGCGAAGGCTTCATTGGCCATTTCGGCTTTGGTGCCCTCACCGTGGACGCGAGCAAACTCCTGCTTGCTCTGAAATGAGTGGACCATACGAAATCCGCATACTCGGTCGGCTAACTGCTGGATCTGTCAGTACTATTGCGTAGAAAACCGAGATGGGGATGGGATACGTACAGGCTGCCTTGGGGTGGAATAGATGCGTCCATCTTTGTCGACCTCCTCGTTTTTCTTGACTGCGGTCTCCAAGAAAGAGAAATTTGAGGTTAAGGAGCCGTTTTCGTTTTCAATGATCAGGGTTCCGTCGATAGGCCGGGAGCCTGAATTATACGGGGCAGGTGGCATCTGTTATGCCATGTCAGAACGAGAAGTGGGTGAAAAAAACAAAAGGGTGGAAAGGCACACGCTAAGACAACTGCTGAAGCAAGGTAAGTTTCCTTTTGTCTCTCAGGAATTGTGTTAAAGTCGTTTTGAAAAGGTGTACCAGGATGCGTATGGCGAAAGTGTGTAGTGCAGCTGAACTCGGTTCGTCGTCAAGAATTCTGAATGAGCTGAGATGTTGAGGGGAGGTTGGATATAAAGAAAGAGGTTGTTCTTCGATATCTTGATGGAGGAGGAAGTTGCGGACCCTGTTCGCAAAAATCGATTTGGAAGGAAGGTGTAAAAGGGCGAGTCGGGTACCTCTTTCCTCGGATGGGCGTGGTTGGTGCGGTGATTCACCTTTTTTCTCTCCGAAAAGGAAGGCAGGCAAGTACCTGCCTACCTATGTAAGTGCCAAATACTCGCAGGCCCAGGCCGGTATCTTATAACCTCGTGATGCTTGGTCAAGGGCCTCTGGTGGAAAGTGTGTCAGTGAGAATGGGCGCGCAAATAAAAGGTGTAAGAAGGAGAGTCGGTTGGTAATGAGATCCAATGAGCAGAGCTAGAAAGATAGATATGGAGTTTCAGGGTGCACTTCAGCACGTTTTTACGTGCTGTTGAGAGGTGAGTGGTTCGTGGTCAATGGCCAGTGAAGTAAGGAAGGAAGGTATGAGGAGAGCTTGACCTCAGGGCACATATGGGCGGGGAAGGAAGGCAGTCATGTTTATTGCGAGGCTGCAGAGATACTGGTCTGATTCTTGTGTTGATGGATGCTCTAGGCAGCTGCAACTTGGAGAAGGAGGGTTTCTTGAAGAGTTTCAACTTTCGATGATACAACCAAAACGACTGATGGCACGGTTTTCTCTCTGTCTTTGTGTCGATGGGCACTCAAGGGATTGCAACACAGCTGCCTCAAGGATGGACACCACCTTAAAGACTGGAGACGGCGGCATGAAATCACCAGCCACAAACCTTATTAATAACTAACAGATTCCACGTTTGACGAATTCCCACAGTTTTTCTGCACTCTGACGGTGGCAACGCCAATCTATCCTTGACATATCGTTCCAGGTGGTATGCCGGACACGTGACGATAAAACTGACATACCGGACACTGATGATGGAAAAGGCTGCTGACGAGCACTGAGAGGTGGATACACAATTTCTGCCCCAAAACCAAGCCAGACGGCAGCTTTCATGAATAGCATGGCGATGTTCATGGGATGGTTGATGCACCGGACTGTCGGCAGCTAGCTGCTGTCACCAGCGTTGTGGTATTCAGGGAGGACGTCTACTGGTAGAAGGTGGGGTGGGGTGGTGTGGAGTTTCCAGAGGTTGCTAATTTCGACATCGGTTCCTTGACTTGGTGAACCAGAGCCTGGTCAAGGCATCGGGATCGGTTTGTCAATCAGAGTAAGAAGAACTAGGGATGCGGATGCGTTTAGCTGTATAGCTAGATGCGGAATGTCGAATTTTGCTAGTACAAGATTGCTCTGATCACCCTTGTTGCACAAGATATCGTCGGTCATGTCGTTATGCGCGTCTTTTCGTCGGCGAAAGTCTACCGCTGGGCTGGGTCTTGTGGCTATTTTAGCCCAAAACCTTGTCGCAAAATCGCCAATTTGAGCGGCCAGAATCCGCCATAACAGGGGTACAGCCGGTCACTTGGCTCCATTAGGAGCAAGTCCCTGAACAATTGTACTATGTACCTTCCCCCGCGCCGAGGCATGTTCAAGTGCCAGCTATAGGTTTGGGGTATTCGCGTTACTGTCATAAACTGGGTGCCTAGCTCGAGACTCATGCCGCCAATACCAGCACAGTACAGCTTTATAGAGAGAGAGAGAGAGAGAGTGTGTGTGTGTGTGTGTGGTTAAACGGTGCAATTCCAGAAGCCTGGCATTCTGGGTCCATTTGTGTGGCGGGCTGCGGACTCCCATGTCGGGTTTGACGGATTGACGGATTGCGATCATCTGCGCTCACGCCCCCCTTGTCGACCTGCAGGTTCCTCACGCCGATAGGGATCTACCCCGCCGTTAAGGGTTTCCTGCTGTTTGCCCATTTAGCGGCGGGTGGCTGGTGTCTAGGTAGCAAAAGGATGCATTATGTGTCTCCTCTCGCTGGCCGAGGAATACGGTGTAGGGGATGAATGAGCACTCAATCAGGTAACGTAGGTACCTACCTAGTGTGGGATCCAACGGTTCACTTTCCAGTTAGCTCCCTGGCGCCCTGCCCCCCAAGACATGGAGACGACCAAGGGTCGTGAAGAGGCCGCGTGTGGCGGGGCAGTACGAGCAGTGCGAGAACATGATTGGCCGAAATTGGTAAAACCGGCCATATTATGGGGGAATGCTTGCCGATAGCGAGATACCTGCGCCAGGCCATAATTTTCCCTCTCTGCCGGCATTTCTCACCACTGAACATGGTCCTCCACTGTCGTGCTGTCTGACCTCCCTCTCATGAGCCACTGGGCCACCAATGTACTCCCCTAATCTGCAGGTCAATATGGAGGCGGGAGGCAACCCAGTCCAAGCTTGATCCACTCCCAGCTTCTCTCGTACCATGCGCCCGCCAGCGCTCATCTGTAGCGCATCTGCCTCTGGTGAGGCTGAACCGTCTGCTTGCATTGGCCTAATAATCCAACGGTCCCCGTCACTGCGCTGACTCCCAGCTACATTTCACCCGTTTACTCTCCTTCGTGGGCTCATCGCCATCACGGCGACTACTCGTCTATCCACAACATCATCTCAATAGAACACTCCCAGTATCACTCCAGACCGCAGACAAGGCAGCGCCGATTGCTCATCTTCTCATTTTCCATCGCCAGCGTCGTCGTCATCCCGAGTGTCTCAGTTTCCTTGGGCGGTTCATGTGGTGCAGCAAGTGCTGACGTGCGGTGCCAAGAATGGCTCCTCCCACAGCCTTGTCTGAGGGCATTACTACCCAATCAGACCTTGACGACACTGACGACAGTCCACCATCATTCTTAGACACCTCGACTGATATGGCCCGACTGAAGCCGGGGGAGATGCCGTCCCTCTCTAGCCGCGCGACCCTCGAGCCCCGCTCGGCCTCATTATCTGGAGGAGGTATCGCTGGCGTCGTTGTTGGTGTCGTTGTCGCCATCTTTCTCGCTCTCCTTTGCGCCTATCCATTTTTCGCCCGCCGGAGGAGAACCAAGAAGCATGGATCGCCCCAACGTCTTGATACGGAGACGGCTTTCGTCCCCGGAACTATGGGTCCTCTTGGACAGGCGCCGGCGCCCGGACCCGGAGTTAACAGCCATCTTTCATCCAACGACTCGCTGGGCCATAAGGCGGACACCCTGAGAGGCACGGAAAGACAGTCTGCTAAGGACACGGCCCTGTCTTCTCTCAACGGCGTTGACCGCCCTCCGAGCGATGAGCTTGCCAGTCATCACCAGCGTGACTTCACCGGCGATAGCACCCAACCGAGTACGACAACGAGACGCCGGACTACAGAGTATTCCTTCGGGCGCGCTTCTACGTGGAAGAGCGAGGCATCTTACCCATGGACACCTGCAGGTGTTGAGCTGGTTGCCACTCGCGCTGATGGAATGGACTACGCCGATGCCAATCACGGACACAGCGCGACCTACTACAGTCCAACCATCCCATCCGAGGCGTTTGGCATGGTTACGCCTCCCCCCACCGATGAACCACAGACCAGGTCGTCGCCTCCAAGACGCTCAAGCTCGCAGGGAAGCTCACTGAAGTTCAACCTAGCGAACATTATTCACCGCATCAGTACCAAGGACTCTGCCTTTACCCGCACAAAAGGTCATCCAGCACAACCCTCGCAGCCAGTTCTCAGCGAAGTTCTATCGGACTCTCCTACCGAAATCACTGGGGCATCGTTCCGCGAGCTAGGTCCTGGGTCGGTATCGACCCGGCAGTTGGCTTCCCCCATTCACCTCCCTGTTAGTCCCACGTCTGAGTCAGGGGAGCTCGATCACGCCCAAGAACTGGATACCAAGAGGGCCACAAAACGCACCGAATCGCCTCCTATCTTGCCTCCTGCTATCCCTGCGCCGGGTACCGTCAACCCAATGGACATTATGGCGCCGTCTAACCCGACAGAGCACCACTGGCATACGAACCAACAGCTATATCAGATGGCCAACTCACCGCCCAGACCAACACCCACCGTTGCCAAACCAGCTCCAGATCCACCACAACCATCACAAGCTCCTACGCCTGAGTCGCCTCCCGAGGAAGTATTCGGAAAGCAACAGCAGCGGCAAGACCTCAATGATGAACAAAATGTATACGAGAAGGAGCACGCTCAAGTCAACGCGTGGAATAGCGCAGACGGCAGCAACGGGAACAGTATCACCCAGGACGTTCAAATGAGTGACGGCACCCACCATGCCAACTCCACCCACCTTATGCCTGATGGTAGCCACCATTACCTCGACGGAGACATGACTGATCCGTCCGAAAATTCCCCCCCGATGCTTGGACACGGTAGTTGTGGGCCGTCTTATCAAAGCACTCCAAACACCCAAATCGACAGCAGTCCCTCTCCAAGATCTGAAGGCAGCTCGGACATTCGTAATAGCACTTCGCCATACCCTGGATTGCAACCATCTCCCCGAACGTTTATCTGTGACGAATGCGGCAGGTTCTTCGATCAAGTGCACAAACTCAAGTACGTCGGGCCCCAAGGTCAAGTTGTCTGCAAAACTAATAGCTCTAGTCACCACAAACGGTACCATGAGCGGCCTCATGAATGCAGTCACCCGAATTGCGGCAAGAGGTTCGGTACCAAGACGCACTTGGATCGCCATATCAACGATAAGCACAGGAAAACGAAAAAGTTCCATTGCACTGTCAGCACCTGTCCCTACTCCAAAGCTGGAGGTAAATCCTTCCCACGAAAGGATAACTGGAGGCGGCACATGATGAACATACACCAAGTTACACCAGTGTGTGACCCTGAACCCGACATTGTCGACGAAGCAATGGGAGGAACGTGAAACATGGGCAGCGAAGCTGTGCGCAAGACCGCACGACCGCACGACTACCTCAGTGAAGAAAGTTGTGGGATATCTGTTGACAAAGGGGGAAGATCCGTGAGCGAATAAACACGGGATGACGCTTGGCAAGTGGTCTTTGCAAAAGAAAAAAAAACAGATGAGTGACTTGCAAGCTACCACCGCGAGGCTCGTTAGCGAACGAGAAGAAGAGGTGGCATGGTACGAAGATCTTGAAGATGCTTGCCGAAGGCGGCATCTGAGAAGGGCGAGCTGCGTCCGCATTAGCGAGGCTCAGGGGCGTCGAGTCTTTTTTTTTTTACCGTCTTTCTAACCCATTAGCGGTCATTTTATATACAGCGTCTGACTCCGGAACCGGGGAAATTGGAGGCAACACGGAGACATTCGTTTGTCGGAACCTGCCAAAGGCGGCAAGCAAGTGGGCGTTTGGAAGTCCGAAGACTGGTCAGGGTATATATTGTAGAACAAGGCGAAAAAAGCATCACGGGGGGGCGTGTGCAGTGAATTTAACTCAGACTTATAATTAACGACCTTACGAGCTTCTTCTGCTGATCGACCGTGAGGCCCTGCTCATCTGTCTCCTGAATAGCTCTTCCAACCGCAATGATAGTTTTGACACTCTCGCTGTTGACCCAAATCTTGCCATTCCGACCCACGGCGGTCTCGAAGGCCGCACCAGTGGCACCCAGCTCCTCCAACACCACAAGATCTGCCGTCTTGGGCTTGAGCAAGCGACGCGCCATGCCAAGAGAGATATTAAAGAGCATGCCGCCAACGAGGGGACCCAGGCCATCGGCCTTGCCGGTGGACTGGTAGACGCATTCGAGCTCGGGGTCCATGTGCTTGTTCGCGAGCGTGACGCGGGCGTAGACTAGGGCGCCGGAGGCAAGCTGAGGGCGAGTCTTCTTGGTAGCCATCTCGAAAGAAAGCTGAGGCAGGATTGCTGGTGTTGAGTAATCGGCCAGAAGGACATAGTAGAGTTCGGCAACGGTGCGCTGGACGGTACCAACGACGAGGTCGCCGACGGCGGGAGTGTACTGTTTGTTACGCGTTAGCATGTGCCTGGAAAGGTAGGAGTGGTCGATAGGCTGGACTCACCCGTCCGCTTGTCTGTTCAACCCATATCGAGTTCTTCTTGCGGTCGGAGACCAGCTTGCCGGCGATAGTGGGCACTATTTGCCTGGGAGGGACATATCGAAGGCCGGGGCCAAGTCGCAGGGGAAGTTTCTGATGTGACGGGACTAGAGACGCGTCAATCTCGTCGCCGGGGAGCACAATGGGACCATCCGATGCCATCGCAAAGTTTCTGAACAGCGGGCGGCGTGCTTTTGAATTGCAATCGTCAAGATCAGGCCGAATCTCGTCTCTTTTCTTTTCGCCTTCAACGCCCGTCTGTCTCCATTCAGTTCAGCCTTGAAGCAGGAAGTTGAAAGCTTTGGCGGGGCACCCACCTTACGGTTGGAATTGATTGGGACACGGCCCGGGGTGTGTGGGGGAGAGGGGGGAAAGCGAGCGTCCCACTGGGCGATAGAGCACTGGGAATTTTTTTTTCCATTCCAAAATTTTGGCACTTTTGAACCCCACCATTGACCACGTTGAAAACACTCGTCTCCAAGATCTTGACAGCAGCTTGCCAGATCCAAACATAATCGAAGCCCTGCAACCTGTCGCTATTCCTCGATATCCCAAATCTACCGGAACAACGCCATCAGATTTTTTCCCCCTTCCTCCGCGACCTATAGATATGGCTGCGAACGGTGACTCGCGGCCTACGCCGGGCGACCGCACCGTCATTGGTATCACCTTTGGCAACTCCAACAGCTCCATCGCCTACACCGTGGACGAGAAGGCTGAGGTTATTGCTAACGAGGACGGGGGTGAGTCCACGGCAGAAGCTGTGCTGTTTGACTGAATAGGACGTAGCGCTGACAATACGGGATTTCTCCTGCTAGACCGTCAAATTCCTACCATCCTTTCCTACGTCGATGGAGACGAGTACTACGGCGCTCAGGCCAAGAGCTTCCTTATCAGGAATCCCAACAACACGATCGCATACTTCAAGGACTTCCTTGGCCAGGAGTACGGCTTGCTTTCATCTGCGTTCTTCTTGCCTGGCCGCATCTGACTGACACTCCCGCAATAGCTTCAAGTCCATCGACCCCACCCACAACCACGCCTCCGTCCACCCCCAGGATGTCAACGGCACCGTCTCCTTTGCTGTGAAGGACAAGGAAGACGTCGATCAGCCCTCCGTCGTCTCCGTCACCGAGGCCGCAACACGGTACCTCCGTCGCCTCGTCGGCTCCGCGACCGACTACCTCGGCAAGAAGGTCACGTCGGCCGTCATCACCGTCCCCACCAACTTCTCCGAAAAGCAGAAGGAGGCCCTCGTCAAGGCCGCCAACGACGCTGGCCTTGAGGTGCTCCAGATCATCTCCGACCCCGTCGCTGCCGTCCTTGCCTACGATGCTCGTCCCGAGGCCAAGATCGAGGACAAGATCGTCGTCGTTGCCGACCTGGGCGGCACTCGTTCTGACGTCGCCGTCGTTGCCTCCCGTGGCGGCATGTACACCATCCTCGCTACCGCCCACGACTACGAGTTTTCCGGCAGCCACCTCGACCAGGTCCTTATGGACCACTTCGCCAAGGAGTTCATTAAGAAGCACAACGTTGACCCCCGTGAGAACGCCCGCTCCCTGGCCAAGCTCAAGGCCGAGTCCGAATCCACCAAGAAGGCCCTGTCCCTGGGCACCAACGCTAGCTTCAGCGTCGAAAGCTTGGCCGATGGCTTTGACTTCACCTCCACCATCAACAGATTACGCTACGAGATGATCGGCCGCAAGGTCTTTGACGGCTTCAACCGCCTCGTCGAGGGTGTTGTCAAGAAGGCCGAGCTCGACGTCCTTGATATCGACGAGGTTATCCTCGCCGGCGGCACCGCCCATACCCCGCGCGTCGCTGCCAACTTCGCCAACCTCTTCCCCGAGTCCACCAAGATCATCGCCCCGGCCACGCAGGCGGCCGCCATCAACCCCTCGGAGCTCCTCGCCCGCGGCGCTGCTCTTCAGGCATCGCTGATCCAGGAGTACAAGGCCGACGATATCGAGCAGAGCACGCATGCCGCCGTCACTGTCGTCAAACACATCGCCAACGCCATCGGCGTCGTCGGTGCCAACGACGAGTTCGTCCCCGTCGTTCCTGCCGAGACGGCCGTCCCCGCCCGCCGCACCATCCACATTGCCATCCCCAAGGAGGGCGGCGATGTCCTCGTCCGTATCGTGGAGGGCGGTGCCCACATCAAGGTCACCAAGCCCGAGCCCAAGGCCAAGCCTGAGACCAACGGCGACGAGGACGACTCCGATTTCGACTCCGAGGAGGAAGAGGAGGAGACCCGTGAGAAGATCTGGAAGGTCGGCCCCACACTGGCCGAGGCCGCTGTCCGCGGTGTCAGCAAGGGCGCCAAGGTCGAGGTCACAATCAATGTCGCCGCCGACTTGGGCATCACGATAACGGCGAGAGAGGTTGGTGGCAAGGGCGGTGTCCGCGGCAACATCACGGCTCCTTGAACGGTCTCTTCCGGGGGACTAGCTGTTTTCACGACTTGTAAAGGCACGCGCGTGTCAGCGACGGCCGGCCAGGCGCAAAATTGGTAAAAGAAAGAGGAATCCCAAGGCCAGAAGGCATAGATTTCTCAGGGGGAGGGAAAGGATGATTCAAAAAGATATGGACATGAATTACTGGAATATAGAGCAAGAGCAAAAGTGAGGACTTTGAATGAGCATTGAAAGTGTCATAGACCATTGTGAGCTTCTCTCGAGTCGTTCCAGGGTACGGGCTCCCTGAATGTTTGTACTGAGCATCTTGAAGAACCCCGGGCACGATGGATGCATAACTGAATCCACAAACCACAGCAGCAGTTGGCAGGCAACGCAAGAGGACATATTCCCAGTGACTGCGCGAAGAGCACAAGGAATGCATTGCTGACGATAGAAGAAAGAAAAAAGAGGGGCGTCTCTTATGCAAGTACGCCTTCCAATCAACACCTCGCTATAACATGGAAAGTGGCCCAAATATTAGGTCACGGAAACCGTTCCTTCGTCTCTGCTTTGTCCCACCATCCCGATTATGTGACAGCACCTGGCAACCTCCAGGCGACGAGGTCGTCCCGCACGTTGAACTCCTCAAGCTCTCTGTTTCGTCTCGACGCCCCGCGTCCGTGGTCGCTGCTACCCATAGTTGGCGCCAGGCTCACGATGCTGCCGCTACGGCTCCTCGATTGCCCGTAGCTGCGACCACTGATGCCCTCTTCTCCTTCTCGGCCCCTTGAGCGACTGGGAGATCCCCGACGAGCAACGTTACTTGCTCCGGCGGTGCTGCTGGCGGCGTCGCCACGACCAGTGACAATGGTCGTCATACTCCTTTCGCTTGAACCGCTGTTGTTGCGGGAGTGATGTCGGTGGCCATTGTGAAGGCGGTGGAGGTTGAGGTGATCCTGCTGAGGCGGCTCCTGCTGCTGCTGCTGCTGCTGTTGCGCTTGTTGCTGTTTCCGTTCCATTTTACGGAAATCCGAAGGACGGAGGGTGCCGCCCATAGTGCCCTCATCGGAACTGAGGGAGCCACCATTTTCAAGGTCAAATGTCGCCCTCTTTTTGCCGGTACGGCCCTGACGAGTTGTCCGCCAGCCATCTCCGCCGGAGAAGATGTCTTCGATGCATTGGTCAGCGGGAAGTTCGCCAGGCTGACAGGACCAGGAAGCTGCTAGGGCGCGGCGATACATGTCCTGCACCTCGGAAGCGTCGCGGGATTTGGCCATGGTCGGAAGCTCTTGAGTAGATTGTCAGTATATATAGGGATGGAAGAGGAATAAACGTTCAAGGCAAACGTACGTCCAGCATCGTCTTGCTCAACCGACTCGCCGGCCACGATGCCAGCGATCCCTCCAAAGACAGGCGCAGTCTTGAGCGGGGGCGCAGAGAAGTTCTTGTCACCGTCGAGCTGACACATCAGGATTCCAATCTTCAGAGTGCTGTTGATCTTGCTCTCCTGCATTAGGTAGCGCCTGACAATGCCGTCCATGGCTTCCGGTTCATCCGTGATTGGGGCTCTTGGCGACAAGGGACTTTGACTAGTACCACTGCTACGCTTGCGCGAGTGACTACGATCGAAGCTCACACTGTCGCGGGCGAGACCCTCACTCTCCTCGACGTACTCGCTGAGGTTGAGTTTGACGATGCCGAGAGATATCTTTTCCTCGCGGCCGCTGCCGGGGAACTCCTGCAAGACCTCAAATTCGATGGGACACTCGGTCAAGCTGTTGTTCTTGTCGATACCAATCCGAATGTGGCCGACCATCTTGGAGTAGTTGTACTCAACCTTGTGGTTGGAGATGGGGCATTTCGGCGTCCGCCCACGGTGCTCGGCGTGGATGGAGTGCGAGAGATGCCATTTTACTATTGATGTTCCGGATACCAGCGGGACGTTGTTTAAGTCGTAAATCTGGAGAAGGGTTAGCAACGCAAACTCGAGCGTCTATAGACGAATAACTCTGTCGAGAGGGGTTCACACCTTTAGGTGTAGCTCAAACTTTGGCTGCGTCACAAAATGTCAGCCCAAAACCGTTTCCCGGCGCCGCAAACCCTCCACTTTTTTTTTCTTCTTTTCTTTAATTGAGTTTCCCGCGACAGGACGATAGATGTGGGCGTTTACCTTTCTGTTTTTATTGACTGTTGGAAGGAAGCCCCCGTTAGCCATGCTCTTGAGAGGACTCATGTTGGGCGAGCGATTCGCTGATGACAAAGAGAAGTGTCGAGAACAAGAGCATCAGCAAGACGAGGTGGGGACTAGCAAGCCCCAGGCCCCAACAAGACGTGATTCAAGGGAGAGACATGGGAATGCTGAGGATTGTGGTTTTGGAGCGACAAGTGAGTAGGGCTACGAGGGGGCAGCCACCGAGCTCTCTCCCTCTCCGGGGTTGTCTCAGTGAGATCTCAAGCTCATGCAAGGCCGAGGTAAGCGGGCAGCAGCCCACGTGGTGGAAGGGAATGTTGATTCAGGTGAATGGGAGGAACCAACACAAGCGGCGCCGACAGAGATGATAGGGAACGAATGACAAGCGAAGGCAAGACAGAGGGGGGAGCAAATGATGGGGGCTTACTTAAGGAAGCCATGTTTCATGGAAGGGCATGGCTGGTTGGGTCGTATCGGGGAACAGGTTAATAATACCTGCCGTCTGAGGCGAGGACCGCGCGCGCGCCGTTGGAGGATAGAAAGGGTGGACGGGCTACGCGCAAGGACAGGCAAGGCAGATGCAGGCACAGGCGCATACACGCAAAGTGACCCAACGACACGAACAATAGCACCTGTTCGCCCTCCCTGTCTGTCTGTCAGCGGCGCCTGGTTTCGGAATGGTCGGATAGCACGATGACGAGGGGCGGATGAGGGGGTGAGGAAACACGACTAGTAGATGGCGGGATACCAGCACCGTGATCCTGTGTCTTCTCTGAATATCCGTCGAAGGAAAGGCTCGAGATGGCATGTGAGGTCAGCGACCAATCGCCGTCTATCAGACCGGTGCGTTGTCCGCACGTTCGTCCCCCTTCGGTCCGAGTGCGTCGGTCGATGAGAGAGACGGAGAGAGTGGTATAGGGCAAGCTTGGTTGGATGAACAGGGATGGATGGTCAGGAATTCGGGGGGTTCCAGTCCGTCCGCTGACGGAATTACTCAGCAGATAAGGGGGTCCGTAATATGTACAGTATCGCAGAGGCGTGGTTGCCCGGCGGTGGTGGTTGGGCGAAATTTAAACAGTTTGTGTGCTTGGGAGAATCCCGTCTTTTCCCCTTGGGCCTATTTTCTTCGGATGATGAAAGAAGAGAGTTCAAACGAGGGCGAATACGTAACTCAGCCGTTGTCCTGGAAGTGCCTAGCCATTGCTAATGGGATGATGGCTGGGCATCCTGGTCGTCCGACCAACAGCGCTGTGGCGGCGGCATATGCTTTGGCCGCAGGTTTAATGAGCCACAGTGGTTTACCCAGCCAGGTAGGTAATTACCTACGTAGCAGTACCTACCTACCTACACAGTACCTATCTCAGGTAGCCTGCGCCACACTGGGACACAAGGCCGAATTGAGCTTTGTGAACAATGTTTCTATTTTTCCCATTGAAAATAGAACAACAATAAGAAAGGCAGAATAGCCGGTACTAAGTAAGGTCTTCCAGTTACTTAGGAGGCGCAATGCAACTTGCATTGGGATTTATTGATATACGGATACATCATGAAACAAGTTAACCTTTTGTGCCCTGGAAATAACGGCAAACGGCTTGGTTTCTCTACTGCGCATGGGGCCCAGCCGGCTTGCGTACGTAAGCACTCAGACCATGGAAGCTATCAACCTTATCAAAGAGCTAGAGATATGGGGGAAAGGAATCATATTTCCTGTATCCGTGGCAACTTGTCCCTGACTGCTACTCTGTCTTTCCCTTCGGTTTACCCGCTCGAATTGACATTAGAACGTCTTTTACTGTAGGTAGTTCAAGGCAGGAAAGTTCTAGTTTATTCTACCAATCGCTATGGATATGTGTATGTCTTGATGCCCAGCGACAGATACAATCAACGTCTTGCTTGGAAGAGCAAGACCTCACTAAATAGGATAAAAAGGGACATCTAACGATCGTTTGCGCCGGGTTGCCCGTCTGATCTTATGGTGCCGGCAGATGACATGCGTCGGGTATCTAGCTTCTTCGGCCTACCAACTAGTTCTGGGTCTTCCTAGATCTCCTAGCTTGACCACGTCTCGTGTTCCTCGAAAGGAGGATCGAGGCTCATGCTGTACCTAGTGAACACTGAGGTATGTAGTCCAGGCGGTCCCTTATTCGCATAGGTATACAATGATACTCTAATACAGTCAGGAAAATACAGCAGAAGTATCGTGCTCAACTCCTGTAGTGAGCACGCTTGCAGCCTAACATAGATACGGCGATGGTGGCTGCAACTGGTTGCCAGCTAGGCTCTTGCCTCGTAAACCGCCAATCCAATTCCACCCAGATACCTAGGTAGTACGACAAGAGGATAAGTACAGGACCAGGGTCTTGTAATCCCCTCAAATTTGAAATTAAGGTGCCAAGACTCCTGAGGCCCAACGTCTCGCCCTGCTCTTAAGAGCTGCCAGAGATCCGAACCAGGCCACATATGTGTCAGGATGCTTGTTCGTATCGTCCCTTGCGATCAGCAAAATTCACAACGAGACACTAGAGATAGTACTCGCGATGCGATCCACGGTGTCCGGGACTCCGAGGAGTCAGGACACACCACTGCTTATAGCACCACGCACTCGCCCAGACAAAGCATACGAAGACCATTCTAGGCCCCTTGTGAAACCTCCCGAAAGGGACCTCCAAGCCAAGCAGGCGACCAGGGGGCCGTCGATGAGGGTCACGCCCAGCAGCAATACCCGCCCCGGGACGCACCATCCGTGCTGCCGTCACCCATTCGCTTTGGGGTTGTCGCTCGCGTGTGTGACGCAGTGCCGTCTCCACAACTCTATCAAACCCCCAGCTTAGTGATGCCAGCTCGATATCGCTAAGAAATTTCCTGAGCCGCGTACGTCATACCATCCTCACCTCTCGCCCAGACGAGCTATGTCACCCTTCACAGGAACCTGTTTTAGGAGGGGAGGGAGGACGAAAAAAAATGAGACAAGCACACGCAGCCACAAGCAACCCACAGCAGCCGCCACGCTTTTTTTCTTGAGGCAGGGGCTGGTGCGGTACGTACAAGCTGGTCCAGGGTCACAAGCATCATGACATGCTCGTCTCCAATCATTGATGGAGCACACGGGCTTTAATCCAACACGAACGCCAGAAACGTGCAATCACAACGTCAATACAGAGAAGATCCTTCTGCACTCCAACGTAAGGGGGCCACCCATCAAGGCCCCTTGACACCGTATCCTACCGCTTTAGGACGGCGCGTTCGCGACGGCTCCATCGAGTCACGACGATAACGTCTGGTGGTGAGTGGTAGACCCTTGGCTCAGCCTAACAATGCGCGTGGGCTGGGGTCGAATCACACCCTCGTATTATTTATTTTTCTCGGTCTTTATCGACATGTAACCTTGGCGCCAGTGTACTACTGTACAGCGGTAACGGGCACGAGGAAGAAAAATTGGTGCATCACGGGAGATTCCCACCTACCTTGACGTCATTATGCGGTGTACCACTAGTAGACCCCTTCCCTCACATCTCACTTCTGGTCCCAAATCTAGCAAACTGACGAGTACCTACTTTGTAGTCTAATGTGTGACTACTAGCGGTTAGCCGGCAGAGGGGAATCTTCAATGTGGGCTGGAGGAATAGGTATTGTGTCACCGCACATTTGTGATGTAAGGCCGTGGTAGGCCATAAGGGAGGGACGTGTTCTGGCTGGTTATGATTGTCTGTGGTGCGAACAATGTATATAAGACCATCTTCCTACCTCCAGACTATAATTTCTGAATTAATCCATCACCCTCAACAGACCAGAAAGCCATCAAGCAATCAAACAACAAACACCTCTAGGAAGGTTACACTCTTCTAAACTATCACCAACATACCACCCGACCCAACACACTCCACAGCCGCAAAAATGGGCGCCGTCGTCTCTTGCGTAAGTTCTTTACCATGCCCAGAATGCAATCATCTTTATCTCACCGCAAATACTGACCAGCTTTGCTTTAGATTCAATCAGTCTTCCGTACCATCGGTAACTGTCTGACTTCGATCATCTCGGGCATCGGAGGCATCCTCCACGCCATCATTGGCGGCATCGTCTCCTTCTGCAACATCATCATCAGCTTCCTCACCTGCGGCTACTGTGGACGCCGCGGTAGCAGCGGCGGCGGTCGCCGGTCGCGTCACACGACCACGACTAGAAGTCGAGTCTAAGCCGACCCTTATCTGCGAATGTCCAAGATGAGTAACAGAGCGCGCGAAATGTTCTACGCTCCACGGACCAGATGAGGGAGGTGGGCCATCGAAAGTTACGACATGAGCATTCACGAATATTGAGTTCCTTCAGCTAGAGAGGAGCAAGTAGGGGCCAGGGAGGAGAGGCATGGATACCCACAAATGCTTTTTTGAGCGCGCGTGATCAGCTTTGACAGCATACCCAAGTTTTCTTTATTCTCTCCCTTTTTACCTACGATACCCAGATACCAATCAGCTTAGCTTCAATGGTATTACATGATATCCACTCACAATATTCTGCTCATTGAAAATCGCGATATAGAACGATCCAATGTCTCTGCGACATTGTGAACGATTTGTAATTTGGCATTTTATGTGCATCCGCAACGGCTATGGACCATTTAATCTCTCAATTTCTCTCGATATCTTCAAGACCGATACATGTTAATACTATGAGCTAAGGATGTGTTGACCTTTCCATAATAATACCCTACTTCAGTGCAGATGGCGGAAGCGTGACACATTTTACTACCATGAAAATGATAAATTCTTCCCAACTCGATACGATAATATTATGACACATCTAATCTTCTAGAACGTTCCGATTAAAGAACCCGAATATTTGCCGACCAGCCTCCTTGCCCACCATCGGCTCTAGTTCACGCTCGCTCAAGTTGGCAACCTCTCGTATGTTCTCCGTCGCCAGAACCAGCCGCATGACATTCTTTGGGTTGACGCCCGGGACGGCGCCGAGCATCTCCTGTGGCTCCAGGTTGAATGCCTGGTCTTCTGCCTTCATGTCGCTATCCAAGCCGGCGCGCACCGCCGCGATCGGATCCGGCTCGTCCTCCTGCGACTTGAGCGACTCAAAAATCTCGGCAGTCTGATACGGCGAGGACGACCAGATGATGCGCAGCTTCGGGAATGCCAGCGTAAGCAGGACGAGCTTGGATTGCAAGTCGGATGAGACGTTGGTGGGTGCGATGCTGTTGAAGCTGCCCGACAGGTCGGCAAAGGGCTCCAGCGTGAAGGACTTGTTCTGATCGAACTCGATGAGGAGCATGGGGCTCTTGTAGTGCTGGAACATGGTTTCGCACTGGGCGTACAGGCGTCCGTCCTTGAAGGAAGAGATCAAATCGCTGATGGACTTGCGCTCAACGCAAATGGTAGGCGATAAGACGTAGTCCCCTACTGTCAGCATGCAGGGCACGATGATCATGGATCGGCCATGTAGGAGTGATGGCAGCGACGACCGGAATTCTCGCACGTCGACGACTACGCGGGGCGGCTGCGCTGTCGCGGCGAGACGCCCACCGCCGGCGATCCGCGTGTTTATCGTTCGTAGGAAGGCCTCTTGCGGGTCCTCGGCGCCGTGCGGATCTACCGTCATCACCAAGGACATGGACGCCCGCTCCTTGATAAGCTTCGTAAAGGCGTCCTTCTCGCGTCGCACACTCGACAAGTAGCGTTGCTCCTCGACCGATTCGCCGTAGTACATGAAGTACACGCGGACATTTCTGTCGTTGTGAGACGACCGGTAGACCTCGACTCTACGGATAAAGGCAGCATCTGGTTCGTACATGATGATGTACCGCGGTTTGACTTCTTCCAAGACATGCTCGTCCTGGTCTCCATCGTATGCATGAATGACGACCAAATCCTGCATCTCGTACAACTGGTAGTAGTCCTCCATATTCTCCAAGGGGTCGGTGACGATTTCCGGCTTCTGCTCTGCTTCCTCTTCCGTGATTTGAACTTCAGCCATAAGATCTTCGACTTCTGCCGGTCGCTCAAAGAATTGAAGGATGCTACCGTTGTCGGCCCGGACTAGAGACGAACCAGAGGCACCGCCGCCTCTCATCCGCCTCCGCTTGTTCGATGGCGCTTTGCCCCGAAGTCGCTGACCTGACCGATCAGTCGCACCATTCAGGGCTTTCTGGTTCTCGGAGAATAGCGTCGCGTTAACTTGGGCAAATTCCCTCTTCCACCTTAGATAGTTGCGTAGTTTCCGTCGCATCATGAAGGCGGCGGACGGCTGGTCTCCGTCCTCGTCATGTTCTTCCGCCGGGTCCTTCTCGACCTTTGGCTTGAAATGCATCGTCTGCAGGTAGTCGCGCAGTTGTCGGCAAGTGTTAGTATCGCCGCACATGATGAGTATGGTACCGTTGGAATCGTCACGGACTGGGGGGTCGAAGTGCATGCTGTTGTCGATCTCGGTCAAGACGTCTGCCAACCAAGCCCATTTCGGCTGTTCCTCGAGAACGGGCCGGAGTGAATCAATATTTGCATCCGCCGTTGCAGCTTTCGAGCTGGCGGAGTAGACTCGTCGCCGTGCTGTCTCGAATATCGTCTGGGCCGCGTCGAGAAACAGCCAGGGGGACTGGTTTTGCCTTGTTGATCCGGGCGGCGGAGAATGAGCCGCGTGAATGGTGTCCAGGTGTTGTAAGAACGAGACGGCATCAAGGGTAAGGACTGATTGAAGCATGCCTCGAAGAACGCTTAAATCGTTGACGATTTGCCGGGTCTTCCAGCTCACTCGATGCCAGTTAGGTTCGAGCTGCCTTCTAATGATCACGTCAAAGTTCTTGTGCAAGGCGCTGTCGAGGTTCCAATCCTCCATTTCCAGGCCGTTGTTGCCCTTCTTCAACTCATGGATGCTGACCTCAACGCATTCCATGATGGAGTTCTGAATGTCCCTCATAGCCTCGCTCATTGTGATGTTCAACTCGACGACTTCGGCAGTCTTTTTCCCTTCTAGTGACTGGGCAACCGTTACGTGAAATCGTGGCCACAACGAAGCTTTCCTCAAAAACAGATTCCTCATCATGGTGGTCAGCGGGGAGAACCCGGTTGAGAAGGGATCAGGGTTGTCTGCGAACGCCTTCAAAAAGCCAGCTTTGTTCTTCTGCCGGTAGATTCGCAAGATGAAGGCTTCCAGAGATGTGGCCACGACGCGATCGGCGTGAAGGACGACGAGGCCTGTGATCTTCTCAGTGTCGATGAGGTTGGTCAAAAGATCGACAACCAAGATTCGCGACGTGATGCTGAAGATTCCGCCGCGGGTATACATCTTTTCTCTAGCACCAACGCTGGTGAAGTCGGTGTTGACCACCGTGAGACCCCTAGCGTTGGGGGACATGCTGATAGCGGCATGCTCAGCCAATGCCTCTCCGATCCAGTTGTTCTCTCGGTCATCAGCGCCGACAAGAATAATGAGGTTGTTACCTGCTGCATCGTACGAATGGAGCAAATTTGTGACAAGTCGCATCAGCCCCAAGCCACGGGCGAGGACGACCAGCTCATCTTCATTTCTCAGCTCCTGGAAGAGATTCTGCTGGTAGTCCTGGGCGGGGTCAGGTTGACCAAAATCAATCACCACGGGAGCCGACACTTACAAGGGGGAGTGAGAGCTTGACCGGCTGAGCGTTGGTTGACATGGTGCATCGTGCCTGGGTGTGAGAGGACGCAGCAGTATCGAGCGAGGTTAGTGGTCACCTAGGCCGTGCAAGACATCATGACTGACTGAACGGGGACTGACTACCAACCCGGGTGGTACAGTGCAAAGACTGTATCATGTGTACGTCTTACTCTGGCTTAGCCGCTAGCTCTCGCCCGATAGCACTGTACGGGTCTGCCTGGGGACATTCCGTTCTTGGAGCGATTTCGTACTCAAGATGGTTATTTGAATAAGACATACCTACGTTGTAGTGTACAGAGTAGGTATTCTAAGTGTTTCTACAGTGCATATATACTGCTGTAGACTTAAGTTATCGGATCTCTAACAAGAAGCAGTGTATGGTCGGTCCAATGGGGGGAACTGGACATCCGTTTCAACACGACTGTAGTTCAACCACTTTTAACACCCCCCTGTTGATACTTCCATGATAAGCTACCTAGGTAGGTAGGCAACGAAGAAGTCTTCCATCGTCACGTAATCCAGGCCTTTATTTGTCCATTGCGTACACTTTTTTTAGTACACAAAGCGCCGCTGATTTGTTTTAGTGACAACCGGTTCCAACAGACAAGCTAGACGATCTCAGATTACGGTACAATGCTACAGTCTGTTGCGTTGGCAGTGTCGAAAACCTACTTTTTCATCCATGCATTAGCAACACCATTACCACCACCACCCTAGTTAGGGCCACGCAGGGGGGTTACCCTACTAAGTAACTATACATACTATATACTTTTACATAGATATTATAGTTATAAATTGCTTTAAGAGATTATTATTATTCTTCTTATTACTAGTATACTACTAAAAAAAAGGGGGTTAAATACCTCTAGTAATATAAAGCTAGTATTACTAGTATTACTAGCTAATAGTATATAAGCTTATAAAACTATTTATAAAGTATTATTAAGTACTAGAGTATTACTAGTAATAAGAAGTATATTAGTTACTTAGCTTCTTACTAGTTATATAGTTATTATAAAAAGCTATATTATAAAACTATTAAAGAAGTTAATAATAATCCTTAAGATATTAAAAAAGTAAGTATTAGTAAAGCTCTTATAAATAGTTAAAGTAATTAATAATAGTAATAATAGTAATAGTAATAGTAATAATAGTAATAATAGTAATAATAGTAATAATAGTAATAATAGTAATAATAGTAATAATAGTAATAATAGTAATAATAGTAATAATAGTAATAATAGTAATAATAGTAATAATAGTAATAATAGTAATAATAGTAATAATAGTAATAATAGTAATAATAGTAATAATAGTAATAATAGTAATAATAGTAATAATAGTAATAATAGTAATAATAGTAATAATAGTAATAATAGTAATAATAGTAATAATAGTAATAATAGTAATAATAGTAATAATAGTAATAATAGTAATAATAGTAATAATAGTAATAATAGTAATAATAGTAATAATAGTAATAATAGTAATAATAGTAATAATAGTAATAATAGTAATAATAGTAATAATAGTAATAATAGTAATAATAGTAATAATAATAATAATAGTAATAATAGTAATAATAGTAATAGTAGTAATAATAGTAATAATAATAATAATAATAAGAATACTAATAATAAAGAGCTTATATAATAGATACTTTTTTACTCTAACTCTTTTAATACTTTATTATAAACCCTATTACTATTATAATAATAGTAATAGGTAGCTATAGTAATAGCTATCTTATTATTACTACTTACTAAAGTAAATATCTATTTTATCATTAGCTTCTAATTTAGAGGTATTACATTAGTACTATTAATCTAGCTCTTTTAAATAGTATAGAGATTAAGTTAATAGATAGCTAGTATAATAATAGAGTTATAATAAGAGAAAGAGATATTAAGAGATATAAAAGAGTATATTTAAATATAACTTAGTAAGTAATACTAACTTTTAAAGTTATAGATAAGTATAAAGTTTAGTAAAAGGTAGGTAACTACTAAAATTGTTGGTAAGCAAGGCGAAAGGGGTCTGGTGATAACCAGCGGGCGACGAATAAGGGGTCTCAAAAAGGGTCAATTATGCGTGAAGAAGTGTAACTATCAAGAGGGCCGCCAGGTTGAGCTGGCGGTGAAAGTGGCTGCCGCGGGTGGGCCCGCGGACGAGCTCGGACCGGTCTCACGTGACCGGTGGGATCGGAGTTAGCGGGTAACTCCGATGGATCCTGACGATGGGCTAGCATCGCAACAAAAATATTAATAGTTATTTATTATAGTAATAACTTTACTATAAAAAAAGAGAAATAGCTAGTCTTACTATAGATTAATTTTAACCTCTAACTTAGTTAATTAGGTTATTAGACTCTAGAGATCTTCTTTAGTATAGAGCTTATATATAATACTAGTTTAGTTATATTAGTATTTAATATACTATAGATAACTATATAATAAAAGTAACTATCTCTAGTAGTAAGTAATATACTATATATAACGTCTAATAGTAAGTAATAAGACTATAATAATTAATAATGCTATAATAATTAATAATACTATAATAATTAATAATACTATAATAATTAATAAGACTATAATAATTAATAAGACTATAATAATTAATAAGACTATAGTAGTTACTTACTAAAGTATATACTAAAAAAAATAGTAATAAATTTAATAAGAAAGAAGCTTAGTTAAGAAAAAGATATAAAGAAGAATTTATAAGAGGATCTAATAAAGTATTATGAGTATACTAACTAAGTAAGTTATTATAATAGTATCTAAGATAGTAGTAATATAAATTAGTACTTTATTATAGATAAAACTTATTATAAGTTACCTACTAGAGATATAGAGATATAATAAGAGGTAATACTTTATTAGGATATTAATATAAGCTTAAAAAACCTACTAATAAGCCTATTAATTATAATTAGCTAGTAGTAAATAAAGAAGGTTATACTTATAAGAGATAAAGTAAGTAAAAACTTACCTTTTATAATTATACTTAAAGAAGGGGAAAATCTAGCTACTATTTTATTCTTACTAACTACTAATAACTCTACTAGTAATATAGTAGTTAATTTATTATTTAGTAGTAGTAGAGAAGTAAGCTTTTACCTCTAGTAACTATATTAATAATTATACTAGAGTTAGCTATCTCCTTAGCTATAGTATTATTACCTATTAATTAACTTATTATTACTATAACTACTATAAACTTCTTATATAATAAGAAGTATTAACTTAATACTATTATTATTACTACTGTAGTATAATAAGTAATTACTTATAATATAGTTAGTTAAATTAAAAGATTTTATTATTTAGTTTATTAAAGTTAATAGGTAATATTAGTAATATAAAGGTAGTACTAATAAGGCCCTTAAGTAGCTCTAAAGCTTATTATTTAGCCTTATAGTAATATAGTATATACTAAAAGAGTAGTATAAGGAGAAAGATATATCTATATCCCTTATTAGCTAAATATAGAGTTTAATTAAGACTTTTATTTTTATATAGTAGTATTATAAGTATAGTAAATATAACTTTATTACTTCTAAGTAATAAAGTAAATTACTATATATTAAGTCAGATACTGTAAGTAGTAAAGTTAATAATTTATTATTCTTTACTACTACTATTAGTAACTAAATAAGTAACCTTAAGAATACGAGATTTAATTAGTTAACCTTACTCTAGTTATTATTATTATAGTACTAACCTTTATGGATACTAGTCTCTTTATATTCTTACCTCTGTAGCTAATTACTGCTTTTTCTCTACTTCTCTTCCTAAGTTAATATATCCCTTAATCTATATATAACTAATACCTTAAAGATAATAATAATAATACCTTTAACCTTAATAGATTATATAGTAATAAAGTTAATAATCTAATTAAAGTAGTAGATAATAAGTTATTAATAGTATTATATAATAGTAATAAAGAGTAATAAAGTAATAAGAAGTAATAATATAGTAAAGCTAGTAGTAAGTAAAGTAGTAAGGCTAAATAAGTAGTTACTTAAGGAGGATTTCTTTTAACTATTAATAATATATATTTTTTCCTTTTACTATTACCTTAATAGTAATACTTTCTTAACTATAGAGGTAACTTTAACTTTATTTTTATTAATAATAACTATACTAATATTAATTAATCTTTTATTATTAAATATATACTATATACTATTAAAGTTAATAAAAGAATAGTAAAAATAACCTTCTATGTATTTTATTTTATACCTAACCTCTACTATATAGTTATAAAGTAGTTCCTTAAAGTCTTGTATATCCTTTATATTTCTATTCTAAATAGAATACTGCTTATAAAGAAGCTTCTTAAGATTATTAAATACCTCCTTAATAGGGTTAAAGTTAGGTAAGTATAGTAATAGATATAGTAAGTATATACTAGCTAATTTATATACCTCTTAAATATCTTATTAGTAGTAAAAGCTAGTATTATCTATTATAATAACTAACTTTATAGTAAGAAAGGTACTATACTTAGGTAGTACTCTCTTTTAAATCTATACTAAAAACTTATTACTATTAGTTATACCTAGGTATATTAATATATTAAAGATTCTATCTACTATAAAGGTTAATAGGACTTAATACTACTACTTATATTTAAGTTTATTCTTATAATAAGGTACTAGGTCTTTTAATACCTAGCCTATCTTTTATATACTAATATACTTATCTATACCTAACTTATTAATAAAGATTAATTACTTTAAGTAATATTAATAAATAGTATATACCTAAATATATTATAATATATTATCTCTTTAAGTAATAATAATATAAATAGATTTTAATAACTACCTAGTATTTTAAAGCTACTAATTAATTATTAACTTATAAACCTCTATAGTATATTACTTATAAAGGAAGTCCTATATCTCTTTAAAGCTAAAGTTATTATAATATATAAGAAGCTTTAATAACTTATATAGTTACTATACTTCTAACTTTATATAACTTAGCTTACTTAAGGTATATACTCTTACTTACTCTATTATTTTATACTAATATTACTATTATT
The DNA here is from genome assembly GCA_016618095.1 of Colletotrichum echinochloae. NCBI lineage: Eukaryota > Fungi > Ascomycota > Sordariomycetes > Glomerellales > Glomerellaceae > Colletotrichum > Colletotrichum echinochloae. Next base: position 4,547,778 of record JADEZT010000008.1, read on the forward strand.
TAACTATATATATACTATAACCTATCTATACTATAATCTTAGTATCTATTTTCTTCTCTAAAATCTCTAGTATTTATACTAACTTCTTCTAATTATTCTTATTTAGTTATAGTACTATTATATTTATTCAATTTAATATATAACCTCTTATTTTATCTTTTATCTTATTTAATTAAGAGTAGTAATAGTAATATAAGAATATTATAGACTTTAGAGGCTTTAGGGGCCTAAGGGCTAAGAGGCAATCTAAAGGCTAAGAGGTAATCAAGCCTTCTTATTTCTATTAAGCTACTACTCCTATTAGAGTCTAAGATTTAGTTAGCTAGCTAATAAATTAACTAGTAAAGAGCCTTATATAGGTCTCTAGGGCAAGGATATTATAAACTTTAGAGCTTATATAGCTTACTTACTCTTATATACTATAATAATAAGTAATAAAGCTATATATTAGTATAGTCTATATAATTTCTTTATTAAGGTAGTAGGAGGGCTAAGAGGTATTAATTGCTAATAAATTAACTAGTAAAGAACCTTATATAGGTCTAAATAGCCTTACTTTTAGCGTTAGTAGTAGGTAACTTTAAAAGAGGGACTACCCAATGTTTGGATATGGCAGATTTCTGAATCTGGCAGCCAAAAATCGCAATTTTTCATGGGGTTGCATTGGTGGGTTGCTAACGCACAGACGAAAAAGTAGGTTTTCGACACTGCCAACGCAACAGACTGTACCTGCCTTGCAGGCCCATCCATACCTCCTCTCACGTCGAGATCTTCAAGAGCGAGCGATCATTATTAGCGCCAACAGACTAGTAGATGCATTCGTGGGGGCTATGAGGGCTGGCGTGCTGTCACTGTAATACGCCGTCTACTGTCAAGTTTTGGCTCATCTTGCGCCATATCAGCGGTCCCATGACACACACGTAACTCGCCGGTGACGCGCGAGAGTCTGGCCAGCGTCCTCCCATCCAGCTAAATGGCTGCTCGATGGCCCGTCCATGAGCGGCCGAGACAGGCAACCAATGAAATGGCTTAGGCCATTGTCATTGCTCGGGAGGCCTTCCAGGTAAGCAGGGATGTGTTGCTCGGGGTTGTCACGACTCACGACTCACTTTACCCCCCTTCTTCAGAAGGTGGAACGACGTCATCAGCCGTCGCAATCCTCCAAGTACCGCACGAGACGTCTCATCTCATATGTAAGCCACCAACAACGATAGTTTATAAACAGCTCACCGTCCTACTCTCTTCCACCCCCTCTCCCTTATTCAGACAACACAAACTGAACCAGATACTTGCAAATACCACTCCACAACAAACAAACCATACATTCAAGATGGCCGACAAGGTTAAGGAACTCGTCAACAACATCACCCAGGGTGACGTATGTGCACACAGAACGAGCTGAGGACGAATGAACACTAAGCTGACTTACGAGCAGAACTCCGACAAGGAGAAGCAGTTCAGCACTCAACCTATCAACGAAAGCGGTGCATCTGACCCCAAGTTCGCTGCGCACCAGGCACACCCCGGTCCTGCGGTCCCCAAGGACTTCAATGCCCAGGAGGAGGGCACCAAGGAGGAGCGCCGGGCTAAGGCAGAGGCTTTGAACAAGTAAAAAAACAACCCCCCGCCATTACGCTGCATCGTTCAGATGCTTGATGATGTATGACCAGTCATGATTTGTAGAACATGGGAATGAAAAGGGCAACACCTTTCAGATACTTTGGAAATGGCCGGCTTATATCGTCGTAACGCTGTAAACAAATATACGAACAAGTGCCCATACAACCTGAAACTCTCAACGTGACCTGGACTCCCCGGTCAAGCGCGACCACGCAGTTTTCAATAGAGTTAAAACTACATCTACAGTCTTACAGAGTCATGGAGAAGGATCTACCCCAAGAAAAGAGTATGCTCAAAGCTATTGCCAAGTAGATGGTTGACGTGCGTCTACTCTATGCTGTACCCATGCGACTTGGGCTTTGGGGGAGGGCGTTGACACTTGACAATGCAAAGGTTCCACAGTCCAGCGCAGTTGGCAGTTGCGCGTCCACAATGACGACAGATTTCCTCCTCATTCCATGTGGCGGTGCAAAGTTCCATTCTGTGGCTGGTGCGAGTGGCTACCCAGGCTAGGTAAGTACGTACCAGGTAAGTCTGCGGGGAGAGAAACAGGGAGAGAGGCCCGGGCCTTAGCTGACGCCCGAGCAGAGCAGCGCCCGAGAGAGGGAAACATCCTAGCCGGCTTCCACTGAAACGAACGACTCAGCCACCTGCCACGGCCCAGGGGCCGGTTACGAGTCCCTCCGCTGGGCGTACGCAGCGCTGAGGTGGGCGGGCTGCGTAAGGGTGGTTTGGGTTGGCTGACACCTGAGTGAGTCCGTCCATCAATCGTTCACCATTCCTCCTCTTCCTACCTACGAGTAACATTGTCCCATTCGCATACACACCCGCAACCACCACCACCAACACCACCACCAACACCACCACCCGGGCCTTACCCTCACACGGCATAAGCTTCTCCTCACTCAGCCTTCCCGGGAGCCTTCCTACGATTTCCTTAGGCCCCCCCCCATTGAGTGATGCGAGTCCGCATTTCTTGAAACGCCCCCGGACCCGGAAGCTCTGGCATCTTTGACCACAAGCTTATTGTCTCCTGCGCAGCTTTGCTTTTTTTGGACGCAGAGTGGCTGCCTCACTTACTATTACTGATTGCATAGTACGGACATTCATCGTACTGTGCTTTTCTTCCCACCACATCCAACAGATTGCCTCTGTCGACTTGTCCCACGGACCTTGTCCACTTCGCTACTGAAAGCGACTGACCTACGAACCGCCGTCCCGAAAGAGGAGGTGTCTTGCCTGTCCAGACTAGTCACCACCTACCAACTAAGCGCCACTGGATATTGCCCACACACGCGTACAACGTAAACCGCTGCGACCAAGGTGGCTGTTGCCTTCGCTGCCGCGGCTCCTGCAAGCACACGAGCCTGTCCATCAACTTCACCTCGTCCCAATTCCCAATTCCACCTCGATTTCAACTACATACGAGCCACGCGACCTCGCTCTCTCAACCGTTTCGACTCTCCCCGCTTCCTCTGACCCCTCACCTCCGCCATCATGCCGTCGGTATTAAGCGACGAAGATAAGGAGACTGTAAAGCGCTTCGTCCCCAAGCAAACGAACAAGATCCAGGCTGTAGCTGTCGCCAGGCTATACGTTGCGTACCCGAATCCTGGAAAATGGACCAACACGGGTGTTCAGGGCGCTATTGTCCTATCGAATGATCTCGTGGGCAACACGTATTGGCTGAAGATGGTGGATATCTCAGTAAGTTGCGCTTTCTGGGCTAATGGATTCCTCCCTGACATCAATGCAGTCTGGAAACCGTGGTGTCATTTGGGATCAGGAGATATTTGACAACTGGAACTACAACCAAGATCGTACATTCTTTCACAGCTTCGAAATCGAAGAGTGCCTCGCTGGTCTGTCCTTCGTCGACGAGAAGGAAGCGAAACAGTTCAAGAAGAAGATGGACGACAGAGAAAAAAACGCAAGCAGAGCCACGAGATCGACTCCTTTTGGAGGGGCTGCCCAATCCTCAGGACACAAACACGGGTTGCTTGGAGGTCTCTTCGGCAGCCGACACGCCTCAGCCCCTACCCCTCCAGACTCTCCGCGATCAAATTTGCCCCACGGCCGAATGCCATCTCTGGGGGGCACGAACGGCCACAGCTCCTCGGAATTCGCTGTTCTTGATGCCTTCGATCCTCAGTGGCGAGAGAACTTTGGAGAAGACCTACGAGACAAGGGCTTGACGGACGACTTCATCAAGGAGAACCAGGAATTCATCGTTGAATTTTTGAAAGAAGAACAAGAAAAGCTGATGGCTGGCTCCCGAAGCCATGCCCCTCCCCCCCCTCCTCCTCCTCCTTCAACATCCTATTCAAACGGCATCGAACCCCGGAACTCACGCGCCCCTCCTCCCCCGCCGCCGCCCTCAGGTGGAGGGCATTCGGACAGTCCACGGGTACCGCCCCCTCCACCTGCACCCAGACGAGGTGCCGCGCCTGCTCCTCCGCCTGCCAGGAGATCCGGCAAAACAGAGCCGCCCGCTGTCAATAGGGAACCGACACCCCCGAGCGAGTCTGCTGCGCCGGAGGCTCCAAGAAACCGATTCGCTGTGCCGCCGCCGTTACCAGATGCTGGCAAGCTTGCCCATGCTCTGGGAGGCTCGGTCAATTCCATTCGTGGACCCGCAAGTTCCGGACCGCCTCCCCCACCTCGACCGCCGAAAACGCCTATGCAAGAAGAGGAGAGGGCTGCCGGCCACCGATTTGGAGTACCGCCGGCCTTCTCTGGATCTCGTCAGCCCCCACCCACCCCGGCTCGGGGGTCTGTTCCGCCGCCGCCTCCTCCCCGTGCGGATGTTGCTCCCCCACTCCCCCCGAAAGGTCCGGCATCCGAGGCGCCTCCGTTGCCGCCGCCATCTTCACGACCTGTGCCGCCGCCTCCCGCAGCTGGCAATCCTCCGCCTCCGCCTCCATTACCATCATCAAGCGCACCCCCGCCACCTCCACTACCCAACTCTCCGCCGCCTTTGCCCACATCAAACGCACCTCCTCCGCCGCCGTTGCCGTCATCAAACGCCCCTCCGGCACCTCCATTGCCACCATCGTCCAACGCACCCCCCGCCCCGCCTCCACCGCCTCCCGGAATGGGCGTTCCTCCCCCCCCTCCTCCCATGCCCAACAGAGACTCTGGCTACTCATCAAGCGTCCCCGTGCCTGCTCCGGATTCTTCACGTTCGGCCGTGCTAGGCGACATTCAGAAGGCTGGCGGTATCAGAGCTTTAAAGAAGGTCGATAGAAGCCAGATTCGCGACAGAAGCGCCGCGACAGTTGGCGGCAACAGCGACACGGGGCCGCATGGTAGTGGCTTGCCTCCGACTGGAGTCGCGCCGGGCGGTGGTGGTGACATGGCCAACGCACTGGCCGCTGCATTGCAAAAAAGAAAGGAGAAGGTCAGCAGAAGCGGTAAGTCAAGGCCACCCCCGTGTTCGTTGTGTCGAGCCGAAACTAATGCCTGGGCAGATGACGAACGAAGCGACAACGATGACTGGTAAAGCATCCGAGGACCCGTAAGTAATTGATAAGGCAGGAAGAACCATAGGGCAAGGCTAGGGATCATCGCTACACTTTGTCGAAACTACAAACCAAATCATTATACCTTCAAATGGCCACCCAGGTGGCAGCTGCATCCTCAGGGATGGGGTGGGCTGGTGTGATAGGCTGGATCATGTATTCTCTCGTCTCCAAGGGAGGCTCCAGTCGGATGGTGGCATTCAACGACTGGCGATTTGGTAGACATAACGAGTTTTGAAGCTAACTCGTCGACCGGGTGGGTGTAAAGAGTCTGGAATCAAACAATATCACAACTATTCATATGAAATACGGAATTACAAAGGCCATGCAGTATTCAAAGGGTGTCTGCTAACTCTTTGGAGCGCGGTCCGAAGACCCCATACCAAGCGTTAATTAATCAGGCGCAGGCAAAAGTAAGTCTATCGTCCAGATGATCCGACGAGCCATGACGTCTCTCCCACCATGGCCGTCCAACGCACCACCCTTAACACCTTGACTGTCGCGGAATCCAGCGGTTGACAGTGACGACGGCCGCCGGATTTGAGAGAGAAGACAGCGTTCCCACCCTCGGCCTTGCAGCAGAAGACGGTCTGTTGAGAGATGGGAAGGGTTCGGGGCTTTCTCGACACACACGCAAGCGCGGGAGGAAAAAGAGCAACGGACATGGAGACGGCATAGTTTTAAATGTCGTCAATGTCGACGTCCTTCTTGCCGCCAGCACCGCCAGCAGCCTCGTCGTCGGACTCCTCGGAATCGCGGTCATCGTCGAACTCGAAGTTGCAGTCGCCGTCGCCGTCGGCGCCGTACGTGTCCGTCTCGTTGATCTTTGCGGACTCGGGCAGCTCGCCATATGCCTTGAGGGAGCGGGCCTCGTCGGCGGTGTATTTGAGGATGACGTCACCCTTGTCGTCCTGGTACTCACGCAGGGACAGCAGGATAATGTCTCCTTGGTTGATCCAGACCTTCTTGCGGAGCTTGCCGCGGATGTTGGCGAGGCGCTTGACGCCGTCGAAGCACTGGGCCTCGAGGCGGCCGTTGCCAAGCATCTTTACGACCTGGGCATATTCTGTTGAGTTTCGAATCAGCCTAGTGTATAGACAAGGGACATCAAGTGGCGATGGAATGTCGTAGAAATTTTCTACTTTGTGTGGCGGTTCGACGGACGTAGGAACTGTTGGGACTAACCTTGGCCATCTTCTTTGAAGGTGAGCTCACGCTTCTCGTGGTCGGACTCGTTCTTGCCACGTCTGCGGTTCTTTCCTCCCTGTGTGGTTGTTAGACCTCTTGATCAAATTCCAAACAAAACTCCCCATCATCGTCGACTTCATCATCAAAAGTGTGTCGTGTTTCCAAGCAGGAACAAGGAGGGGGCGGGGTTCTTTGCGGGTCCTCCAACTCGACAGGCAGGGGGAGGGGTAGTTTTCGCAGCACCCGCTTAGGGAGTAAAATCCTCGAGGAGCATCAGAGGGGCGAAAAGTTCTAGACTGACCTTTCCCTTGTTCTTGGGCATCTTGGCTACTCGTGAGAATTCCGGTTCTCAGCGGTATGGGAAGGAGGAGGAGGTGGTGGCGGAAGGTTGACAGAGTAGGGAGGGGAGAAGAGAGCGAGAGTGGGCGGTGATGTTGACGGGGCTTTATTGTGCGCGAGCGCAAAATGGCTTTGGGCTTCTGCGGGCTATGCTTGGTGCTTTGCTGCTCGTTGATATGGAACAGGGGTATTATTTTGCTGGGCTCCTGTGGGCTGTGCTAGGTAGGAGGGGCGAATGAGGCTCGCCATGTGTACGCAGAAAGTGGTGCCAGTATGAGTCAAGTGGGGGGGGGGACTTGTTTTCTGTTGGCGACGGTAGCATTGTACTGTCACTACCTACCTAGGTACTCACCTACCTACGTATGTAATGTACCTAGTATACCTAGGTAGGTAGGTAGGTCCTAACGGAGAATGATGCGCTGAGTCCTGGCGTGTGGCTCACCCAGTGAATTGTGGAGCACTCAAAAGCCACAGCGACAAGAGCGCAGTCGTATAAAACACCTGCGATTCGTGGCGACGAACCCGCAATAGTGTGGTCTGGTTCTCGCTTACCTAAGACACTTCTGGAGAGCTTCCTAGGCATGCATCGCTTCGGTTATTTTCATCTTTCTGCTCACGCGGTTCCCTTGTTAGCGCCCCGGCGCAACATATTTGACTCTTGCCACCGCTGTTGACATGACAAACTAGGCGCTTTCCATCAGTTACCCGTCTTTTTCTGCCAAGGTATGACTGCTCACGAGCCGCCTTCAACAGAAATATCGTCATGAACCCGGCGCGACTCCAACATGTGACTGGCATCCTTCAGCAGCTGCCGCTGCGCAGCGCTTTCCTACCATCACTCGCCAAGTACTCTAGCTCAAGGTGCAAAGCTTTATGGCAGCCGGCCGCTCCTAGCACCGACCTAGCCCAAGTACCCGAATTCAACAAGTCCAAAAGCCTCGACGACCTCGAGAAGGTGCAACTGTCGCAGCACTGGACGAAGATCTTTGGCGAGCTCGACATCGGAACACAGGCCAACGACTACCAAGCGATACGCATTCCAGAAAATCTGAAGGCAATACGTCTGATCCGATTCAGAGCATCGAGGCGACATGTGATGAGAGCCTTCGACACGGGCTACTTCACGGAGCACAAGTACGAGCATCCAAAGGCAGTCCTGATGAGGGACTACTATGAGGAAGACAAGAAAAATAAACCCCTATGGTTGTGGTTTTACGGCTTAAATTCGATCGACACGCCGGCCGTCGTGAGCATGGCTAAGTATCGAATGAAGCTCGCGCTCCACGCCGCCCTCAAGGACCGTGGCTATGACGCGCAGGGTCGAATTATTGACCCTGAGAGTAAGACGGGGATAGGCACCACCCTTCGTGGCGACCTGAAAGGAACGATCGCTTGTGTCGCCAGGTCTCCGAGGGATGTCGTCAAGATGCTGCCGAAGAGGGAACTTCGCCTTGCGATGGACGCCGTCGTAGCCGCCTTCATTCGCACCCTCGAGATAAGGCAGATGAAGATGAAGGAAAATCGTCAGGGCAGGCCGATAAGGAGCACCCTTTCGCGGGGACCTCGCCCCTAGAAGACGGGCGTACGAAGCAGAAACGGCTTCAGGGGAGGAAACTCAATACGCAAACTTGGAGGTGGCGAAGTTTGTCGGCCTCAGAACCGGCCCGGAAATGAACATTTGCCGATGGGAGCGATTCTGTAGTATGAGGAGATGTCAGCCATGTCTACGAATGTGTAAAAGGCTCTCCGACCATCAAAGGCTTCGAGCCACTGTCACAAGACACATATTATACCCCCTATATATATAGCACAATTAGCCTCACCGCCTCAGCGACGCATTGTCCAGAAAGAGCCTATCAAACCGGCTTCGAAAATACGAATGATGGTTCACTCAATCTTTCCAATCGCTTCGAAGAGTCCTCGTAACAGCATACTAACGAAGTCTACTCGGGCGAGTAATAATAGTACTCCACGCAGGTGATGATATGTATGTGGTCAAGCACAGGCCAGGGTACGTACCCGAGCACCGTCTGTTCCTGAGCCAATGTGGAAGTTGTTGGCGACGAATCACATCGCTAGCGCAGAGCTGCCAGCCGAGACGTCTGGAGCTGCCAACCTAACAAATCAACTGTGACTGGCGTTGCACCTCTAAACCAGTACATGTCCCGCCTACACGCAGACATCACCTTGACACAAGTCTTACTGCCACCCTTCAGCCAACTGAAGCGATCATCAGCCGGAGCTACGAGTAGTGAAGGACGGACCGGGAATCGACGGTTGGGCGACCTAGGCGATTGACTGCTTGGCTCGGCACAAAAACACCTACTTAACGTACCACACTACAGGACGATAGACGTACTCAGCCCGCTATGCTCGTCTCTCTAACCGTCGGCAAGGTCGACGCCGGCGTCACGGTGCTTTTGACGCCGGACAAGCGCCTGGTACGTTGTCCCCGATGCGTATCCGATGCTCGCGATGGATAAGGGGGCTTCTTTCTCCCTAAGAGAGCCCTGACGTCTACAGACCCGGGTCCGCCCCTTGACGCTCCATACTAACGATGCCTTCCAGATCGAGTTCCCTTCCATCCTCCTCCCCCCCAATATCTCCTCCGGTAGCATCGTCGACATTACCGTCGCCCGCAACCTGGGTTCAGAGGCAAAGACCGAACACGCCTTCCGCGAGCTCCAGGACCGCATCTACTCCGCCTTCGGGGCCAGCGCGCCCACCACTCCCGTCCTTCGCTGCCGCAACGCGACGCAGACCTCCGTCGTCCTTGAGTGGGACCCGATCGAGCTCGCGACTGCCGACCTCATCTCCCTCTCCTTGTACCGCAACGGTCAAAAGGCCGGCAGCATTCCCCGCCCGCTGCAGATGCACAGCACTAAGATCAGTGGCCTCGCTGTCGATACGGAGTACACCTTCCATCTTATTCTACGCACCACAGCCGGTACCTTGAGCTCCGACAAGGTTATCGTTCGTACCCACAAGATGACGGACCTCAGTGGCATCACCATCACTACGGGCATTATGCCTGCCGCAACGAAAGAGGCGCTGACCGCTGCCGTCGACCGCATCGGCGCCAAGATCGTCGACAGCGTCCGCATCGATACGACGCACTTCGTCACCACCGAGGGCCGCGGCCTGGCATGGGAGAAGGCCGTTGAGACAAACATCCCCGTCGTCCGGCCCGAGTGGGTCGAGGCGTGCGAGAAGAACGGGCGCATCCTCGGTGTGACCAAGTTCTACCTTGACGCCCTCAGGCCCGGACCCGCGACCGACGAGCTGCAGCAAACGCCGACTCCACCCCAACCACAGCAGATCCCTCAGATTCAGAAGGAGCTGCCGACGTCCCCGGCTGTCAACACGCCTGAAAACAACTACGAGGCGGCCGCCACGTCTGCCAAGTCGCCCGAAGGCGAGAGCGAGAAGCCCGCATCCAGGGCGGAGGATGACGAATCTTCCGGCGACGAGGAGAAGGAGTCGGAGCAGAAGAGGATCGCAGACCAAGAAGAGCAGAAGGTGCGACTGGAAGACAAGGACGAGCAGAGCCTCGCTTATCGGGCAAAAGTGGAGTCGGATTCGGGCAGTGAGGATGGTAAAGCAGAAGAAGACAACCCGAGCAAGGAGCAGAAGACTGGCACCTCCCCTGACGGAGCATCCTTCCAGGACGTAGCCTTGTAAGCCGGGCGTTGGGAGAACAAAGGTGTTGGCGGTTCCTTTCACAGCACGGAGTTAAGTAGATGTTTCGTGTCTAGTGTACGATTACCCATTTCTTCACGACACTTATAGACAGTTATCATGGAACGATGATGCTGAAGTTTGATTACTTTCGTGATGCCCGCCTCTGACAGACCCGCGCTGCCGGTGTTCGCCAGGGGGCAGCCATCTTTTCAGGGGAGCTTTTTGAAGCATCTTCTCTGTAAACGTTCCCTTCCCGGCGTACTGAACGCGGAGGGTAGGGGATCATGGCAAGATCTCCTTGCCCTGCCAGTCCCAAAACCGGCCGCGTCCCTCGACCCCAACTTCCTCCACCAAAACCTTGCACATCCTCTCGACCGCGAACTCTGGCTCGAACAGCTTCTCCTTGGGCACCGTATCCCAGAAGGCCTTGGAGAGCCCCGTCTTGACGGTCCCCGGGTGGTACGCCACAGAGATGGCCTTGTCGCCGCTGCGGGCACGGAGCCACAGGTCCAGCGATTTAGCCAGGGACGTGACGCCAGCCTTGGAGGCGCGGTAGGAGTACCACCCGCCCTTGAGGTTGTCCGAGGTCGACCCCACGCGCGCCGACATGGCAGCCCATACGGCGTGGCCCGGCGGTAGGCCCTTGGCGTCCCCGGACGACGACGAAGGGTCGAGAAGGTGGGCAGTCCGGCGGGGGAGGAAGGGGGAGAAGTGCTTCATCAGCATCATCTGGCCCAGCGTGTTAACCCGGAAGGTCTCAAGCGCCGCGTCGTACTCGACCTGCGCCGGGCTCTTCTCCGGGTGCAGGATCCCTGGGGTCGCGAGGGCCAGCCGGAGGTGGTGCGTGGAGTCGGGGAACAGGACGCGCGCCTCGCCGGCGGCGGCGGCGACGGTAGCCTCGTCCGTGACGTCGAGCCGCACGACCTTGAGGCGGGAGGCGAGGTCCTCCGTCTCAATGGCGGGCAGGGCAAGGGACTCAAGAAGGCGGTGCTTGGCCGACGTGGTGTCGGGCGAGCGGCAGGTCGCGAGGATCGGCGCGGCAGTCGTCCGTAAGAGGTGCCCGACAAGGTGGGCGCCGATGCCGCGGGAGGCGGGGGAGACGAGGATCCAGGGGCTGGACATTGCCCTTTTTTTTTTCTCTCTCTCTCTTGCCTGGTACCCTGTGCGTGAATTCGGGGAGTCAGAGTTTCTGAACAGGGTATCGCGGTACTTGTTTCACGGAATAGCTATTTTTCGCGCTGGTGGTTCACTCGGGGTGGCATGCAGACACGACTGTTGGGCAAGGAACGGACGAAGCTGGGTAAAGGGACCTAATCACATCAAATGAAGCATATACACACAATGTTCAGATCAGTGTTATGGACTACTTACCACAACACTCAGCTGTCGAACCGGGGGTTCTCCACAGGCCTCAGTCAAAGACATCATGACTTTGGGGCGATGGGGAGGAGCCGCTGCGACACACCCCCCCTCCATCATATGCAAGTCATTGTATGTAGAGAAAACAAGGGGGGTTCGACGACGTCATTGGCTACAGTCTGTTGCGTTGGCAGTGTCGAAAACCTACTTTTTCATCCATGCGTTAGCAACACCATCACCACTACCACCCTAGTTAGGGCCACGCAGGGGGGTTACCCTACTAAGTAACAACACATATTATATACTTTCACATAGATATTAAAGTTATAAATAGCTTTAAGAGATTATTATTATTATTATTATTATTAGTATATTACTAAAAAAAAAGGGGTTAAATACCTCTAGTAATATAAAGCTAGTATTACTAATATTACTAACTAATAGTATATAAGCTTATAAAGCTACTTATAAAATATTATTAGGTATTAGAATATTACTAATAATAAAAAATATATTAATTACTTAGCTTTTTATTAGTTATATAGTTATTATAAAAAGCTATATTATAAAATTATTAAAAAAGTTAATAATAATTCTTAAGATATTAAATATTAGGTTCCTAAAAGTAGTACCGGCTTCAGGGCTGGCAGGGCACCGGGTAGGGCCTGGGGGACACTGTGGAACAGAATAACGTTATACTAAAGGGTATATAAAAGGGGTTTTTATAATAGTATTAAGGTTTAAAGAGGAGATAGATTAGAATAACAGTTACTAGTAACCTCTAACTACCTCCCTACTAACTCCTTTACTTAGTATAATATAGCTTCTAATATGTTCTAATCTCTCTCTATTTATAGGTATACTAACTATTAGAGTAGTAATAGTACTAGTATAATTAATCTAATCCCAATTTATTACCTAGTAAGGCAGCCTAGTAATACAGTAGCTTATACTAGATACTAGTAGGACTATAGTAGAGAAGTAGTATATAACTAACCTTAATAGGTTAATAGAGGAGTAGCTAAGAGCCCTTCTTTATAACAAAGTAGCTAAGGTAAGAAAGAGGAAGATAATTAAATAGATCGTAGCCCTTAGAAATAGGGAGTCTATTAATAATATATATATAGCTAGTAGAGAACCTATAGCTACCTAGCTAGAGCCTAAGTGCCTATATACTAATACCTTTATTAAGTAGTTAGCCCCTATTTAATATAAGGGAGGTAACTAGAACAACCTTAAAGACTTTCTTTTTAAGTTATAAGGCTGATTCTCTATTACTAAGGAAGAATTTATAGCTAATAAAAGTAAAGTTTGGTTTATAGGGGCTTGCTTAGAGGGTAACCTATTATATAGCTAGAGGAGCTATGTTAACCTTTAGTATAATAGTAATATTAGTCTAATTACCTAGAAATAGATAGAGGCCTAGCTCTATAACAGTATTACTAATAATAATAATTAAGCCTTTAGTATAGCTATAAAGCTAGATAAAATATAGTAGAAATCTAAGTAGATATACTAGTGATTTATTAACTAGTATAAAATAGTTAAGGTAGAGATTCTAAACCCCTAACTAGAGAGGTAGTAAGTAGTCTATATCTTAAACTAACTACTTCTAGAATTATAAAGCTATATCCTAGTATATAGGCTACTAGCTACTTATTAAAAGCTAAATAATATAGTAAAGAGGGTAGAGATACTTATAAAGATATATACCAAGATAATAATAGAAGACTAATAAAGGCTATAAGAGAGAAGGAACTAGTAGACCCTAGCTATTACCCTAGCACTAGTATTAGCTACCCCCTTAGATAAATTAGAAAGGTAATAGTTAGTCTTAATACCTAGGGTAGCTATATATATACCTATACCTAAGCTATAGGTTAAGTAAGAATAAGAAGGGTATAGATAACTCTTAAGGTACTTCTAGGGCTCTCCTATATACTTTAACTATAGTAAGCTAGGGTATATATTAATAGAGTATATAAAGGAGAAGTACTATAAGTATAACTAGCCTTATTATATAAGTAGGTATTATATACTAGTAGCCTAGCTAGTAGCTATAGAGATTAATAGTATATAGATCCTCTAGAAAAAGGAACTATATTACTACTTTAAGGTAGACTTCTATATTAGAGTAGCTAGCGTATAGAGAAAAGAAAGAGCGTTAATTAACTCTAAGGTAGATAAGAATATTATATATTAGAGAATATTATATAAGAAAGTACTACTAGAGGTTTATAAGGAGAGAGCGGGGTTACTAGAGATATAAGGAAGCAGGGTACCTAACTATAGAGTAGTAGTATTAGTAATAGAAGTAATAGATAATATAGAGGTAAGAAAGGTATAGTTCTATACCTACTAAGTAAGTAATATAAGTATATATAATACTATCTTAGAGATCCCCTAGAGGTAAAAGGTATAACTAAATCTTAAGTAGGTAATAATTAGGTAGATTTACTTACTAAGAGAAGGCTACTTATAACTTATCTAGAAAAGAAAGGTATTAAAGAGAATATAAAGAGAGATAGTAATAATACTAGTATATAACCTATTAGTCTACTACCTATATATAGGGCAAGCTAAGGGTATACTAGAGCTACTACCTCACGTAGTAGAGACAGAAAAGGGAGAGAAGATAAAGGGATTTAAGCTACTAGAAGAATATTAAGAATAGGTATATATATTTAATATAAACCTAGTAGCTAAACTAGCTAGGGATAAAGGTTACTTCTATACTATTAACCTTAAGCTAGGGGTAGAACTACTATTTAGCTCTATCTACCCCCTTATAGAGAAAGAGTTAGAAGAGCTAAGGAAGTATATTAATAATGCACTAGGTAAGGGGTAGATCTAGCCCTTACAGAGCCCTATAGGGGCACTAATCCTATTTATACTAAAGAAGGGAGGTAAGTTATACCTCTATATAGACTATTATAGCCTTAATAAGGTTATAGTTAAGAACTATATACTACTACTACTAATTAGAGAGATCTTTAACTGCTTAGGAGAGGTAAAGTATTTTACTAAGCTTAACCTTAAGGATATATATTACTAGGTAAGGATCTATACTAGTAATAAGTAGAAAATAGCATTCTAGATATAGTATAGGTACTTTAAGTACTATATTATACTTTTTAAGCTAGTTAATATACTAGTAACCTTCTAAGTATATATAAATAATACCCTAGCTAGGCTAGTAGATATTACCTATATTATATACTTTAATAATATCTTAATCTTTACTAAGAATAAGGCTAGTTATATAGAGGTAGTAAAAGAGGTACTATACTAGTTAGACATTACTAGCCTATATACTAACCTAGAGAAATGTATTTTCTATACTAAGATAATTAGGCTTCTAAGGTTTATGGTATCCCTAGAGGGTATTACTATAGAGTAGGACTATATAGAGGTAATTGCATAGTAGCTACTCCCTACTAGTATTAAAGATATATAGGTCTTTCTTAGGTTTATAAGGTTCTATTAGTACTTTATTAAGAACTACTCTAAGGTATATACCGCTCTTATAGACTAACTAATAGCTAAGGTATTAGGGGAGAAAGTAATAACTAGAGAGGTAATTAAAGCCTTCTACAAGCTCTAAGTTATATTTACCTAAGCCTCTATCCTATAGCACTTTAACCTAGTACTACTAATATAGGTAGAGATAGATATATTAAACTTTATAATTAGGGCTATCTTATTATAGCTAGTAGAGAACTAGTAGTACCCTATTGCTTTCTTATCTAAGAAGCTAAAGGATACTAAACTATAGTATAGTATACTAGAGACTAAGCTACTTATAATCTAAGAGGTAGCTATATACTAGAGGTACTACCTCTTATATACCTAGAGTAGGATTATATTCTTAATTAACTACCTAGGGTACTACTATCTTACTAATAAGCTCTAGCTTAATAGTTAGTAGATAAGGTTACTTTAGAACCTATCCCTCTTTAACTTTAAGATTAATTACTAGCTAGAAAAGGAGAATGTAGCTAATAGGCTATTAGAGTAGCTAGACTATTAGCTCTTAGGTATAGAAGACTAAGAGGTATAGGGTATATTCCTAAAAAGCTTCCTAAGTAGGTTTACCTAGAGGGTAGTAGTAATTATTAGTAGTAGGTTAATAGGGGTATACCTATTACTACTAGAAGAACTTACTCTAAGCCTAGAGAAAGAAACTGTGGTAGTATAGTAAGCTAATAAGGTAATTACCTCTAAGGAGTAGTAAAAGCTAGGGGATAACTAGTTAGAGGGAGAGAATAAGGTCCTTAGGTATAAAGGTAAGGTAGTTATCTTAGAAGGGTATATATTAAGGATAAAGATTATAGTAGCGTTCTATAATAAGCTAGCTAGGGGGTATCTAGAGGTAACCTATATACTTAAAAGAATTAGATAGACGTTCTTCTAGAGATTAATAAAGAAGGATATAATAGAGTATATTTAGATATATATATAACTTATTAATAGATAAAGCTATACTACTACCTACCCTATTGAAAACTAGTGCTTCTACTACTATCTAGCTAACTATAAGAATAGGTTACTCTAGATTTTATTACTAAGCTACCTAAGTTAAAAGGATTTACTAGAAAGAGCTATAACAGTATCCTAGTTATAGTAGACTAACTTATAAAGTATATACTATATATACCTATATAAGAAACTTTAATAGCAGACTAGTTAGTATCCATTCTAGTTAAAAGGGTATTCTTGTGATTTAGTATCCTAGTAGTAATAGTATCTAGCTAAGGATCTCTCTTTACTAGCTGTTTCTAGTTAGTAGTATACTACCTACTAGCTATTAAGTAGAGGCTAAGTATAGCCTACTACCTATAGATAGATAGCTAGATAGAGTAATAAAACTAGAATGTTAAGTACTTTCTTTAGGCTTTCTATAGCTTAGAGTAGGATAATTAAGTAAAGTAGCTACTAATAGCTAAGTTTATTTATAATAGTACTTAGTATAGCACAATCTAGATAGTACCAGTAGAGGCCCTGATAGGCTATATACTATATAATGCAAATAATGTAAAGCTAGAAGGGGCCTTACTAATAGAGGTCCTATTAGTAAGAGACCAAGTATAGTAGCTATAGAGCTAGTAGGCTATAATCCTCTAGACACTAGAGATAGCTAATAAGAACTATAAGAGGTAGTATAATATAAAACAATCTATAGTAGTATTTAAGGTAGGAGAGAAGGTTTTACTATTAGTAAGGTTTATATAGTAAAAGTGCTTTATAAAGAAGCTCTTAGATAAGTATCTAAAGCTATTTATAGTTATATAGGTAGTTAATAGAGAAAAAGTATATAAGCTTAACTTAGAGATATAATACTATATTTATAATATATTCTTATTATTATAGTTAGAGAAGTTCTATAGAGTAGTAGTAGAGCTATAGGTAGTTTCTATTAAGAAGAAAGAGAAGGATATATACTAGGTAGAGAGAATAGTTATATATAAGGGCCCCTAGAGAAACTAATAGTATTAAATAAAGTAGTAAGGGTATAGAGAGAAGGAGAACTCTTAGAAACTATAGTAAAATATAATAAAGGAACTATAGTAGGATTATAAATAGGGGATTACTAGAGGCCTATTAAGAAGGAACTAAGTTAATAATTATATAGCTATGAGGTAGCTAGGTTTTATTATCCCTTTAGTACTAGGGCTAGAGAGTAGAGAGGCTTAAGGGCTAGGTATTCTAAGCCTAAGAATAAGTAACTAACTAAATAAACAGTAGAGAGGTGTTAGTAAAGCACTAGAGAGGTATATAAGAGGTACTAGAGCCTACTAGTTAGACTCCTCCTTATTATTATTAGTAGTACCTTTTCTAGGATCTAATCTACTAGCCTAAGAGTTAATCTTACTAGTGTACTAGAGGCTATTATTAGTACTATAAGGGAGTACTAGGGGGGTACTAGAGTAGAGAAAGGATATATAATATAGGTATAGGACTTAGTCTAGTTAGAGAAAAGGGCACTCTAGGCCTTAATAGCCTTAGTCTACTTATAGAGTATGATAAACTAGTCCTAAGCAGTAGTAGTAGCAATCTTAGTACTCTTAGCTAATAACTTAGCCTACTTAGCCTACTATTTTATAGTAGAGTAGGTACCCTTAAGAGTAAGGACCTTATACTAGTAGAGAAGCTACTCCTCCTCCTTCTATACTACCTTATGCTTAGTATTAGAGACTAATATATTAGAGGCCTTTATCTAAAGGGCTTTTAGGCCTATAAGCTAAGCTTTCTTAATCTCCTCCTAAAAAGGGTTAGGCTAAGGAGTACTAGGGAAGTATAGGGGTATATATATACTTATAAGGTAGTAGTAGGAGTAGGGGTTAGTCTCTTTATAGAGGTCTTTAAAAACTACCTTAAGGGTAAGGGTAGTAGTAGTAGTAGTATATAAGGCCTATTATAAGTTAGTAGTAGATTAATAGCTATAGAAGTAATAATAATAGGGAGAGGATATGTTTATAGAAATGTAAGGGTTTACTATGCTAGCTAGTATAGTAAGAGTACTTATTACTAGTAGCTAGAATAGTTAGAATAGTAGAAAGGTAGTAGAGGGGTACTAGAGAGATAAGTATATACTCTAGGTCTTAATATAGTAAAGAAGATAGGTAATAGTATCTTTTATATTAGGCTACTACTTTACTATAGCCTAAAGGTAGTAATAGTAAGAGACCTTATATATAATAGTAGGGTTAATAATACTAGAAGTATTAGAATAGGTATTGTTAGTAGGAGAGGCTACTAGGGGGGGACTGGGGGGGGTGCTAGAGCTACCTAGGATAGTAGAATTAGCAGGAGGTATAGAGGATATAATAGTAGTAGTAGAGGAGTAGCTAGTACTAGTACTACTACTAGTATTACTGTTACTAGTACTATTATTACTACTATAGTAGTAAAGGTATAATAAAAATAAAAAAATAATAATAATATAAGAATATTATAAAGAAAAAAAGAAAAAGAAGGAAAATAGGTAAAAAGTAAAAAAGAGAAGGTAAGCCTAGCTATTTTACTAGGTAGTATATATATAAGTAAGTAATAATAGTAACTCTAGCTTATAAAGAAATAATAATACCTCTAAAAGAAAAAAGAGGTAGAAAGTATTAGAGAGGTATTAGTACCTCTTTTATTACTATAAAGTATACCCTTACTATTATACTAAGAATAATATAACTTAGGGCTTAGCTACTAGAGAAATAAAGGTATAAGTAATAAAAGCTAACTATACTACTTTATAGATAATAGAATACTAAGCTATAAGAGAGAGAAGGGAGTAAGTAACTAAAGTAGTACTATAGGTAGGTAAGGTACCTCTGTAGTAGAGTAGGTAGCCCCTTACTAATAGTAGTAAGAGCCTAAGACTTATGCCCTAAGTATAGGATAGCTAGGCCTAGTAAGGTACTAGGGGGGCTATTAGCTATACTAGGCTGCTATAGAACAAGAGTAAGGCTAAGGGTAGATAGTTAGCTAGAGAGATAACTACCTATCTAGCAGTCTACTAAGCCTAGTAGAGTTCCTAGACTCTTCTAAAGTACAAGCAGCGTTATAGGTAGGGTACTGAGGTACTAATAAAGGGGCTAATTGATTAACTACTAGGTCCTAAGAATAGGACCTCAGAGGGGGGGGGATTGTATTAGGTTTCTAAAAGTAGTACTAGCTTTAAGGCTAGTAGGGCACTAGGTAGGGCCTAGGGGGTACCGCGGAACAGAATAATGTTATACCAAAGGGCATATAAAAGGGGTTTTCATAATAGCATCAAGGTTTAGAGAGGAGATAGATTAGAATAACAGTCACTAGTGACCCCTAACTGCCCTCCTACTAACTCCTTTACTCAGTACTACACAGCCTCTGACAATAAAGCTGGTCCTGGAGAACATGGCCTAGTTCATCAATACGCAATCCTTCAGCCTACAGGATCTCGCTTACACCCTGCTCAAGGAGCAATCCATTCTACCGTTCCGTCGTTCAATCGTCGGGAGCGACAGAGAGAGCCTCCAAGCTGCTCTCAAATCGGCCATGGATGACAGCAAGGTCTGGACCGACTTCAGCACCGACGCTAAGGGCAAGCCTCGCGTCCTGGGCATCTTCACCAGACAGGGCGCCCAGTGGCCAGGCATGCTCAAGAGACTCCTGGTCGGCCTGCCGTATGCTGCGCGCATCGTCCACAACCTCGACAAGGCGCTGGGAACGCTGCCGGAGAAGCACTGGCCATCATGGACGCTCTACGACCAGTTCATTCTGGAAGGCGACGCCTCTAACGTCAGACACGCTAGCTTCTCGCAGCTGTTGTGCTGCGCCGTGCAGATTGTTCTAGTGCGGCTTCTCTCTGCCGCAGGCATCCAACTAAGCGCCGTTGTTAGACACAGTTCTGGCGAGATCGCCTGCGTATTCGCAGTAGGCTTCATTAGTGCTTCTTAAGCTATCTAGATTGCCTACCTTTGCAGTATTATCTCTGCTAAGTATATGTCTTTACCCTTAGGCTAGCCTAGCGCTATGCTAGCTATAGGTATATCCTATAATAATACTAGGGAGCTCTATAAGGTAAAAGCTTTTAAGGGCTAGGTCTATATCATAGCTAGTAACTCCTTAGATAGTATTACTATCTCCAGTAATCTAGATATAATTTAGTATATCTAGAGTATTTTAGACAATAAATTAACCTTTATAAGGCTTTTAAAGGTAGATAAGGCTTACTACTTATATTATATAGTCCCTTATATAGTACTATATATCTAGCTCCTAGAGAAATATAGCTATACTATTACTAATTCTTAACTATTCTAAACTAGCCTAGTTTATTATTTACCTATCTATAAGAATAATAAAGAGATAACCTTGGATAATACTACTACTAAGTATTAAAAGAATAACCTTATATCTCTAGTCTTTTTCTCTTATACTATTTAAAGAACTACTATAAGCTATTAAGACCTATAGTATATTATAGAAGTTAGCTACTACCTTACTCTCAAGAGACCCTATCTTATTACTATTAAGAATATTCTCTAAGGGAGTAAGTTACTATATACTAGATACTTTAAATAAGAAGGTAATAATTATTACAGCTAGATTCCTAATAGTGGGTTTTTTACTAAAGTATAGCTAAGGCTGTGATAATAATTAATAGTGTTGTACTTACTAGCGTTCTTGCTGATGTATTAGTTACTTGGTAATTAGTTAGGTAGTCAATAGACAGGTAGTAGCTCATATAGCTCAAGAAGTGGTTCAAAAAGATAAGTATGTATAAGGAGTCTGAAAGTTATCTAAGGATATTTCATAAGTTAATTACTAAAGAGCTATAGAAGTCTGCCTTAAGTATGTCTAAGTCTATCCTATATATAGTCTTGTATCCTAGCGTTCTCTATAGATATATTAGATATGTTACTATCTAAGCTATCTATGGATCTGTTAGATATGTTACTATTTAAGCTATCTACCCTTGTTATTATATTATTACATGACCTATACTATAGTTCTTCTATATCTAGAGGAGTTATCTATCTAACTATCCTCTTATTTATATAAAGGCTGTACTACCTATGCTTCCTACTTAGCTAGTAGGGCTGTATTACTTATAACTTATTAGGTTATAATATTAGGTCTTCTCTTAAAAGGTCTTGTTCTTAAGGCCTATAAGTAGGTTATGTCCTCTTAGGCTAGGGAGTGTTAAACTTACTTCCTTCTTTAAGGCTTATATTATATTAGGTTATATAAATAAATAAAAGGCTATTAATTTATCTAAGAAATGTCTTACTAAAAAGACTGTTAAAAAGAATTCTTTGCTTTTTACTATCCTTTAAAGTGCTATTATTATACTAACTTATTCTTACTATAAGAGTAGGGGATACTCCTTATATAAGGTTTCTTCTTCTAACTCTACTTATTATACTGAATGTATTTAATAAGGTTATGGTTGCTATGATATCCTTGGTATTAGTGTGACTAAACTTTGTAATATTACTACTTAATACTAGAAGTTAGAGGATAAATTATAGGCTATAGAGGACAAGGTTCTTTATCTCTAAAAGTAAAAGAAGATATAGTTTAAGAAAATGATACACGCGGTATGCTAAGGTATTAATAGTATTAAGGAATTAGAGTGGATAGAGAAGGAGGAGGTAGAGGTAGAATAGTATTAACAGGAGGAGGCCTAGCTACCTTTTACTAGTTCTGACTGTCTTCTTGTGGAATTTATTGGGGAGTGGGATGCAGTTTATTCTAACGTGGTCTTATCTCCTTCCTTACTAGCTGAGTTTGGTTTGTTAGGTTCTTAGTCTCCTATTGAGAGTTGTGGTACTCCTGGAGTATCTGTTAAGAGTGCTAGAGGTTCTTAATTGGTTTCTATGAATTATCCTTATACCTATAGTTTTTCTACTTAATAAGGTACTGTTTTTTATTATTCTTATAGTATTCATTAATAATTCTTTTAACTTTGTACTCTAGTTTGTTTGACTTTATAATAATGTAGTTATTAGTATTTAATCTATATAGTACTAGCTTAAGTAGTGTGATATAGAAGACTAGGTAAATTTTTATTATATCTAGTAAGTTAAGTTTGTAGTTAATATCTAAAACTTTTTATAGGATTTTAAAAGGTCCTAATTTCTTATAGTTGAGTTTATTACTAGGCTGTTTAGTTTTAATATTTTAGCATATAAGGTATATACTATCCCCCTCTTTAAAGGTTAGTCTCTTAATCCTTAAAGGGTTGTTATATTTCTTTATTTGTTATCTGATGAATTCTAAATCTAGGGCTGCTTTACTTTGAATTTCTCTGAGTTTGGTAATATTAGCTATAGCTTTTAGTGCTTGTAGTCCTTTACAAGGTTCTCTATAGGTAGTTAGTTTAAATCTATAGTTTAGGTAGAATAGTAAGTTTTTAGTGCTTTCTCTAATAGTACTATTATAGGTGAATTAGGCTATAGGTAGTAGTAGTACCTAATTATCTTAGTTATAGTTAATATAATATTAGAGATACTATTTAAATATTTAGTTAATTCTTTCTATTTATCTATTAGTCTATAGGTAGAAAGAGGTAGATAGTTTATAGTTTAAACTAAGTTATAAAATTAGAGATTTCTAAAACTTTAGGGTAAATAGTTTATCTCTATCTAATATAATTTCTTTGAGTAAGCTATAATTACTAATAATATACTTAAGGAAAGTATATATAAGGTCCTTAGCTATGCTAGCTTTGAGGTATGGGATAAAGTAGGCGTACTTTGTGAGTCAGTTAACAATAATAAGAATGTTATTGTACTATATCTTTATAAGTAGTTCTTTTAACTTAGGTAGTTTGATAATAAAGTCTAAAGAGATTAAGTACTATGCCTCTAGGGGTACTAGTAATAGTTAAATATGCCAATATAGCTTATAAGGGCTGTTCTTGCTCTTTTTATATAGCTTATAGTCCTTAATTGCTAAAGCTACTTGTTCTTATATGACTTACTTATTATAATATTATTAAATTCTTTTAAAAGTTTTTATTACTTCTTAGTATCTATATGCTCTAGTGCTGTATATCTTGCGTATCTAGTTATCTATTATTCTTCTAGTTGTACTAGTATTAACATAAGTGCTGATTATAATAAGTTTCTGCGCTGGAATGATGATGTCACTGTTCTTGTTATGCTTAAGGATGACTTGTGTTTCCTCTGGTACCGGGACTTCAAGGTCCGGTTATTGGCTAAGAGCGTTAGCTCTTCTGTTCTCTGTTCCTTTTGCAATAGATGATCTTAAAGTTATATTCTAATAGGAATTCTAACTATTAAATCTATTATTTATTTAGGACTTTAGAGGTTATAAAGTATATAAGTTTTTATAATCTATATATATAATTACCTAATGCTTTATTTCTAATAGATATGGTTTTTATTTATAGAATGCTTTAATAATTGCTATAAGTTCCTTGTTATAGATCTAATAGTTCAGCTCTGGTCTATAGAATGCTTTTGAATAGAATGCGCATAGGTGTAGTTATCCTTTTTTATCTTATTATCTAAGCTGTCCTCCTATGGTGAAGTCTGAGGTATTGGTCTTAACTTCAAAGGGTTTGTCTAGGTCTAGGATCTTAGTAACTAGTTCTAATGTAAAAAGGTTTTTAACTCTGTTAAAGAATTTATTGCATTCTTCTATCTACTTAAATTCTATATCCTTATGTATAAGTTATTACAATCCTCTAACATAGGTTATATAATTCTTAAGGAATTATTAATAGAAGTTAATAAATCCTAGAAATAATTAAACTTCCTTAACATTAGTAGGTATTAGCTAGTCTCTAACTACTTTAACCTTCTTATCTTATATTTAAATCTCTCCTAGTATAATAGTAAATCTAAGGTAGTCTACCTTCTAAGTATAGAATTTACTCTTCTCTGGTTTAACTAAAAGCTTTGCTTCTTAGAGCTTCTTAAGTACCTTATATACATGCTTCTTATATTCTTTAAGGTTCTTAGAGAATATAAGGATATTATTAAGGTAATAGATAATAAAGATATTAAGATACTCCCTAAGTATATAGTAATTATTATTTAGAATATGGTAGGTGTATTAGTAAGTCTAAGGGTATGATAAGGGTCTTAAAAAGTCCTCTATATATTTAGAATACTGTTTTCTATTTGTCTCCTTCCTTAATTCTAATAAGGTTATAAGCGCCTTTAAGGTTAAGTACTATAAACTAATTCACCCTATATAGCAGATCTCATAACTCTAA
The DNA here is from genome assembly GCA_016618095.1 of Colletotrichum echinochloae. Taxonomy (NCBI): domain Eukaryota; kingdom Fungi; phylum Ascomycota; class Sordariomycetes; order Glomerellales; family Glomerellaceae; genus Colletotrichum; species Colletotrichum echinochloae. Next base: position 4,572,210 of record JADEZT010000008.1, read on the forward strand.
GATAAGCAGCAGTAGGTAGCTGTTCTTTTCGTAATATTGTTAAGTTTCTAGTAGTTAACACATAGTCATAGTTTTCATTCTTCTTAAGTACAAATAGGATAAGGTATCCTACTAGTAATTCTAATAGTCTGATATAACCTTTACTACTAGGTTCTTATCTAGCTATTTATTGCTTCTTATTTAATTAGGTTAAGTCTATAAATTAGCTTAAGCTTAGGGTATTTTCCTTCTAGTAGTTAGATCTTATAGTTATATAGTTTATGCTCTAGTAGTCCTATTTCTAGTTCTTTAGCAAATAGTTATATATATTACTAGTATTTAAGAAGTATTAATCTTAGTTAGTCTTCTTCTAGGCTTTATTTATTCTACCTATCTAGTATATTCATAATCTTTATAGATATAGAACTCTGATCTTATATAGGTTCAATCCTTTTAATATAAGTAACATACTTAGTAGTTACATGAGTTTACTTAGGGATTATGGTATGTAACGCTACCTCATAGCTGAATCTCTCTACTAGAGTTAGCCTGTTCTCTATTTTATATTAGGGTTATATTCTTATAGCTACAGGATTCTTAGAATTATATCTATGGTTTCTAAGTTAGTGATATTAAAGTTAAGTTCTTAGTATTAGCTATGGATTACTAAAGGGAGGTATATAGTCTCTTTATTAATAGTTCCTCTGCTGTACTAAACTTGTGCTTCTTTAACTGTTTGTAGGGTATATAGGTCTTTCTTATATACCTATTTAATGCTTTATTTATTTACTACCCTAGGTAAGATAAGGTTAGCTTGTGCTTTACTATTAATTATAACCTTAGTAGGCTAGCTATTAATTAAAATAGTAAGAATGATATAGCTATTATCTCTCTTAGTTACTGTATAAAAGGTTTTTTATGTTATTCTCAGCTATTAGTGCCTTTTTATAGGCGATGTGGGAGTTTTTCAACTCCTTGGGGCCTTCTTTAATTTATTCTCTCTATGCTTATGCTTTTCCTTTATAGTAGTATATATATTTATTAAATAGGTAGTTAGACTAGTGTCTTGTGAGGTAGTTAATATATAGTATGGGGTATTTTAAGCTTAGCTGTAGGATAAGCTATAGCTAGTAGTATTTCTTAACTTCTTATATACTGATTTTGTAGTTCTTATAAACCTTTAGGGTAGGTTTGTTATTATATTGTTGTAAAAAGAAAGAATATTCTCTCTTCTTTGGTCAATATATTAAGTATTTGTTATAAATATAATCTACTTAAAATACCTTGTAATATAGGGGGTCTTTCCTATTAAGTTATTTATTATCTCTAAACATAGGTTCTTCTTTAGTTAGTGTTATAGGGTAGTACTTGAGGTTAGTGTCTTCTATCCTATAGAAGCATACTTCCTGGTTATTGCTGTGCTTGCTGATTTCTGGTTGTCTTTCTTTTCTAGCTTTCTCTTTAGTGTTGATTACAAGTGGGTTTTCCCTAAAGTCTATATAGGTTTGTAATACTAGCGGTTCATCAGAATCATATTAATATTCAGAGGTAGGCAAGAGTAATAAAGATAGAATATCATTAGCCTAGTTCTAAATATACTAGTTTATACTAGTCTGTTTAGTAATAGGTAGGTTTATATAACTTATCTTAATTAGCTACTTAGCTATCTATTGTTCTATCTTACTTAGTAGTATAAATTTATTTAAAGAGGGTTCTGATTTTTTCTCTTGGTTAGAGCTAGTTCCCTATACTTTGATAGTTCTCTTAGGTGTGGTTTTGTAGTAATAAAGTTAAGGAGGAGAAAAGGAGGTCCTTTTTCCCTTTCTAGCTACTACAATAGTCCTAGTGATAACTTATTAAGGTTTCCCTTGGGATCTAATAATATCTCTGTATAAGGCTTAGTTAAACTTATTTTCTAAGTTAAGTTAGTAGATAGGGTTACCTTATACTTGAATTTGCTTGGGTAGTTATTTTTTGATTATATTAATAACTTCTTAGTTCCAAGGTGTTTTATCTTTAAGTGTCTCTAGGGTATCTTAAGCTTGGATTAAGTATATAATCTTTTCCTAGTTTTACTATTTAAGTTACTATATAATATTAATAGCTTATGATGTCTTAGGGCTGTATAGGGCGTTCTTGCTTACTATAATAGTCTTACCTTTAGGTTCTTTAGGGTACTAGCTTACTTGTTCCTTACTGTCCTAGTAAGTTAGGCAGCTATTATTATAGTAAGCGGTTTATAAGAGTTATAGGTGTGGGACCTCTTTTTAGGTAATATTTGCTTATTAGTTACCTTTTACTAGTACCTTATTCTAGAGTTATTTTAATTATTAGTAGTCCCTAGTATAGTATCCTATTTTCTTATAGTTATAGTATTTAATAGTTTTAGTATCTTTAGGTAGCTAGTTCTCTTGTTTTCTAGCTATACTGATATTTATAGGTCCTATATAGTATCTATAGGATATGCTTGGTTAGTTTTATAGTTACTACTAGTTATTATTCCTTTCTTACTAGTAGTTACTAGGGTTATTTAGTCTCTAGTTATAGTACTTACCTATATTAGCATTTAGGTACTAGTTCTTACCTCTCTTTTTTTACTATTTATAGAGGTAGGTATTAATCTTAATAGTAAGTTTAATATATCTAAGGAAGTCTTCTATTGTACTGATAATCTTACTAAGTTTGTCTTTAATATCTTTCTTAAGTCCTTAGTAGAATATAAAGATTAGAGATTTGTCTATAATATTAAGTTTAGTAGTAAGTTATTAAAACTTAGCTATATAGTATTAGGTAGCCTTGGTTTACTTAAGGTTTATAAGGTCTTGCTTAGCTTATTGTTTTTATTAGGTCTTAGAATAGTAACTTTAGGGCTTGTTTAAATCCTATTATATTTCTAAAGATTAACTAAGTCTCATAGGAGCATATGCTTAGTTCTCTATTATTCTTAAGAAATTCTTCTTAGAATAGCTTAAACTATGAGAGTGCTTTGCTACATAGAAAGGTACTAGTATAGATAACTCTCTTAGTCTTATTATAGAAGTTAGTAGTGTAAAAGGTCTAATAGGTATAAACTTAGATTAGAAATCCTTTTAGCTATCCGCTTTTGCTATTATAGGTTCTTAGAAAGTTAAGTTTAAGCTTATCTTATCTTTTAACTGGGGTTAAGATAATATTAGCAGTAGCTTAGAGTATCTTAACTTCTTATCTAAGTATAATAGCTTTACTATTTTTAGTATTTAGCTTAGTAAGGGTATTATTAATAATAGACTATATTTATTATAGGTTATAGTTATTAGTTTCCTTAAGTTATTCTATCTAGGCTATATTATTATTAATAATATTAGCTAGCTATTTATTATATTTAGTATTCCTCTTAACTATCTTATGTATAGCTATGTACTGGTATGTGGTGAGGATACCCTTGCTGTCTTTGTTGAAATTGACTTTAGGTATTGTAGGTTTATTATTAAGATCCATGGCTTGGGCAAGCTCCTAGTCTAGAGACCTAGGAGTCTTAGAGATGCTTAAGGATAGGTTAGTCTTAGGAGAAGATGTTATAGTTTTACTATTAATTAGTATTATAAGGTTAACTTACTAATAGAAGTAATTAAAGTATTATAGTTAGATTTCTAATAGTAGGTTTTCTACTAAAAGTATAACTAAGGCTATAGTAATAATTAATAGTATTATACTTATAGTATTCTTACTAATATATTAGTTACTTAGTAATCAGTTAGGTAGTTAATAAATAGGTAGTAGCTTGTATAGCTTGAGAAGTAGTTCATAAAGATAAGTATGTATAAGGAGTCTGAAAGTTATCTAAGGATGTTTTATAAGTTAATTACTAAAGAGCTATAGAAGTCTACTCTAAGTATGTCTAAGTCTATTTTATATATAGTCTTATATCTTAGCATTCTCTATAGATATATTAAATATATTACTATCTAAGCTATCTATAGATCTATTAGATATGTTACTATCTAAGCTATCTACCCTTGTTATTATACTGTCACGTGACCTTTACCATAGTTCTTCTGTGTCCGGGGGAGTTATCTGTCTGACTGTCCTCTTGTCATATAAAGACTGTGCTGCTTGCGCTTCCCACTTGGCCGGTGGGGCTGCATCGCCTATAACTTATTAGGTCGTAATAATAATATTAAGGCTTTTATATAAGGCCTTAGATACCTTTAGAAGTATTTTAGAGTCTTAACTATTAATACTAGTAGCTTTACTAAGAAAGTATAGCTAGATAGACCCTCTTAAAGCTTAGTAAAGGTACTACTACTATACCCCCAGGATTATTTCTACTACTTCTAGACTAAGTTACACTTAATAAGAGAGTATCTATAAGAGTAGTACCTCTACCTATTACTTAAGAAGCTATCCTCTAATATATTAGTCTTCTAGTAGTAGAACTTTATTAGACCTCATAATTTAGAATAGCTTAATAGCTATACCTCTAGAGATAGACTATCTACTGTATTACTAGGTATATTATTATAGTAATAAAAGCTACTATATAAGTAGCTAGTAACTATAGCTATAATATCTAGCTACTTAGGATTAAAGATATAGATATTACTAAGGTAGTAGTTTTTAAAGATAATAGTGGCTTAGTTAAGCTTAACCTCTTACCTATTATTGCTGGTAAAAACCTAGCTAGAACAGCATTATTATACTTAACTTCTTTATTAATTCTTATCTAGCTAAAGAAAGTAAGCTTTTAACTTTAGCTAGAGGTATGATTACTATCATGGTTACTAATAAGTTATTATTATTACTACTAAATTATAAGAACAGTACTCTTCAACCTATACCTAAAGAAGAGTATCTCTAGATAAATAAAGTTAATATTAAGTCCTTTTATAATAAACTTAATCTAATAAGCTATAACTATAATAAAGATTTTTACTACCTTAAGTCTATAAAGAGAGCTAACTCTAAAGCTACTAGTATATGTACCTTTTTAAAGCTATATAATAATAGATATGACTAGCTTTTAGTAATATATCTAGTACTATTGGATATTACTTTCTAAACTATTATTAATACCTACTTATTACTAGGTAACTACTATCTTTACTTGCTCTATATCCTAACTCATATTAATAGAATCTCTCTAGTTTCTTTACTCTACCTTATAGCTATAGAGTTTAATATAGATAAGTTAGCCTTTAATATAACTAATATATATAATAAGAGTAACTTCCTTAGTAGTAATATTACTATCTCTAGACTAATAAAGACTTTTCTATAGGTTAAAAATATTATCTTTAAGCCCTTCTTACCTCTAACTATATCTATAGACTATAAGATCTTTACTAGGTAGTTCTAAAACCCCCTTATATAGAATAGGCTCCTAGATAATCTATAGTATTAGGTAATAAAGTAGAATAAGAAGGCTATCCTAGTTATAGAGTATATTATTTACTACTATATTAACTTATTTCTTAGCTAGCTAACTAGTACTAACTATAATGATACTACTTCTTACTTTAAGAAATAGATTAACTAGTTTAAGTATATCTAGAATAAGGCCTATAGTAGTAAGAGCTTGTGGTATAATATATCCTAGGAGTAATACTATTACTAAGATTAAGTAATTATATAACCTATATATATAACACCCCCCTCCCTCTCTTTTATATTTAAATTCCTAATAGCCTTCTTTACTTTAATAAGTCTCTTAGTAGCTATATATACTATCTATATATTTATCTTATTTAGAAGGTTAGTAAGAAGCTATATTTAGTTATTTATAAGGGTTAGAGTCTATTTAATCTTATAGATAGTAATAGCTTATTAACTAAGTTCTATACTAATAAGCTAAGCTTTAGTCTTACCCTATACTATACTTAGGACTTAGTAGCCTAGATTACCTATTATTTCTAATCTATAGATATTCTTAAAATTAGTAAGTCTAAAAGAAAAAGGTAACCCTAAACAAACCTTATAATCTACGTAGTAGGTTTACTAACTTTTAATCTTTCTCTTCTAAAAGGTATAAGTACTAGTAGTACTATAAAGCATATCCTATTAATACTATAGCTAGGCTTTAATAGCTATACCTATACTAATATCTTAACTAACTTCTTTAAGCAAGCTTATACTAAGTTTACTAAGTTTAATATAAAGAGCCTTATATAGTTTAAGCTACTTAATATCTATTTAAAGGTCTATAGAATAAGGCTTTAAAAGTATATATATAACCTTATTATTATGTTTGATATCCTCTATACTACATCTATATTTAAGAAGATTTAGTATATACTAGATCTCTACTTAAACTAGGTAGTTATATAGTTATCCTTAAGATTACTTACTATAAGTATAGCCACCTTTTAGCTTTCTCTGAGATAGCATTATTTCAAACTAGTAAGCTAGAATTAGCGTAATAGCTCCATCCTAGAGCTATTTATTTCTTATAATTAATAAGATAATATCTTGAAATATATTAGCTTCTTAGGTATTAACAGTTATACTCTAGACTAAGAATACTAACTTATTCCCTATATCTATCTTAGTTCCTTGTTATAGATCTAATAGTTGGTCTATAGAATGCTTTTGAATAGAATGCGCATAGGTGTAGTTATCCTTTTTTATCTTATTATCTAAGCTGTCCTCCTATGGTGAAGTCTGAGTGTATTGGGTCTTAACTTCAAAGGGTTTGTCTAGGTCTAGGATCTTAGTAACTAGTTCTAATGTAAAAGGTTTTTAACTCTGTTAAAGAATTTATTGCATTCTTCTATCTACTTAAATTCTATATCCTTATGTATAAGTTATTACAATCCTCTAACATAGGTTATATAATTCTTAAGGAATTATTAATAGAAGTTAATAAATCCTAGAAATAATTAAACTTCCTTAACATTAGTAGGTATTAGCTAGTCTCTAACTACTTTAACCTTCTTATCTTATATTTAAATCTCTCCTAGTATAATAGTAAATCTAAGGTAGTCTACCTTCTAAGTATAGAATTTACTCTTCTCTGGTTTAACTAAAAGCTTTGCTTCTTAGAGCTTCTTAAGTACCTTATATACATGCTTCTTATATTCTTTAAGGTTCTTAGAGAATATAAGGATATTATTAAGGTAATAGATAATAAAGATATTAAGATACTCCCTAAGTATATAGTAATTATTATTTAGAATATGGTAGGTGTATTAGTAAGTCTAAGGGTATGATAAGGGTCTTAAAAAGTCCTCTATATATTTAGAATACTGTTTTCTATTTGTCTCCTTCCTTAATTCTAATAAGGTTATAAGCGCCTTTAAGGTTAAGTACTATAAACTAATTCACCCTATATAGCAGATCTCATAACTCTAAGATAAGCAGCAGTAGGTAGCTGTTCTTTTTCGTAATATTGTTAAGTTTCTAGTAGTTAACACATAGTCATAGTTTTCTATTCTTCTTAAGTACAAATAGGATAAGGTATCCTACTAGTAATTCTAATAGTCTGATATAACCTTTTACTAGGTTCTTATCTAGCTATTTATTAAGCGCTTCTTATTTAATTAGGTTAAGTCTATAAATTAGCTTAAGCTTAGGGTATTTTCCTTCTAGTAGTTAGATCTTATAGTTATATAGTTTATGCTCTAGTAGTCCTATTTCTAGTTCTTTAGCAAATAGTTATATATATTACTAGTATTTAAGAAGTATTAATCTTAGTTAGTCTTCTTCTAGGCTTTATTTATTCTACCTATCTAGTATATTCATAATCTTTATAGATATAGAACTCTGATCTTATATAGGTTCAATCCTTTTAATATAAGTAACATACTTCCTTAGTTACATGAGTTTACTTAGGGATTATGGTATGTAACGCTACCTCATAGCTGAATCTCTCTACTAGAGTTAGCCTGTTCTCTATTTTATATTAGGGTTATATTCTTATAGCTACAGGATTCTTAGAATTATATCTATGGTTTCTAAGTTAGTGATATTAAAGTTAAGTTCTTAGTATTAGCTATGGATTACTAAAGGGAGGTATATAGTCTCTTTATTAATAGTTCCTCTGCTGTACTAAACTTGTGCTTCTTTAACTGTTTGTAGGGTATATAGGTCTTTCTTATATACCTATTTAATGCTTTATTTATTTACTACCCTAGGTAAGATAAGGTTAGCTTGTGCTTTACTATTAATTATAACCTTAGTAGGCTAGCTATTAATTAAAATAGTAAGAATGATATAGCTATTATCTCTCTTAGTTACTGTATAAAGGTTTTTTATGTTATTCTCAGCTATTAGTGCCTTTTTTATAGGCGATGTGGGGAGTTTTTCAACTCCTTGGGGCCTTCTTTAATTTATTCTCTCTATGCTTATGCTTTTCCTTTATAGTAGTATATATATTTATTAAATAGGTAGTTAGACTAGTGTCTTGTGAGGTAGTTAATATATAGTATGGGGTATTTTAAGCTTAGCTGTAGGATAAGCTATAGCTAGTAGTATTTCTTAACTTCTTATATACTGATTTTGTAGTTCTTATAAACCTTTAGGGTAGGTTTGTTATTATATTGTTGTAAAAAGAAAGAATATTCTCTCTTCTTTGGTCAATATATTAAGTATTTGTTATAAATATAATCTACTTAAAATACCTTGTAATATAGGGGGTCTTTCCTATTAAGTTATTTATTATCTCTAAACATAGGTTCTTCTTTAGTTAGTGTTATAGGGTAGTACTTGAGGTTAGTGTCTTCTATCCTATAGAAGCATACTTCCTGGTTATTGCTGTGCTTGCTGATTTCTGGTTGTCTTTCTTTTCTAGCTTTCTCTTTAGTGTTGATTACAAGTGGGTTTTCCCTAAAGTCTATATAGGTTTGTAATACTAGCGGTTCATCAGAATCATATTAATATTCAGAGGTAGGCAAGAGTAATAAAGATAGAATATCATTAGCCTAGTTCTAAATATACTAGTTTATACTAGTCTGTTTAGTAATAGGTAGGTTTATATAACTTATCTTAATTAGCTACTTAGCTATCTATTGTTCTATCTTACTTAGTAGTATAAATTTATTTAAAGAGGGTTCTGATTTTTTCTCTTGGTTAGAGCTAGTTCCCTATACTTTGATAGTTCTCTTAGGTGTGGTTTTGTAGTAATAAAGTTAAGGAGGAGAAAAGGAGGTCCTTTTTCCTTTCTAGCTACTACAATAGTCCTAGTGATAACTTATTAAGGTTTCCCTTGGGATCTAATAATATCTCTGTATAAGGCTTAGTTAAACTTATTTTCTAAGTTAAGTTAGTAGATAGGGTTACCTTATACTTGAATTTGCTTGGGTAGTTATTTTTTGATTATATTAATAACTTCTTAGTTCCAAGGTGTTTTATCTTTAAGTGTCTCTAGGGTATCTTAAGCTTGGATTAAGTATATAATCTTTTCCTAGTTTTACTATTTAAGTTACTATATAATATTAATAGCTTATGATGTCTTAGGGCTGTATAGGGCGTTCTTGCTTACTATAATAGTCTTACCTTTAGGTTCTTTAGGGTACTAGCTTACTTGTTCCTTACTGTCCTAGTAAGTTAGGCAGCTATTATTATAGTAAGGGTTTATAAGAGTTATAGGTGTGGGACCTCTTTTTAGGTAATATTTGCTTATTAGTTACCTTTTACTAGTACCTTATTCTAGAGTTATTTTAATTATTAGTAGTCCCTAGTATAGTATCCTATTTTCTTATAGTTATAGTATTTAATAGTTTTAGTATCTTTAGGTAGCTAGTTCTCTTGTTTTCTAGCTATACTGATATTTATAGGTCCTATATAGTATCTATAGGATATGCTTGGTTAGTTTTATAGTTACTACTAGTTATTATTCCTTTCTTACTAGTAGTTACTAGGGTTATTTAGTCTCTAGTTATAGTACTTACCTATATTAGCATTTAGGTACTAGTTCTTACCTCTCTTTTTTTACTATTTATAGAGGTAGGTATTAATCTTAATAGTAAGTTTAATATATCTAAGGAAGTCTTCTATTGTACTGATAATCTTACTAAGTTTGTCTTTAATATCTTTCTTAAGTCCTTAGTAGAATATAAAGATTAGAGATTTGTCTATAATATTAAGTTTAGTAGTAAGTTATTAAAACTTAGCTATATAGTATTAGGTAGCCTTGGTTTACTTAAGGTTTATAAGGTCTTGCTTAGCTTATTGTTTTTTATTAGGGTCTTAGAATAGTAACTTTAGGGCTTGTTTAAATCCTATTATATTTCTAAAGATTAACTAAGTCTCATAGGAGCATATGCTTAGTTCTCTATTATTCTTAAGAAATTCTTCTTAGAATAGCTTAAACTATGAGAGTGCTTTGCTACATAGAAAGGTACTAGTATAGATAACTCTCTTAGTCTTATTATAGAAGTTAGTAGTGTAAAAGGTCTAATAGGTATAAACTTAGATTAGAAATCCTTTTAGCTATCCGCTTTTGCTATTATAGGTTCTTAGAAAGTTAAGTTTAAGCTTATCTTATCTTTTAACTGGGGTTAAGATAATATTAGCAGTAGCTTAGAGTATCTTAACTTCTTATCTAAGTATAATAGCTTTACTATTTTTAGTATTTAGCTTAGTAAGGGTATTATTAATAATAGACTATATTTATTATAGGTTATAGTTATTAGTTTCCTTAAGTTATTCTATCTAGGCTATATTATTATTAATAATATTAGCTAGCTATTTATTATATTTAGTATTCCTCTTAACTATCTTATGTATAGCTATGTACTGGTATGTGGTGAGGATACCCTTGCTGTCTTTGTTGAAATTGACTTTAGGTATTGTAGGTTTATTATTAAGATCCATGGCTTGGGCAAGCTCCTAGTCTAGAGACCTAGGAGTCTTAGAGATGCTTAAGGATAGGTTAGTCTTAGGAGAAGATGTTATAGTTTTACTATTAATTAGTATTATAGGGTTAACTTACTAATAGAAGTAATTAAAGTATTATAGTTAGATTTCTAATAGTAGGTTTTCTACTAAAGTATAACTAAGGCTATAGTAATAATTAATAGTATTATACTTACTAGTATTCTTACTAATATATTAGTTACTTAGTAATCAGTTAGGTAGTTAATAAATAGGTAGTAGCTTGTATAGCTTGAGAAGTAGTTCATAAAGATAAGTATGTATAAGGAGTCTGAAAGTTATCTAAGGATGTTTTATAAGTTAATTACTAAAGAGCTATAGAAGTCTACTCTAAGTATGTCTAAGTCTATTTTATATATAGTCTTATATCTTAGCATTCTCTATAGATATATTAAATATATTACTATCTAAGCTATCTATAGATCTATTAGATATGTTACTATCTAAGCTATCTACCCTTGTTATTATACTGTCACGTGACCTTTACCATAGTTCTTCTGTGTCCGGGGGAGTTATCTGTCTGACTGTCCTCTTGTCTATATAAAGACTGTGCTGCTTGCGCTTCCCACTTGGCCGGTGGGGCTGCATCGCCTATAACTTATTAGGTCGTAATAATAATATTAAGGCTTTTATATAAGGCCTTAGATACCTTTAGAAGTATTTTAGAGTCTTAACTATTAATACTAGTAGCTTTACTAAGAAAGTATAGCTAGATAGACCCTCTTAAAGCTTAGTAAAGGTACTACTACTATACCCCCAGGATTATTTCTACTACTTCTAGACTAAGTTACACTTAATAAGAGAGTATCTATAAGAGTAGTACCTCTACCTATTACTTAAGAAGCTATCCTCTAATATATTAGTCTTCTAGTAGTAGAACTTTATTAGACCTCATAATTTAGAATAGCTTAATAGCTATACCCTCTAGAGATAGACTATCTACTGTATTACTAGGTATATTATTATAGTAATAAAAGCTACTATATAAGTAGCTAGTAACTATAGCTATAATATCTAGCTACTTAGGATTAAAGATATAGATATTACTAAGGTAGTAGTTTTTAAAGATAATAGTGGCTTAGTTAAGCTTAACCTCTTACCTATTATTGCTGGTAAACCTAGCTAGAACAGCATTATTATACTTAACTTCTTTATTAATTCTTATCTAGCTAAAGAAAGTAAGCTTTTAACTTTAGCTAGAGGTATGATTACTATCATGGTTACTAATAAGTTATTATTATTACTACTAAATTATAAGAACAGTACTCTTCAACCTATACCTAAAGAAGAGTATCTCTAGATAAATAAAGTTAATATTAAGTCCTTTTATAATAAACTTAATCTAATAAGCTATAACTATAATAAAGATTTTTACTACCTTAAGTCTATAAAGAGAGCTAACTCTAAAGCTACTAGTATATGTACCTTTTTAAAGCTATATAATAATAGATATGACTAGCTTTTAGTAATATATCTAGTACTATTGGATATTACTTTCTAAACTATTATTAATACCTACTTATTACTAGGTAACTACTATCTTTACTTGCTCTATATCCTAACTCATATTAATAGAATCTCTCTAGTTTCTTTACTCTACCTTATAGCTATAGAGTTTAATATAGATAAGTTAGCCTTTAATATAACTAATATATATAATAAGAGTAACTTCCTTAGTAGTAATATTACTATCTCTAGACTAATAAAGACTTTTCTATAGGTTAAAAATATTATCTTTAAGCCCTTCTTACCTCTAACTATATCTATAGACTATAAGATCTTTACTAGGTAGTTCTAAAACCCCCTTATATAGAATAGGCTCCTAGATAATCTATAGTATTAGGTAATAAAGTAGAATAAGAAGGCTATCCTAGTTATAGAGTATATTATTTACTACTATATTAACTTATTTCTTAGCTAGCTAACTAGTACTAACTATAATGATACTACTTCTTACTTTAAGAAATAGATTAACTAGTTTAAGTATATCTAGAATAAGGCCTATAGTAGTAAGAGCTTGTGGTATAATATATCCTAGGAGAGTAATACTATTACTAAGATTAAGTAATTATATAACTATATATATATAACACCCCCTCCCTCTCTTTTATATTTAAATTCCTAATAACCTTCTTTACTTTAATAAGTCTCTTAGTAGCTATATATACTATCTATATATTTATCTTATTTAGAAGGTTAGTAAGAAGCTATATTTAGTTATTTATAAGGGTTAGAGTCTATTTAATCTTATAGATAGTAATAGCTTATTAACTAAGTTCTATACTAATAAGCTAAGCTTTAGTCTTACCCTATACTATACTTAGGACTTAGTAGCCTAGATTACCTATTATTTCTAATCTATAGATATTCTTAAAATTAGTAAGTCTAAAAGAAAAAGGTAACCCTAAACAAACCTTATAATCTACGTAGTAGGTTTACTAACTTTTTAATCTTTCTCTTCTAAAAGGTATAAGTACTAGTAGTACTATAAAGCATATCCTATTAATACTATAGCTAGGCTTTAATAGCTATACCTATACTAATATCTTAACTAACTTCTTTAAGCAAGCTTATACTAAGTTTACTAAGTTTAATATAAAGAGCCTTATATAGTTTAAGCTACTTAATATCTATTTAAGGTCTATAGAATAAGGCTTTAAAAAGTATATATATAACCTTATTATTATGTTTGATATCCTCTATACTACATCTATATTTAAGAAGATTATAGTATATACTAGATCTCTACTTAAACTAGGTAGTTATATAGTTATCCTTAAGATTACTTACTATAAGTATAGCCACCTTAGCTTTCTCTTTAGCTTATTTCTAAACTAGTAAGCTAGAATTAATAATAGCTCTATCCTAGAGCTATTTATTTCTTATAATTAATAAGATAATATCTTGAAATATATTAGCTTCTTAGGTATTAACAGTTATACTCTAGACTAGAATACTAACTTATTCCCTATATCTATCTTTAGTATATATATTACTAAACTCTAGATTACTACCTTATATAACCCCCTCTTTACTCTTTTTAAGATATCCTACTTACTATTAGTTATTATTAGTAGTAAGTCTTTAGTAATATAATATATTATAGAAGAGATTATTACTATCCTCTTATAAAGATCTATCTAGTCTATTACTAGCCTTAATAAGCTTACTTTTACTAACTTATAGCTTAAGTCTACTTTCATTATATTCTTTCTAAACTTAATAATAAGATCTTTGCTTACCTAAATAAGGATAAGTTTAAGGCTATTAAAAGCCTTCTCTTCTTTACTAGTAATATATTATAGCTTATAAAGTATATCTAAACTAATAACCTATAATAAGCTAGTACTATTAGTATACCAAGGTCTATTATATAGGAGTATCTTAATTAAGGTCTAATGCTTATAAATACTAACTCTACTACTTATATAAATACTAAGCTTTTTATTAAGTAACTACTTTATCTTAAGGCTAGTAATAATAACTTTAATATAATATTAATATAGACTAATAACCTTAAGATTTACTAGTATAATAGCTATACTTAGATTCCTTACTTAAAGTATAATAGAGCTAGAAATAACTATATAAAATCCTCTTATTACTCTATCTTATCTTTTTTAACCTATTTAAAACCTCGCTTATTCTATATAAGGCTAAGAGTATATTACTATACTATTTCAAAGCTACTAAGTTACTACTAGGCCTTAGTAATACTTAAAAGATCTATTACATAACTATTTATATATACTAAACTCTATCCAAAGCTATCTATATTAAGTATCTTAGTTTCTTCTATCTCCTATAGAAAACGTCTTTGGATAGTACCACTATAGTAGCTCTCATAGAGTAAAATATATATATTATTTATATTCTATAAGGCTAAGTATTTATAGCTTCTAGTAAGGTTATTAATAAGAACTAAAGTAGTAAATTATTAGTCTTTATTATAGTAGTGCTTATTACTAATATAGTATCTTATATAGTTAAAGATACTAGCTTCTTAGTAGTATTAGTTTTAATATTTAAGCTACTAAGCTTCTATATTATAAGCTTACTAAAAGAGGCTAAGAAGCAGGGTTTTAATATCTACTTTATGATAGTATTACTAGTCTTAAAGGTAGCCTCTCTACCTTCTACCTATTAGATAATAGTTTATAGAAAGAAGTCTACTAACTAACTAAGGTAGATTATTCTAGTTAATTATTACTACCTTCTTTAACGTCTTAGTAAAGGTAGCTACTATTATAATAGGCTACTAATTAGCTAATGTTATACTACTTAGTTACTCTAAGTATAATCTTAATTATATTACTTAGAGTAAAGCTTTGCTATTACTAGCTTTAATATAAGATACTACTATAGTTAATAAGGTAATTACTTATACTAATAGTAATACTATATTTAAAGATACCTTTAAAGTATTCCCTATAACCTAGCTTTCTAGTATAGCCTCTAACTATCTAGAACTATCTACTCTAATAGACTAGAAGATAAAGAAACTATTATTAGCTAGAGTTTACTTTATTAATTCTACTAATCTCTTTATTAATAATGAGACCTATCTTTTTATTAGCCTTACTAAAGATCTAGGTTACTCCCTAGCCTAGTTGATAATCTTATATAGTACTAAATATATTATTCTTACTAGTAGGAACCCCTAAGTTAATTCTAGGTAGATTACCTATATTAAAGTACTTAGTAGGAATATTACTATCCTACCTATATATATCAATACTATTAAATACTCTTTTTCTTTTACTTTAGGTACTAAGTCTTATTATACTAATTTCTAAACTCTTATTTAAGAATATCTCTAACAAAGAGTTAGTTAATACTAGCTTTACTAAGTTAAAGAAGTTAAATCTACTAGCTTTAAGTAAAATAGCCTTTAGCCCTTTAGTTATTTAAGATATTATACTTAAGAATATAGATCTTTACTTTATAACTATAATATCAGAGCCTAAGGTATATAGCATGAAAATTCTTTATAAGAGGTTCTATAACCCAGTTAGTAGTAGCTTACTTAACTTTTTTATTATATTTTTATCTATTATAGCTATTATAGGTAACTCTAGCTAGGCAAACTATAGTATAGTAAATACCTATCTCTAAGCTCTAGCCTAATACTACTTATTAAAGGGTCTAGTAGTAAGTTTTCTATCTCTACTATCTATTCTTATTATATCTAATAGTAATAATACTAAATAGATAGGATATCTAAGAAAGAAAACCCTTAGCTAATAATTATAGAAATAACTCTAGGGTTTAACTATTAATATTAAACCTATAAATAGGGTCAGATTTATTACTAGGGCTAAGTTTAAAAAAGACTTTAATACTATCTAGTTTATGTTTAACTTAGCTAAGGAATATAAGCTCTATACCCTCTTTATAAAAGCTATTATATCTAGAAAGTAAATACTTATAGCTTTATGGAAGGAGGAGAAATATTAAAGAACTGTTCTTAATATAGCTAATATTAAGCTAACCACAAGCATTCCTACCCTTAACCTAGCTCTTAGGGACTACATTACCTTCTTTAATAACCCCTGTATTAGAAACTTTAAGCTTCCTAAGTAGTATAAAGATATAGCTAAGACTAGAAGTACTAAGAGCTCTATTAAGAAGTAGTTATAATACGTAATAATACTAAACTAAGTATACTAGGTTATAATTAGTAAGTGCTATATATCTAAGATATAATATTTATTTAATATATATAATTCTAGACTAATAAACGCTATAGATAATCTATTAACTAAGCTATATATAACTCTATAAGTTACTAATAGTAAGACCCTCTACTTAGACGTTCTCTTTATTAACTAAGGTATTAACTCCCTTAGGGCTATTGCTATTAGTTCTTAGTTCTTAAAGTAGCTACTCCTTAATCTTTTACTTCTAAAGATCTTAAGCAGTACCTCTATCTCTAATCTTATAAATAAGGCTACTATATACTTACTAGTAAGTACTATCCCCTTAGTAAACTATAAAAAGAAGCTAATCACAAACAGCTCTAAGGATATAGGGTTAGATATACTAAATAAGAATTCTATAGAGATATCTCTAACTAAGTCTATTAGCTTATTATTAGAGCTTAAGAATAAGAAGATAGATAGTAAACCTATTATAGTATATTATAAGAAACTATCTCTAACCTAGAAATACTTTTAGTAGGTCTAATAAGAGGTAGATAATCCTATAACCTTTAATAATACTATTAGTATATTTATAAAGGGTATTATTAATCTACAGAGGCTCTTATAAGCTCTTAAGATAATAATATATTATTATAAGATCTTCTAGATACTTTTTAAGCTAGTTAGTACTAAGAGTAATACTATAGATAAGATATCTTTTTAGTAATATATCCTTAAGTAAATAAAAAATATACTTTAAATTATATAGGTTATAGATAGAGTAGTAGAAGATATATACTATAAGCTCTAAAAGATAGTATATAATATTACTATAGGTAATATACTTAGGCTTATTAACTACTACTACAGCTATAATAAGTACCTTTTTATTATTACTTATTATAGACTTATTAGTAATAGGTTAATAATAGAGAATATATTTATGAAAGCTATATAGCTCTATAGTAATATTGTACTATAGTAGCTGGGTATATAGTATGCTAACTTAGCTATATAGTAGTATAAGGACTTAGATAAGAGCCTTCTTAATAAAGATATCTTATTTTAAATAGTAATATATAGTAGAACTATAGCATCTACCTCTCCTCCTCCTCCCCTACCTCTTATATAGTTATTAATAAGTAGTAATAATAGTAATACTATGTTACAAGCTAACCTTAATAGAAGAGTACTAGGTAGCAATAATAGTACTTAGTACTAGTATAAGGTAATTAGCTACCTAAACCCTATTATTATATTTTATATTAAGGACTATAGCTATAAGCATAAGGTAATACTAATATAGTTCTATCTAGCTACCTACTATATTCTACTATTATATCTAATAGGTAGTAATAATATAGCTATTAGTATAGCTAATACTAACTACTCTAGTATAGATAAGGTATTAGCTATAGACTTCTTTACTAACCTCTTATTACTATAGTTTAATAAGTTTACCTTAGTTAATACTTTTAATAAGTACCTAGTATTAGTTAGAGATAGTATAAGAGAGGCCCTAAAGTACTTCTATATACTATATAGTATAGTCCTTAACTACCTTAGCTATAGCCTACTACCCTTAGCTAATACCTAGAGCATACTACTATTCTAAGCTATCTTTAACTACAAGTAAGGCTAGGCTAAGAGTAATACTATTAGCAGTACTATTATAGTAAGTATTATTACCTCCTAGAAGTATACCCTATATAATATTATACTTAAGATATTAGATAATTCTATAAAAAACCTACTTATTACTATTAAGCTCTAGAGCTTAAAGTACTCTACTACTACTACCTAGTTATTTCTAGATAGCTATACTTCTCTTTTATCTATATTCTTAACAAACCCTATTCTAAAGGTATCTTAAATAAGTAAGAAGACCGTTCTTTAGGGAACTTGGATACTTCTTTAGAGATTACTTAGTTTAAATAGAGACCTTTAAAGTATAATACTCTTATCTATATACTTAATAGTAGAGCTACTGATTAGCCTTTACTATAAGGATTTATGGTTAGGGTTAGTAGAGAAGATATATATGTATGTAGCGTGGCGCCTATATAGCCTAATATGTTTATTTTTACTAAGTAGATTAAATATTTACCTAAATAGGCTATATATATTATATTATTTACTTATGTTTAACTTAACTCTTATTTATTCTTAGGGATTTACTATATGATGTCTTATATCTCATAAGCAAGACGTTTCTTTTATAAAAGCTTATAAGTAGCAATTATATAATATTACACTATTCTTATAGATATATACTATTATAGACTTTTAAATACAAAAGGTAATTATAGGAGCTATAGGCTATAACCTAGCTTAGTTAGTTTACTAATCTTCTATCTATACTCAAAGCGTTTTTATTACTTAATAGTAGTATCTTAAGTATAGCTAAGTCTAACTAAATTAACATTAGTATCCTTTTCTATACTTTAGAAAGAGGTCCTCTTATAACTATACTATAGGTAAAGTAACTATATATAATAAGTATTATATCATTCTTATATTAGGCTCTTCTTAATATAGATAAACATATATATTATCATAGCTAAATTATAGCTAGGTTAGTAACCCCTTCTACTATGGTTAACAAGTAACTAAGTAATAACTAAATAATAACTAAAAAGGAAGAGAGTTTACATACTACTTATACTACCTCACGCTTTAAGTAATATTTACTAGTAATTTATAATAAGTATTAGTCTTACTAAGGTATATATATTCTACTATTATATTATACTTTAAATAGTACTCTAACTATATAATTAGCTTGCTTTTACTTTAAAAATTACTTAGTCCTAGCTATGAAATACTTCTGGTAATATTTACTATTCCTAATTATATAATATATAATTTATCCTCTTTTCTTAGACTAATTCTCATTCTAATTAATACTAACTTATAAAAGATTAATTAAGTCTAATATAGCTCTATATATATCTAGAGTAGATAAAGCAATATTAACTCTAGTAGCTAGAAAATTAAGAGCATTCTTCTCTATTAAAGTCTCTCTCTTTAAAATAACCTTACTATTTTTACCTATAGTTATACTAAGACTCTATAGAAGTATATAAATCTATTACTTACTAAGATATAACTAAAACTCTCTTACTATTACTAACTTAATCTCCTATAGTAGTATATACTCTACCTTAAGGTAATAAGTTAGATATAATAGTATAACCTTTCTATTCTCTATACTAATAAACTTACTAGTATAAGTATCTATAACTTAGCTAAGGATATCTAGCCTTACTTCTAAAGTAGTACCTAGGTTAAGAGGCTTCTTATTAGGACTATATATTATTATTAAGCCTCCCTTATCTAAGTTAAAACCCTTACTTATCTTTACTAATAATATCTCTTATAATTTACTACTTAAGTATATCTTAAATATATTAGAATAGATAATACTAGTGGCAGTCTTAATCTCTATAGCTATACTCTTAATTATTATAAATTATAGGATATTTATAATTACTTAGGAGGTTTTTTTCTAGGTAGAAATACTACTTAGTATAAAAGAGATAACTAATAAGTTACTAAGTTAGATAACTATTAGATACTTTAGTTAAACTATATAAAATAGTAATAGTACTTTTAATAAGCTAAAAAGCTCTTATATCTTATACTTAAAGGAGAGTTTTATATATTTTATATCTAAGACTAATTAATAGTTACTTATATAACCTTGAAAATTATATATTATTAACTTGAAGTCTTTAATAGGTAGCTAAGAGAGTAGCTTTAAGTTAACTCTGATAGGTAGTATTACTTGGAAAGTCTTCTTTACCATCTTTTTAGTTCTCTTAATAGTAATTATAGCTTTAATCTAGAACTTAATATATCTATACTACTTCTTACTAAAGCTACTATTACTATAGTAAAAAGTACCTGGTAACAGTTATCTAAGAAGCTCTATAGTAGTACTAGCCTTAAGTAATACCTTAATAAAGTAGTCTCTCTTCTACTTATCTTATAAATAAGTATTTATAGTCTTCTTACTAATATCTATTAGTATCTTTAATAAGAATAGCTAAGATAGGTAGCTATCTTCTATACTAATATTAATAGTATCTTTATATATAGTATTAGAAATATTAGACTTACCCTAAAATAGAAGGCAGCTATAGTAAACACTTTTTATATTATTATTATTAGAGATTAATTTTACTTTAGCATAGCCTTAGAGGTATATATAAATAGTAATAGAGGTTATATTAAGAGGAGCTTTCTATATGATATACTTATAAATAATACTACCTAGAAAGGATAAGATACTAAGGTTAAGAAGTTTAATAGAGATATTATTATTATTTACTAGTAATATAGGAGGCATTAGAAGGTATCTATAAACTTGATAATTTTATCTAATTATATATAATAGATAAGAAATTTATGCCCATATTATAAGGGTATTAACAGTAGTATAATATTATATATAGTATATAAATAGTTACCTAAACCTTACTACTAGTGGTTATATATATCTCTGTAATATAAATAATAAGCAATTAAATTAGGTAGTAATTACTATTAGGTAAGCTTACTTTTAAGTATAGCTACTAATAAGAATAACCACAATATAACACAGTAGTAATAGGATTATATAGAGGGCTAACTTAGCTAGGCAGTAAGGATTTCAATAAGTACATATATAAAAACTCACACCCTTAGTAAGGCAAAAGACACAAAGTTAAGTATTATATTAGCCCTATACTAGTTAATAACTAGAAGGATCAAGGCTGACTTAACAGTTGAACCTACAAGCAATCCATTCAGGAGACAATCACCAGTCATAAGCAACACAGACTAGAACACATTTTCCATCTTATCTAGGCCATAAGCACTTCATCCTTAACAACCTATCAAAGTGAATACCCTAGTAAGAATTAGAAACCTACACCAACACTACTTAAGAAGAATACCACTAGTTTCTAGGCAACATCTTAGTTAAGTTTAGGCTTATGCCTGGCACACAGCAACATTTTAATAGCAGACAAGTATCACCCAAGGCCAACTAAGATAGCAGTAGTACTTTCAAAAGCTCTAATCCATGTTCTATTAATACCAACATCTCAGCACAAAGCACAAATGCAGAGCTCAGCCACCTGAATCATTGCATCCAATCGACATACATTATCTAACACATCCAACGTAGGCTCCCCAAACGACAAATATACTAGTGTTGGCTACCTGCCCACAAGAAAGGGTGGCACACGAGGCTTTCGGTAAGTCAACGCACCCACTTTTCGGTCACCCCCACATATCGGTCACCTAAAAAATGAAGCTATTATAATCACACTGCTTTTTTAATTAACTATTAACTAGGTATTGCTACTATCACTATATAGCTTTTAGCCTCACTAGGGTAATCAGAGGCACTGGATCTATCTATATTATCTATAACTTTACTAGCCTTAACTTGGGGTTATTATATATTACTAATTATTATAAGCTTTATATTTAGATCTATATAAATAGCTTTTCTCTTCCCTATATTACTATTATTAACTTAGGCCTAGAGAAGCTAGATTTTATACTAGGTAGAAGCTAATTGTAATAGGACAAAGCACTGTGGAAAGAATAGTGATAATAGGTCCTGTATTGAACAGAGGCTGAATATTGGAGAATTCTTCTCCTGCGATTCCTAGGCGATTCGCCCACTAAATAGCCCCCTCTACCTGAAACAATCTGCTAACCTTATTGAGGCTGCTTACAGGTGCTGACAGGTGTTGAAGTACGTGGATAATTACGGTGAAAATCCCTGGTTAATTGCTGGTGTATGTATGTGTAACTATGTCGCTATTTTCCATGGGATTCCCCGCACATTTATGGCTGTTGTGTTGCCTCAGGATCCAAATGCACGTGGTCATCGGATTCCGGATATTTTGGCTGGCAAAATCCGTTCCATAGATGTCAACCGACATTTCGCCGCAGACCTTTCCCAATCCGGCCCAATGGGCCTGGAGGTCCGTGCCATTCGCCGGCATATTGCATCCACTTTGACAACAGGCGGCCATGTTATTGTCCTGTGACACTAATAGATAAGATTACTCTTAGAAGCCTTTTTTAATCTTTCTAAATAGCTAGTATTATATTATAATATTTTATTCTAATTAGTTAAAGAGGTATAGTTAATCTTTAAAATCTTTTACCTGTCTTAGTATTAACTACTTAACTATAGATAAGATAGGTACCTATTCTTTTATACCCTAAGTATTATAAGTATTATAGGTATTAATATAGGTACTCTTAGCTTTTTTGTTAACTAAGGTAGATAATAATAATACTAATAATACCTTAGGTAATAATAGGAAGCTTATAGGTAGCTTTATAATAGTAATAGGCTATAACCTAGTCTACTTCTAGCTACTCTTAATATTCTTAGCTATTAGGTTAACCTTATAAGCCTTCTAATAATAAGAAATAAAGTTCCTTTTACCTATAATAGTAAAGTTATTCTAAAGGCTAAGATATCTTAGCTCTTTATAGTAAGCTAACTTTATTAAGCTAAAGACTAATGAGTTAAGTAGTTCAAGAATATAAGAGGTACATAGTAATAAGAATAATAGATAAATATTATAGGTATAGTATAACTATATAAAGTTAGTTATTATATAGATCTTATACCCATTTAGGATTAATAGTCTTATCTTATAAGGCTAATAAGCTATTTAAGGTAAAAATACCCTTTCTAACTACTTAATAGTAGTATTATTAGTAGTCTAGCTATTCTCTATTACTATAAATTCCTACTTATTATATAGGCTAAGATCTAAAGAAAACTTGTTGCGATATCAATGGCCCGGAGATATCGGCCGTTACGCCGATGTCTCGGCGGCGGAAGCACGGATGTTCCGCCGGTGAATTCCCCTAGAATTCACAGGTATTTGATCGCTTTCTAACCAAGCAATCATAACCCTCTTCTCTAGTCACACATAATAGACCATGAGTATTTCCCCCCTATATTTATTACTTACTACCTAATATATATAGTAAATTATATTATAACCCTTATAATTCTAACAGTTTAATTAACAAGAATTCTATTCTAAGAATTCTTAAACCCTACTAATAACCATTACTAGTTACTACTATATCTTAATATAGATGAAGTATGACCAGACAGCTGTCATACCATGGCTCCTAGTATTGCAGCGTCCTAGGACAAGCTAATTTGGGATATGACTCTAACCAGGGACTTTACTGATACAAGCATAGCCAGGACTGCAGGATGTAGTATACAGATAGTCTATAATATATAGGCTAATCTTAAGTACTTTAGTAATATAAGAGCCCCTCCTAAGGGAGTTGGTTAGCTAAGCAGTATTATACTAATAATACTAAGTACTTTATATAATTACTTAATTAAAAAGCCTAACCTTTATAGGGATAAGATAATTATGTTTCTCTAGGATGATTTTAATATTCTAGTGATAACCTTAAGCATTAGTTATGCTTTGGCTTTGGCTGATTAGAGTAAGAAAGTAGCATGCTGCGTTGCCTAGGAGTGGAATGTAGATCTATAGGACTTCTATCTCCATGGCTCGTCTACTTTCCGCTCCTACCTATGTATCTTATGCTACTTACTTATATCTACTTACCCTAGATGCATAAACCATATTATATATTGTTAGAGGCTATGAGGGGTAATAAGGTTAGAGATAAAAGATAAGGGATAAATAAGATATATATTGTTTTTAATATAATAGAAGAGCTTTCTGTTCACCTTACTGTCTAGCTAGATATAAGGGATATAAGGGGTTTATTTATACTTATTTTCTGTATATTTTAAGGATTTCTTAGATATTCTAGGTTGTTATCTAAAACACCTCGTTTATATAGTTTATAACTATATTCTTATAGGTTGTTTTCTAAAATATCCCAGTTATATAGTTTATAACTATATTCTTATACGTTGTTTTCTAAAACATCTCGTTTATATAGTTTATAACTGTATTCTTATTTCCTAGATTTCTCCTTAGATAGATAGTTCTTGCTTAAAGGAACTATTCTTTGTACATAGATATCTTATATATTTATAATATATAGGCGTTTTCTAAGTAAATATATAGTTATTTAGTATATATAGTATATACAGTACTATTAATATTGTGTTATATAATTCACTTTATTATTATATATACTATCTTTTTTATATAGATATAAGGTATTTAAACCTTAATATCTAACATATATTAAGGTTATTACTAGCCTAATTATAGACCTGTTATTAGCTTGTGGGATATTTAGTATATATAAGAGTAATAGTAAGAATTAGCTAATATATCTAACTTAAGTAGACTTCTTTATATAGCTTTATATATTAATATCAATATATAAATAGTTATAAGGTAAATACTCTATTAGGTATAAACTTATAAGCTTTATAGTTAGTGATATATATATATAGAGCTTATTATAAAAATAAAAATAAAAAAATAAAAAGATCTAGGCTATTAGTATACCCCTTCTTAAGAACTAAAAGTAAAATATTAGATGTAGTTTGAGTACGGTCGTTGGGACTACTTTTCTTATTTATATATTATATGTATTAAGCTGATGAAACCTAAAATAGTAACTTACTTAATTTCTAAGTATACTAGAGATGTTTATAATACTTTTATATAGTTATGTTATTAAGGATTAAGCTAGTAGTTTTAATTGGTATCTCTTTAATATATGATAATGTTTATGGGATCTATAGGGGAGCTCTTATACCTAGTAATTAAACATACTAGAGTTAATAGGGTATTATATTTTATAGAATAAGCTTAGACTAATATAGTAGATAGTAATAGTAGTTAGTAAAAGAGTAATACAAGACTATATAGAAACCTAGCATAAGGTAATAAAAGTACTTATAGATATAACTAAGAAATAGTATATATAAGTTTAAGAGGATATAGTAACTATAAGTTACCTTTTACTTTAATAACCTAAGCTTAGAATTCTAGTAATCTAACCTTTTATCTCTTATTTTATACTTCTCAAGCTACCCTTAGAATAGTACTATTATACTATATAGCTCTTTTATAGCTTAGTAATATAATAGATATATTATTCTATTAATTCTAAGCTACTATATTTTATATATATCCTACAGTATCTATATAAAGTATACATAGAAAAAAGTATAATAAGTTTAATTTAATCTTATAGTAAATATATTTTATAAAACTAATATAAAATTACTACCAACAGAAAGTAATAGATTATAATAATACTTACTAAGAATTAAAAAAGTAGCTAGTATTAGTACTGAGATAAGAATACTAAAACTAGCTTATTACTAATTTATTAGTTTCTAGATAACTAAAGTAATTAAAGCCTTTTTAAGCTATTATTTATTAGATATAAACTCTAGGTCTAGTAGTAATAGCTCTAGCTAGTAGTAATAAATATCTTTTATTATTTAAAGTAAAAATAAGTAACTCTTTATTATTCTCTTTAGATATACTATAAATTCTTATTAGTTCCTATTACTACCTCTAGAAAGCTACTTTTTATTACTAGTTATATTAGGATTATATAAAGATAATAACCTTTTTTGAGAAACTATTCAACCTAAAGGTTATTATTATTTATCTTAAGTCTAAGATTAAGTAAGCTATACTGCTTTATAATAAAAATAGAACTTTTAAAGAAAGACTTATATAGAAGTACTAGGCTTAGTATAAAAGTAAATAATAGTATTTTAATAACTAGTATAGTTCTAAAAGCTTAAATTAATTAAACTAAGAAGATTTATACTATAAGATAAAGAAATATAGTTATAAAGATATAAATAAATATAAAAGACTATACAAATAAGAAGATATAAAGGTGGTTAGATAAGGTATAAGCTTACATTAATAATTTATCTTAATAAGCTAAAAAAGATAGAGCTAATAAAAAGCCTATAGAAAACTAGTAAAATCTATAAGATTAAAAGAAATAAGTAATAATAACTAGGTAGAAAATGTATCTATAAATAATAGTACTAATAAAGTAAAAATATATATTAAGGTAAAAAAGCTAGATAAGGGTATCTTTATCTTATAAAGTATAGAAAACAGAACCTTAATTATTATTATAGCTATTAATAGTAATAGTAATAATAAATCTACTCTATTTAAATAAGAGAACTTTAATAGATATAATAAAAGCTATAATGAGAATACTAAAAATTATAGGTTTCTCTATATAAGACTTAACTAATTCTATAATATTATAAGTTAAGAATTATATTCTATTAAAAAGCTTAAACTTATCTTAATATATAGAGCTAGATAAATAGACTTAGATTCTAATCCTATAAAGAAAAGAAAAGATCTAAAGGATAAAAAAAGAAACAAGATTAAAGTAAATAGTACTAAGATATAAGTAGATATATAAGGTATTACTTGGGCTATGCTTAAAGGCTATAAAGATTTAATCTTTTTAATAAATCTAAGATACTAAGACAAAAAGAAATCTAAAAGTAATAAAAGTAAGCTTAGAAGGTTCCTATTTACTATAATTAAGCTAAAATAGACTACATATAAAAATAGTAAAGAAATTATTAATAGAACCTTTAAGATAAGAAATATAGTATACTTAATTTTTGATAAGTAACTTAAAAAAGCTATATAGAACTATATAATTAGTGATAAAGTCATTTTTTAAAAGAGAATATAGATAGAAGCTAGAGATTTAGTAATCTTTACTATAGCTATTATCTCATAGAACTATTATAAGAAGTAAGTAAATGAAAATAAACCTAGTAAGGAGAACTATAATCTTACTCTAGATAAAGCTCTCAAGATAATAATAACTAGCTATAATCTAAAATAAGTAGCTAAGTAGTAAAGAAGTAATCTTAAATAAAAAAGGGTAGAGTATATTTAATAAAGCTTGATATTTTACTAGATAGCTCTTATTCTTAATTATTTATTCTTTTTATAGTTAGCTATTTAATTATAATTTAATTAATTTAAAGTATAGTAAAATATTTTTCAATCTATACTAGTATATATTTTTTAACTCTCTAATAGCTAATTATTTATTTTCTTACTAGAAACTAATAAGCTAACTATTACTCTATGTTATAAATTACTATATATAATCCCTACTAAGTAAGTATACTAGTTTTCTAAGTACTAAATAAGTAAAGTTATTATTTTAAAGTATACTATAGTATAAAGCTATTTAAAGATTAAAACTATATTACTAAAAGAATAGCTATAATATATATGATAAGCGAGCTGGACAGACAAGCAAGCTAGACACAAAACCACCACGACATTACAAATGCAACCATAACACAATAACAAAAACGTTAAATTAATTTAAACTACTTAGAATCCTCTTCTCTAGACATATCTTTATTAAAATTACATGTTCGCGCATTGTGTCCGGTGTTTGCGCAGATGCCATACCTCCTTTGGCCTGTTTCTGTCCTCGGCTTGCGACCACTACTCCGACGTGTTTCCTCTTGTACCTGGGCTGTTGCCTCTCTCTGTAACTGAATATCCTGTATATCAGCTACAGTAAGACTTCCTCCTTACCTGAGACGAGTTTTCTTAGTCCTTTTGCGTTGGTTAAGTAGGCTGTTTTCCTCCTGAAGGGCTTTATTCTCAGCTCTTAAGAATACATTCTCATGAGCAAATCCCAGTGTGCCTTTTAGAATATGCTCAGTAGCTGTATATCTAGGTGTTGGAGAGCTGCTTGGATGATTAAGGAACCGATCCTTAAGTAGAGTTCCTTGAGAACTTAACTCTGTTGCGTTCTTTGGTGTCTGGGAAGTCTAAGGTAGTGGTGTTGTTGGGAGGGATCCTGGAGGTGAAGGAGTGTGTAACTTGATATCTAGCTTAGATATCACACTTTCTACACTTAGAGGGACAAGTCCTGCCCCTCTAAAACCCCCTTAGATATTTATTTCTATAAGAGCTTGCTTAAAGGCATTGTAAAATGCTGGAAAGAAATCATCCTTTGTAATATAGGTATTACCCTATCATATTTTATCCTTAATTTCTTAACCATACGCTAACTTCAAAGGCCTAAAACACCCTATATCTAAGGGCTGAAGTAAATGAGAAGAATGAGGCGGTATATAGAGGGTGATGATGTTGTTTTTCTAGTAAAATAGCTTAAAGTCTATAGAATAGTAACTTTTGTATCTATTAACAATAAGGAGGCAATATATCCCCTTTACATGTAACTTTAAATAGTAATTAAAGTACTAGAGCTAATCTAGGCCTCTTTTATTTGTTATCTATCTATTTTCAGACGTTGCAATAACCTAGTTAGGTAGGAGACTAGATTTAGTATACTAGGTAGAGAGGAGATTTTTACCTATAATAATAATATATAGTAGGATACTATAGCTAGATAAACTAATGGCTTAGATAACTGTAACCTATTCTTAATTACTAGGCTGAGCTATTTTTGTGTTTAAACGTCTTTTAGTACTTATAATAACTATTCTAGAAGCAATCTAGCCTATTATAAAGCTAGTCTTATTAAAGTTATAGACATCTAACTCTATAATACTATATTTCACAATTGTGTTCGCCACAAGGCAAAACCACGTATTTATTACCTCAGGATCTTTATATTTAGCTCTCTTATAGTTATATCTTTAAAGAAAACGCGTTCAGAGCTGTGGTTGTTGTTTAATAAAGTTTAAGGCCCAGCACTTACCAACTAGTAGCTTATCACAGTCAGCAAGCAGTTAATTAGCCATTTCTTTAATACCAGTAAGCTAGGGAGGAAACAATCAGGTATCTAGGTTAATAATATACTTGACTAGCTTCTACTCTTTAAGCTCTATTAAATTCCATAAGTTCGGCATGGTATTGTGTTGGGATATAATACCCTTAAGTCACATTACTAAAGTTAAATGTAGGACTTTGTATATCCAAGCTGCTGCTCAAATGGTCTTTATTTGGCCTTTTTGGATAGCTTGAACGGCAAGATTTAATTGAGCTTCTTTGTTTGGCACAGACATTGTTGTGGCAGTCAGAAGATGCGTCGGAATGATGTAGGTGGCAGGTTTATGGTTTTATGTCTAGCTTGCTTATCTGTCCAGCTCGCTTATTATGTATGTTATATTATAATAATAACTAAAAAGGGCTTATAAATAGAATATATAATAATAATACTAGATCTCTATCTAGAGTAAGAAGCTAAATTCTTTTATTATTTACTAAACTAAAGTTATATATAAAGCTAATAATAGCTTGTTAATTATTATATATATTTCATATATATCTTAACTTATACCTATACTATTAGAACTTAATAATACCTATATCTATATATATTTTTCTTAATAAGCTACTCTCTCTAATTTATCTTACTTACTTTATAGTAATAATCTAATATTATATATTCTATTTCTTTATAATCTATATTCTTATATAGTTAGAGTAAATATCCTTTAGCAGCTAAGTAGTAAATCTATTAATAAAGTTAAAGCCTATAGTATGGAACTCTAAAGTACTAATAGGCTTTAATAAGTTATATATAAATAAAAAAAGTATTTCTAGGTATACCTCCCTCTTAGCTATAAAAGCTCTTAAGAAAATACTAATCTCTTTTGAAATAGTACTAAGATATAGAAGGCTATATAAATATAGGTAAACTTTAATATTACCTATATTAATCTTTAATATAGATTTTATCTTATTAATCTTATTACTATCTTTTAATATAGCCTTAAGTAAAACTATTAAGTTATAGTTAGCTATAAGTTTCTTTAGAAATCAATCTAATAATATCTCCTTACTATTTATAAGTATAAGAAGTAAATAGAAGTTATATTAAGTATCTCTATTAAGAATATTATCTAAGTTATTACTAATTAGAAATAAAAAGAGACAGTTTTTAGAGAGTATATGAAGGTAGATATTATTCTTAAAGATAAGCTTCTTTATCTTCTATTAGTTATTACTAGTATTAGTTATAGTTAAGGTAGCTATAATTATAAGTAAGATAATTTAATAGTTATTAAAGCTTCAGAAGTAATAACTCTTAATAAATAATAGCTTTATAATTACTTTATATAATATATAGTTAGAGAAGTAAGCTAGAGCTAGATTTATAAAGTGCTATATAGTAATATAGTATAATAGTAAAGATATTAAGTATCTTAATATAAAAAGTACTCTTTAGCTTTTACTATATCTATCTTTTTATATAGGTATAAAGAAAACAAATAAGCTTTATTAAATTACTTTATAGATATCTAATATCTTAGTATTAATACAGTCTAATCTAGAATCTTTAGCTAATAGTATTAGTCTATATATATTTAAAGCTAAATCTAGCCTCTATATCTATATTAAGGGTTATAAGTAGGGTTAAAAAGCTTATTTCAGATTACCTAACCTCTATTATTAGAGGTTAAGAGAATCTATATATTTTTATATCTATTCTACCTAGCTATCTAGAGCTAAAAAAAGATATTATTAAGTATACTTCAATACTATAGAGATACTACTTAAGGCTATTACCTTAGATCTATTAGTTCTTTCTCTATATTTAAAAGTATAAGTATATATCTATAAAATAAATTAATTTATAATTGGATATTTTCTTAACTCTGTTTCTGGATTAAGATATATTATATATATTATATTAAAACTAATCTTTATATATAATTAAAATAGTATATAACTATACTAGTTAGTTACTCTTCTAACTATACTAACTACTTAAGATATCTCTAACTAGTAGTTATAAGTTTCTAGAATAAGTCTTAGCTTATAGCTATTACTAATTTTACTTTATTATCCCTGTTATAGTAGCTTCTTATTATCTTCTTCTTTAATAATATATTAGCCTTAAATAGATAGGCCTCTACCTGGACTTTGGTATTAGATATAGCTATAATAATAAGTTTCTTACTTATATACTATATAGGTTTCTTAAAAGAGTAGCTATTAATAAGCTATAGAAAGTAATATAAAAGTATAGAAATAGAATCTAACTATATCAATAGTATAAAAAAGAAATAGTACTAATAGTATTTCTATTAATTCTTAATTACTACTAATAGCCTTAATATTCAAAATACTGATTATCTTTAACTACTTTATACTTACTAAGTATCTCTAGAATAAGCTTTTAAAAAGTTCCTAAGATATAAAAAGACTATTTTAAATTAAGGTATTTAAATTTTATAAACTATATATAACTCTCTTATTAGTATTAAATATAGCTTAGAGCTTACCTCTCTAAGAAATTTAGTAACCTTAAAAAAGCTATATATAATCTAATAAAGTAATATATTAATACTATTACTCTTAGTAATATATAATAAAGGCTAATATATTTCTTAGAGTTTATTACTTATAAGAAAAGATAGATAGTTACTATAGAATACTTAAGATAGTTAGAGTACTAAGTAAGTTAAAAGACTTAGAGATAAGTAACCTAGAACTAGAAGATATAACTAATTTTATTAATTATTAGTTATAGAATATAATTAAGCTAGGCTTATGGAGATAGAGATAACTAAGAATAGTTAATATTAATTACCTCTCTATCTTAATAAATAGAAATTAAGATAAGTATTAATCTATTATAGTACTATTACTGTCTAAGTAAGTCTACTAGTAATAAGATCTCCATATTACTACTACTACTTAATAAGGTATTAATACTTAGTAGCTAAGAAGTAAGAGCTTTAAAGTATTAATATAGTAGTATTATAAGAGATTAAATTAAAATACCTTATTTATATTACTTATTATAGGTCTACTAAATATAAATTTTTATATTTTCTTATATATTATTAATGTATATATAATAAGTAAGATATAGCTAATAAAGATAAGTAGTTTTTTAATACCTTATTATATCTCTTTTGCTATTTTATACTATACTATTTATTAGTACCAAGATAGTTATACTAAACCTATTACTACCTAAGCTTATAATTATAATATTTAAAGCTAGTAACTACTAAGTCGAGGTATAGCTCTTATTATATACCTAGACTTTTTAATATAACTTAATATTATAAATCTACTAATAGAATATTTAATGAGAGAGCTACTTTATTATATTATAAGTAGTTCTCTACTATTATAAGTAAGATATAGC
The DNA here is from genome assembly GCA_016618095.1 of Colletotrichum echinochloae. Taxonomy (NCBI): domain Eukaryota; kingdom Fungi; phylum Ascomycota; class Sordariomycetes; order Glomerellales; family Glomerellaceae; genus Colletotrichum; species Colletotrichum echinochloae. The sequence goes on from JADEZT010000008.1 coordinate 4,604,765, forward strand.
TTTATATATAGTTTAACAATTAGTCTCTACTAGCATAGATATCTAAGCTATATAGTTTAATATTATAATAAATAATATCTTTCTCTAGAAATATATATTAAGAATACCCTACTAGCTCTACTAACTAAGTACTTAACTTTCTCTATTTACTACTACTATTCTTAAGTAAAAAAATAGAATTATAATATCTCTACTTATGGTAAAAGGCTTTATAAATCTATATAAAGAAGTATTAATTACTTTAGAAATTATAATATATTTAGATAAACTAATAAAAAGCTAACCTATTTCTAAGAGTTATACTATACTTCTTTATGTAGTATTAGTTACTAGTCTTAATAAGGTAGTTAAGAAGATACTTAAGAAGATATTAATAGAGGTAGCTTTACTAGATATATAGAGCTATATATTACTTTACTATATAATATAGTATTTGTTAATATAGGATTTAACTATTAAGTTACTTCTTTAAAATAATACTAATATAAATAAAAAGATTAAATTAAATAGCTAGATAGTCCTACTCTTATTATACTATTATAAGTAAGGTCTTTTTAGTTTTACTTTAGGCCTTATTAAATATAGGGCTAGAGATAACCTATAGTAGCTTCTCTAACTAACTCTTTTAGTACTATTAATATTACCTTAAAAAAGGATAAAGCTATAGAAAATAACCTTAATTAAGAAGCTTATTAGATATAGAGCTAATTTAAATAGTATATTATAGGTACTAGATATAGGATTAGGTAAAAGGCCCCTTCTTTTAGATATAGTATTAATATTAACTTTTATAACTAAATATATTCTTAATATCTAAGGTATAAATATTAATATCTAGGATTCTTTTTGGTAAATAGCTCTAAGCTAGGTATTATTAGAGAATTACTAAGACTCTAATATAGCTATATTACTTCTAAAGTATAAAGTAAAGCTATAGCTAAGTTTATTTAATTAGATTATATAGAATATAACCTTCTTATTACATTAGAAGTTTATATCAACTCTAATATAGTATAAGAATACCTTTACCTTATTTTGCTTTATTTACTATTACTACTTATCAAATATAAAAGAGAATAATAAGATAGTATTATTCTTAGTATTAGTTATCCCATAGTCTATAATACTAGTAGAAATATCTAACTTTAATATCTATAGTATTTAAAGAAAAAAGATTAAGCCTCTATTATCATATTTTAAGGTAGTACTACTACCTCTAGGCTATTAAGTATCTTATTACTATAGGACTATTTATAAGATATATACTAGAGTTAGAATTATAGTTATTAGGAGTAATAAGAAGGCTTCTATTTTAGTTAGTAAAGAAAATAAGAATTAAAATAATATTTTAAGTACCTTATATTTATTAGCTATTTTCTTATATAATATACTTAGTTTACTAAGAATTTCTCTTAATATAATTACTTATATAATATAATTATTTAGAAAATATAATATAAAAAATGTATTTATATTTTATAATTAAGTGATATAATATATTAATTTCTACTAGTAATTAATACCTTTATTTTTATAATATAGATAATATTATTACATATATACTTATATACTTATAGTAACTATATATAGTATACTACTATAAACTTACTTTAGTTCTATTTTAGCTTTATTTATATTTACTTACTTTGTTTATTTTAACCTTGAACTAAGACTATAAAAAGAGCCTATAGTTTAATAACTCTTATAGCTTTATAAGATTATATAAAACTAATTTATACCTTTATAATAACTACTTTTAATATTAATATATTATCTTTATAGAAGTTAATTATTGAGATATAATAATATACCTTAATAATTACTTTCTATAGCTCTATTATTACTATATTTCTCTTTAAATACTTCTATTTTTAATACATAAATATAAGCTTTAGTATTATTTCTATTAACCTTAATCTCTCTATATTTACCTTAAGCTATTATTTTAGCTAGAACTTATCTATATCCTACCCCTATACTTTAGCTTAATAGAAAATACCTTATACCCTATACCTAATCTATATTCCCTTTAGTAAGTAAATACCCTTAAAGGTATTACTACCTTTAGAGACTTCTTTTAATATCTAACCTCTAGTAACTAAGAAAATCTATAAGCCTTTCTTAATTATAGCTTATAGATATTTTATTTTTTATACTTTTACTTCTATTATAATAAGCTAGGATAGCTATACTTTTTTAATTTCTATATAAAGAGCTATAAGTATATATTAGTTAGTAATAATATAAAATAGTATAGCTTATATTACGATAGCTATCATATCTAACTTAGTTAATCTATTAAGAGAAGTTAGTAAGGTTCTTAAAGAAGTAAGAAAAGGAAGATTAAATAAGGTATATATCTATATAAGAATCTCTAATAATACCTCTTTTTATATTAGTTTATATACTATAAATAAGCTAAGTATATTTTATTTTACTTTCTTACTTAGCTTAAAGTATTTAACTATAATTTCTTTTACTAGCATACTAAGTTATTAGTAATAATACCCTTTAAGAAGGTATAATAGAGATTATAAGTAGATTAAATCTCTATGTAGCTAACTCTCTATTAGAATATAACTTAAGTAAGATATACTAAATTAGCTTTTTAAAGCCTATAGTATTACTTTCTAATAGTAATAGTTATAAAGGTAAAGGCTATAATAGTATAGTTAAGAGCTAAAGTAAGATAGCTATAAGAATAATATTTAATATACTTTATTTTATTATATAGATATAATTATAAATATTGGAATTAGATATTAGGTTACTAAATAGCTAGCTAAATATAAGATTAGATATAATATTAAGAGTAAAATACTTTATCTTTAATCTAAACTTAAACTACTTATTTTTAGAAGTATAGATATTAATTAGATCTATAAAGTAAATAATATTATTATTTATCTTAAATTTAAGATAGATAATCTCTTTACTGAAATACTATATTATAGGTAAGTATTTTATTAGAAGACCTATTAAGTGTAAAAAAGATATAACTATACCTCTTACTATTTTAGATTAAAGCTTAGTACATAATATGTTATCTTAAATAGATACTATATTATTATATTAAGAATCTAGTCTTATAATATTATACTATTTTAAATATATATAGTTTATTTATATACTAAGTATATACCTTATAAGGTCTAGATTACCTATTAAAATATCTCTTAAACTAACCTAAATAAGAGACCTTATAAAACTATTTAGTAACTTTTATAAGAAATATAAGCTATTATATATATAGTATTATATCTTTAGTTTACCTTATAGAGTTTTAAGTATATTTTACTACTATATATTACCTATAGAAGCTACTATAAAGAAAAGCTTATAAAGAGAGGACTATATATATATTATAGCTATATATACTAATAAATAAGAAGTATAATAGTATATAAGACTAAGCCTTATATTAAAAAAGCTATATAAACTTTCCTATATTAGATTATATAATGAACTAGGTCTTTATACTATATTTATAGTATTAGCTAGTTAAGGCTTTATAAAAGTATTATTTAGTATTGATATTATATATTTAATACAAATAAAATTATATAAATAATTTATAATAGTATATAAAATAGATAAACTATTAAGTAAATACTAGCTATAGCTTTATAAAGTATAATCTATTAGCTACACTTAAAGCTATAGAGCTAACTTTACTCTCTATATGTTTAGTATTTTTTAATCTCTTTCTAGCCTTTTAAGCTTCTAGACTAAGTTAGCCTAGAAGAGTATGTAATACTAGACCTA